>OY282560.1:274659462-275250660 GCA_958295665.1 Tipula vernalis
ACAACTGACAAAAACATGAATACAAAACGACGTAACTTACGGAAGAAACTTATAAAGTTAAAAACGATACAACGTACTGTGTGCATTATCCCTGAAAATATTATTAGACACAAATTTTTCGAGCGTATACACAACCTAACTGATATAAACTTACATGCAGAAGAAGAGGGAATATTGAAAAAAGGTCTCAAACACAACCTAAAGCCTACGAACAACAAAAAGCAATACATTAAACATTTATTGGAAATTGAAAACGCAATAGTCAGAACAAACAAAGAACATCAAGATGATATTAGAACTTTGGTAATTAATGAAATGGCTAAAAACCACAATACAACAAGAAAGCAGAAACATGACACAATGACGCCCGTGATCATTAATAACATTAAAAATAAGTTATCTGACAACGACGCGTTAATTACCAAAGCTGACAAAGGCAATACTGTCGTAATAATGTATCGAGCTGCGTATGATCAAAAAATCAATGAATATATCACCAGCAACAACATCATCAGAGCTACAAACGACCCTACTAGAATTTACCATAAAGAAATCAACAAAGTAATCAATAAATCTACTTCAATTCTCAATAATCATCAAATTTTTTACAACAAAATGATCAAGCCGTCTGCTCCTATAATAACGGGATTACCTAAAATACATAAAGAAAACATACCCATTCGCCCGTTAATTAATTTCACCACTTCACCGTCATATAAAATAGCTAAATTTCTTAATAGTTGGCTAACACGTAACATCAAGTTGGAAAACGATATGTCTGTCAAAAACAATATGGAACTAGTGGACAAAATACAATCCATCATCATTCCACACGGGGCTAAACTAGCTTCCTTCGATGTCACAAATATGTACACGAATATACCGGTCACGGAGACGATCGCCATCATCCGTAACGTATTATTAAAAAATCATTTCGATAACAGAATAATTTTAGAGGTTATTGAGTTACTGGAAGTAATAACAAAACAAAATTACTTTCAACACAACAGCTCATTTTATATACAAATGGATGGCCTACCAATGGGAAGCCCACTATCGGGTACACTGGCAAACATTTATTTAAATTATTTTGAGCAGACATTCATCAACAACGAATGCAATCCCTTAAGCAAAAACATCTTATACTGGTACAGGTATGTCGACGATATATTATTATTGTTCAAAGGCACACACAGACAACTGGGCAGTCTACTCAATTACATCAACAACATACACAGAAATATTAAATTCACTCTTGAAATTGAAACCAACAAAACAATTAACTTCCTTGATTTAACAATTTCCAACACAGATAATAAACACAATTTCAAGATCTACCGTAAGCCTACACAAACAGACCACACCATTCACAATTCTTCAGATCATCCACCACAATTTAAAATAGCAGCATACAAACACATGTTACATAGACTCAACAATATCCAGATGAGTATTGAAAATTACAATGAAGAATTCAACACAATACGTCATATCGCTACACAAAATGGATTCAGTATTACTTTAATCAACCGACTTAATGTTAAAATAGTAAACAAAATACAATTACGTAACTTAACTTCTTTCTACACAGATAGCGATCACAACAACAAAAACTATATCCCAGTTGAATACAACTCTAACACCAGCTACGTAATGCAGAAAATTTTCAATACATTTAACTACACCCTCGCATACACAACTAAACACAAGATACAACAGAAACTACAATCACATAACAACAACAAATATGATTGTGGCATTTACAAATTAATATGCAACGACTGTCCTAAGTTTTACATTGGGCAAACTGGCCGATCGTTTGCAACGCGTTTTTCCGAGCACACACACGAAATAAGGAATACACACACTGGAACTTTTCAAACCAAGAATATCAGATCCAATTTCTCTCTCCATATTATTAATGAAAAACACACATACACTGACATAAACAACAATTTGAAAATTTTACACAAACTACCTAAAGGCAATAATATGAACCGTTTAGAAGAGTTGGAAATTTACAGACATCGCAACAATCCACTACTACTCAACGACAAAATCAATTCCAAAACAAACAAAATTTATGATTTATTACTAAACAATGGATACAATGGATAGAATGGCCGCACTACGTCATGTACTTAACAATAAATAATCATATAATTTTTATTATTTTTTATTTTTTATTTTTTTTTTTTTTTTTTTTTTTTTTTTTGACATTGAATTTAGTGTAGTAATGGGATCTGATGAAGGAAGAAATTTCCGAAACTAGTCTCCATAGTAAATAAAAAAATTTTTTAAAATTATTAAAATTATCACTATAAGATATTTTACTACCAATTTGTGTTTTTTTAGAATCGTATAAATTAGAAAATTTTATTTTGCTTGTTTTTTTGTGCTTGTAATTAAAAAAAATTTTTTTAACCATATATTGTTATATAAAAACCATTAATAAAATGTAAAATTTTTAAAAAACCACCGTTTTTTAAACTATAATATACAGTGATAAAAGCCACGGCACCTGATAAAAATGGATAAATGCCATCTTTATAATATGTCTTTTAATGTTACAAAGGAAAAGCGAAAGTACGTATTCAGCATCAAAGACGGTTTCTCTAAATATGTCTGGTTAAAGCCGGTTAAAACTGTAGAGTCTAGAGAAACAGCGAATGCTTTTATAGAATTTATGTTTTGCTACGGGAAACCTAGATGGTTGATAACGGATAGAGGTAGCAGTTTTATAGGAATAGTATTTAAAAGGTTATGCGAGTCTTATAACATTATGTTAATTAATGTTGCTTCTCAAACCCCAAGAGCGAACGGTCAGGTAGAAGCTATTAATAGGCAAATTTTATTAGGATTAAAAACGATGACGACAAACATAAGTTGCGATGATTGGGATAACGTATTGTTACAGGTGCAGTGGTCTATTAACAATTCGGTTCATAGTGTAACCAAACAAACTCCAGCTTATGTTATTCTGTGCTCAAAAGGCAAAACAGCTTAAGTCGACTTAAGACAAAAAATATTTTCAATATTCAACGTTTTATAGCCGTCCTTTAACTCCACTAAACTTGAATTAAGTAGTAATGCCTTGTGGCCAAGAGCGGTGGGCGCAAGCCGTAGCTGCTTTTTTGTCGTCATAAGTGGAAAATGAATTTAAAATACAACTATTTCTACCTCTCTAGAAAAATTATCAAATTTGATTTAGGCTGTTTTACCTATATCTGGGTATATGCCGGCTGGGCCCCATGACAATCCTTTAACAGACGAGATTAACCGCATAATTGAAGAAATCGGAAACACATTGATAGTTAATTTGGACGAAATTTCAAATCTTATCTATAGAGATCAAGAAAAACAGAAAAAGTACTATGATAGCAAGAGACGGGAAGGTGAAAAATTTATGGTAGGTGATTTGGTGATGGTACGTTGAGAAATAGGCAAGTTCCATTATAGGCAAGTTCCATTATACTTGGCCATATTCCAGAAATTCCTCCAAAAATCATTTTAGAATCCCATTTCCAACTTACATGTCGAATTTCATCATAATCGGTTGATAAATAGACAAGTTCCCTCATACTTTCCCTTACTCCAGAACTTGATACAAAAATCATTTTAGAATCCCATTTCGAATGTGCAAGCCGGATTTCATCATAATTGATTAAAAAATAGGCAAGTTGCATAGAATAGAATCCCATTTCCAATGCATATGCCAAATTTCACTATAAGTGGTTGAGAAATAGACAAGTTCCATCGCACTTGACCATATTCCAGAACTTGATCCAAAAATCATTTTAGAATCCCATTTCCAACTTGGCAAAAAAAATTCAAAATCGGGCATTCCGTTCTCGAGATACCATGGGTACAGATATCCAGACAGGACGGATGGACATTTTTTTTTTTTTTTGCTTTTTTAGACTTTCACAACGTCGAGAAAATTGGTTTTGGACCAACCAAATTGTTGATCATTTTTGACAGGATTTCAATACTTAGCCCGAAGTAATAAGCGTATCGACAATCGACACGACTCTGTTGTTGCCTTTTCGTTTTTAATATTGTTAATATTAAATGAAAAAAAAGGAGAAGCAACAGGGTCGTCTCGATTGTCCATCAATATTTATAGACTAGTTCTAATAATTGTGTTTAAATCCTGTGATTCAAGAATAGCGTTACTCAAGTCGCAAGCGGAAATGTTAAGCTATTGTACGATGAACGAGTTTACTACATACGAAATCCGAAAATTCAGCGACAAACAATAAAATTGACAATAAATAAGGAATCTATTTATTTAAGAAGCCAAAGCCCTGTACCGATAGAGTTTGTTCAAAGGTAAGTTGTTCTTGTCATTAAAAATTTAAAGTAAATAATTTGGCGTTTATTTCACGGAAATTGGAATAAATGTTCAAAACCAAATGAATCAATTGAATTATCATCATCGAATGGCGGCGGCACATGATCTTCACTATCCAATACCCATTTCACCCGATAAATATTCGCCCGAATGTTGTGAAACGTACGTAGTGCCCAAACGAAATACAAATGTAAAAAATATCCTGAAATAAAATAAACTTTACAACTTCGATAAAATTGATTTGGAATAGTTAATTTAAATATTTACCTGAGTACATAGTAACTCCCTGTATAATCAGTGATTTAGCTGGAAAGCTAACGTTATCTTGTTCGACTATGTGATCGAATAAATCAAGTGATTGGCTTAAATTACAAAATACCATGATCGTAATTGAGCTAAAGTTTAATAAATCTCTTGCAATCCTCCACAAATATTCCTTATTTTTATAAACTCGGATTAATTTTGTCTTTATATTGTGGACGGAAACCGTACCATCGATTTGCACCTTATTACATATTTCGCAAACTTTACTTTTTCGTTTGTAATGCCAAATCTTCATACACTTTCGATGAATGTAGCCCATTGTGCCTTTACAATCGCATGGTGTTACTATCAGATCTTCATTACTATCAAGGCGACAAATACGGCATGTTGGTAAAGGAGCCGGCGGTTCAATACTATCATCCGAAGTTTTCAGTTTTAAAACCGTGTTTGTCGTATCATCAATTTTTGGATCACGTACTAATTGATATAACCGTATTGCTTGTTGCGCGTTTATTAAACTAGTTGTCCCCATTTTAATTGTCTTTTATTAAACTACGGGAAATTTTGAAGTTCAAACCAAAAATATTAATATAAAATAATTAAATTCAGGTTTTGCTTTTGCTAAACCATTTTGAGAATTAAATCTGTCACCTCATCAAACAACGTAAAATAAATAACAAAACTACAGGGGCTACTAAATTCATATGAATTTGAAAAGAATTTTTTTACATCAATTCGAGTTAACCAAGTGTTTTATTCGACTTTTGGTGTTTTAAGAAATATCTAAGCCTAACAATACGGATAACAAGCACGACAAATGTATTATGTACTTCTGAAAAATACAGAGGGTTCCAAGACGAATTCAATGCTAGAATTTCTTAAGGCCTAATAATCAGAGGTATGCAAAATTATTTCTGATAAATGGCCATGAAGCTTGCCGGTTTTTGAGCGCTTTTCATGACGTTGCGTACTGTTTTGCTCGAAAAGTTGGCAATTCCTTGTCGAATGTTGCAAATTTTAAATTAATTTCAATTTATGTTTTAGATATTTTGCAACTGGTAGTTCTTTCCAAACGTAGCATTTTCCGAATTGTGTTTCCGCTGACGACGGAAAACATCTACTTATTCGCAAGCCTTTAAATTCTTTTCCTCATATTTTTAGTGCAAGAAAACTTTCTCTGTTGTCCTCATGGCTTCTTCTTATAAATTTACATTTGTTGATGTAGGTGCACGAGATAGGTTCAGGCGACGAAAATATTTTCGCCAATAACAATTTTGGCAAAAGGCTGCAAAATAATTTATTAAAGTTACCTGTTATTGAACCAGATTCTCTACCTATCGTTTTAATAGGAGGCGTAGCGTTTTAATTGACAAAAAATTGTATGAGGTTATATATAACCCTAAGGGTATACCCTAGTTGTCACAAAAAACGTGATAAAAATCATAAAATTTTTAATTATCAATTATCGAGAGCTTATCAAACTGTGGAGTGTGCCTTCAGTATTTTAAATTCACGTTGGAGACAATTTAAAAGACCGTTTCAAGCCAGTCTAAGAAAGGTAGACAAAATAATCGAAGCGACGGCCATACTTCAAAACTACTTAAAAATACAAAGTATCCAGCAACAAGTAAATGAATTTGGTGCAACGAATTTTGGTGATGGAGATAATTAACTTTTAGATTTACGGAAATCTACTACACGAAGTACAAAAGAAGCTGTTCAAATCTGCGTTATTGAATGATTTTGCTAATCTATTAATTGGGTTATTATCGCCATAATTGGAGGAATGATGTTCTAGCGCCAAAAATCGGTGATTATGCAATGCGTAACACTTGGAACATTTTTAGAGATGTTTTCCAATACATAAGCTGAATCGATGTGGCCAACTAAGACGTTTCCGATAAAAGCAACATCCAGAATAAGACGTATGTTTTCAAGGGTGCAAATTTTAAAATCTTTGCACCTTGTTGAACGTGGTGGTAAGTGAGCCACCTTTTTATAGAAAGGTACGTTATAGTCATATTCCCAGCCAGTTTTTTTTTAACAGGAAAATCAACAACTTTTTTGTATGATTTCAATTCTTTTGACGGGCACATCGTAGTAAAGATCCCAAACGATTACATCATATTCCACTTTATAACTTCTTTGTTGAATATTAATTAATTCATGTAACGGCAGCTTGTTTGTTTCCAAACTTGATTACATCATTTTATTAAAGGCCTTACATTTTCAAGTTTTTAGATTTATAACCCGGTCATCGAACCATGGACGATGAATACTTGGTGATATGTTGGAAATAGGCATATGAAGTTCAAAACCTTCCAGTAAGAACTTTAAAAAATTTGTCGACATTTTTATTCAGCTTCTTTGCATTTAGAATCTCATTCCAATTCACTATTTCTAAATAAACATGCAGACCGGTATGGTTTGTCTTCTTAAAGTTGTATTTGATTTGTTCCAGATGTTCTGATGTTGGCATTCAGTCAAGCTGAGATCATTTGCTATAAATGGATTGAGTGATTCAATTACTTTAAACCCATTTGCTTCATTGGTGAAGATTGTCAAACTCTGCTGTTGTTTCTGATAAAAATAATTATGACAGCAATAAATTTCGTAATTGTGGATGTGATAGTAAAAAGACTTGGTCGCTTGATAATGAAATTTTAGGCAATATATCTAGTCTTACTATTGATAAAATTTTGACTACTAATTCAATACTGTTGTCTGATCCGCGGAAGCAATTCCTAATGAATTTGCTAACTTTTTCAGGGTTCAATTCCAACATAATAAAATGTCCTGCTTATGTTTTATCACCAGTATTGGTTAATTTTATAATTCAAAGTTTTTTTAATGGTACAAACAATTATTATGCATAATTAACGACCAATTGCACTTCAACCTGTGATTTTAAAAATCATGGAAAAGCCCATGAAATTTCGTATGGATTCGTTTTTAAAGCAACCTAACGTCCTCAAGGCTGTCTCATGAAAATTAAAAAGTTGAAAAAGTGTGATCTCACGAGCTCAAAACAGTAGTACCAATTCCTTTTTTTTTTGCTCTTCTTCTTTTTGTCGTTTGCTGGTGAGCAAATGCTCTTCAAAGAGGATAGACATATTTTTTCTATTCTCTTCAAAAATTTAATTTAATTTAATTTAATTTTTTATTTTATTTATGTAGTTTATGTAGTGTTATGTATATACTCTATATACATACGTGTATTATATACATTTTAATTATAATTATAATTTTAACTCTATTTAATTCAATTTTTAGTGAAATAATATTTAAAGTGTAAGTGAAAAATTTAAAGTGTTATTTTGGAAAATGCAATCTACCAGGATGCATTTATCAGGCAATGTTTTATATTTATAGATAATGAAATCAAAATTATTGATTTCTTGATTAAGTGCATGGTTTTAACTTTTATTTGATTGTACATGGATTTTAATTACTAAAATCTAATAATTAGATCGTATTAAAATAGATTTTAACTTGAATTGACATACGTCGTAGTTAATTTCATATTTGATTTGATTTTTACGCTACTTGAATGTGTTCTTGTGTTTTGTTTTATGTACAATCGACACAAATACATTCTTCAAGCTTGATACATAGCAAAACCAACAAAATTTATACATGCCGCTCTTTACACAGATCTCCTGCGACGGTCGTTTTGCATAATTGGTTAAAAGGTAAAAACGTTCGAGAGTACATAAGTGGCGATTTGGTGGATCGTGATATTGATGGAACCCAGCGACCTGAAAGATGGCGAACAGAGAAAACCAACGGTATGCAAGATATTAGGAGAGTAGACTCAAACAATCCAAACCCAAACCCGATGAAATTAGCAATAAATTCAAACAATATCTAAATGAAGTTGATGTACTTTCCTGGAAGTACACAACAACACAATAAATTAAAATATCAGAAATGTAAATTGTTTAAAATTTATTGTATAAAAACTTCAAATCGTATCACTAAATTAAAAAAAAATTGATTTATTTGTATCATACGTACATAGTTCATTATTGATATTAAATAAAATAAAATATATTTTTAAATTAAATTGTTATGTTTTAAAAAACTTTCCCTTTCTTCTTTGAGTTGGCTAATATTAAATATTATCGGGGTTTGCTCTATTAGAGGCTAAGTGCTTAATTTTGCCTTTAGCGAATCCATGTAAGAGCCCAGAACACAAGATTTTTTTTTTTTGGCATCTGCCTTATTAATTTGCGATGTTCTTTCATATTATGGAGTACCTCAATTAGAATTGGCTGGAACTGGTTTTTACTTTTCCTTATGTCGTTTATTGATTGATGAGATGATTATGGCCGTTCGTAATTTGGATGTGTGATGGAAGTACTAATATTACTCTCTACAGCCGTCTCAGTGTGGTTGCATACTTCAAGTGTGACATTTGTAGCTACATCTAATGTGTTCAAAAACTGAGATGAATTTACAACTTATAACATATCGTCGGCTGCTTGATTCAAAAAATTCTGAAAATCAATTGATGGATTATGAACAGAAGTATGACTAGTGGATGGTGTCAAAGAAAAGCTGCTTTCCGTTGGTTTGAAAAGAAAACAAACAATTAGTTAACAGTTTGATTAAAAAATTTCATGTAAATAAATAAAATATACTTATGTATATAAATATACATATTAGTTCAATGAAAATAAAATATAAAATATTTGTTATACACCTATTCTCACCTCACCTGATAAATCGAGTTATTTGTTGCCGTTCATTGGCTGTGTGTTTGCCGTTCATTTGACAAAATCATACTTGTGTATTCCAAACAGATAAAACTTGTGAATCGACTACGGTGACTCAAGTCACCCAGGTGAGGTGAGAACCATAATAGGTATATTAAGCTTTAATATAAAAAGTAAAATTATATACGAGGGTTATAAACTCAACAAACTCGTCTATAAACTCTCCTTTCAAAAAATCGAGCATTCTCAGGAATAGTGCATCTTTTTTATTTGATTTGTGGGCACTGACCCTTTTAGGGGCCCTTTGCAATCGGCTACATTTAGCTCTGATTAACTTCAACCTTCTCTTACACTCAATGACTGGAATAGCCAAACTATTTTCAATTTCAATCCATATTTTTTGTAAGGCCAAATTTTTGTAATCTTGATGTCCTAGCTGGTAAATCAGTTTTTGGCCTTCTTTTCTTATCTCATCAATTATTTGCTCGTCAATATCCATTCTTAAAATAATTATATAGAATTGTATTATGCGATACATTACAAACATACTGAAAATCTAAAGAATATAACTAACATAATTGTTTTCATTACTACACAATATGTACCTTAACATCACCCAAGCATAAATACCAATTACGTGTACATTTTTTTTAGAAAAGTAAGACAGTAATAGTTTAATGGAATTTAATTAAATTTAACCGTAAAATTAACTTTAAAATAAAAAAAATTTAAATTCGTTTATAACACGAATTTTGCTTGCGAACTGTCATATTACAAAACAAATTTCAGTCCTATCTTGTAATAAAGTAATGGTTTTGTTTTTAGGGGACAACATTGAATAGGCTTGAAGTATGTATCACGTACCGGGAGGCAGTATTATCAGGTTCATTAAGAACCTCAATATTGACTGGACGGATAATTAAGCAGGGGCCAGCACAATAGGTCTTTTAGGTCGCAGTACGAAGTGGCTGATCGCCCGCATGGCCCTCCAATAATAATAATAATAGGGGGCTTACCGAGCTAAATAAAATAGAGCGTAAATAGAGCTAAAAAATTGCTCAATCGTTGTTCAATATTTTTTTTTTTGTAATATTGGTATGCATGATTGGCTCATAAAAATTTAACTTGAGTTGGACAAAAATGGGTGTTTACATTTGAAAATTAAGGAATTTAATTGGCAGAAAAGTGGGATAAGAAATCTCAGATTATAATCTCGCTCTGTGAAGGCACCTTCAATACGAATCAACATGGGTTAATAGATTGTTTAAATGACGTTCAAGTTAAACTAAGGACGTGTCCGAACCTTGTGATAATTATTCCAGCTGTAACAATTATGACATTAATTTGTATGCAACCAAATTATCACAGCCACTACGTATTAAATAATATTCATAAACAATAGCGCACAATAACAATAATTAAGCCGTACTACGTTAATTTATTTTTTTAAAAATAAAACAATGTTAGTACAAATTATTTCACTCCTGCCAAAAGTATTACAAAAAAACAAAATTATCACAAACTTCGGACACGTCCTAAATGAAACAAATAACGTTGCAGCAGTTTTCATTGATATTAAGCGAGCATTCGATATGGTAGACCACAAGTTACTCTTATTTAAATTGTAATCTCTCGGATTTAGAAGTGTAGTGTGGAAATTAGCACAATGAAACTAGATTTATTCGTGATAATTTTGGTATTGTTTTTTTTTTGAGGACGTGATTGGTACACGGGTTATTTAGAATTTAGACTTTAAAAATCCCAATTTGTTACATGTAATGGTGTCTGTACTAAACATTGTTATTTTCTGCGTTCCATTTGACGTGGCAAAGTACAAATAAGTACTTGGGAGTAGATGGTAAATGGAACGCAGAAAATTAATTGCGAAAATAAAAATTCATTAAAAAAAATGTACATGCAACATGAAAAGTTGGAAAATTAATTATTAATTTGAAAACTGATCAGCCATTTCTTACCGTTTAGTTGTACTAAATATTCTGGTAACGAAGTCGCCATAAATTCAAAAAGCAAACTACTCATAAAATTTAGCTAGAGTAGCTGCGTGCAGTCAGAAGTACTTGTGGTGTAATTTGCCACGTTAAATGGAACCCAGCAATTTGTGCCAGGCGAGCAGAATCAAAAACTGTTATAAATGATTTTAACAAAGGGGGGTTCGTTTCTGGGATAATACAGATAAATTTAACACAAACCCAGTACCCTGATTCTATAAAAAATAAGATAATGTGTAAACGGGTAAACTAGTGAAAAGCAAAGCTTACTTTTATGAGTTTGGAATTTTTCGATATTATTTTAGTAATAAGCCAAACCGAGAAATTGCTAACACATAAAAGTAAGCTTTGCTTTTCACTAGTTTACCCGTTTACACATTATCTTATTTTTTATAGAATCAGGGTACAGAGTGTTCTACTTTTTGTTTTATTACAGAAACGAACCCCCCTTTATTCAAATTATTTATAACTGCTGCGATTCTTGCTTGCCTAGTAGAATTGAATTTTTTTTTTTTTTTTGAGAATTTTGCCAACTTGTTCTTTCTTGTTCGATCGAGGATTTTCATTAGAAACAAATTTTTCTGATACCAGGAAAGCAGCTGATTGCATCGCCGGAACAAGTGGTAATCAGAGGGAGCAATGTCTGGTGAATACGGCGAGTGGGGTAGAATGTTCCAGTTCTGCCTGTCCAAGTAATTTTTGACAGGTATAGCAACATGTGGCCTAGCGTTGTCATGTTACAAAATAATCTTATTGTGCCTTTTGTCCCATTCCGGTCGTTTTGCAGTTAGAGCTTGCTTTAAAGCCATCAGTTGTCGTCGATAAACTTGTCCCGTAATGGTTTCATGCTCTTTCAGCAGCTCATAATAGACGACACCCTTCATATCCCACCAAATACAAAGCATCACCTTCGAATCATGGATATTTGCTTTTGGCGTCGACGGCCCTGGTTCGCCTGGCTTGACCCACGCTGGTTTGCGCTTTGGATTGTCATAATGGATCCATTTTTCATCCCCAGTGATGATCCGATGCAAAAACCCCTTCCTTTGTTGTCGTTCAAGCAACCAAGCATCCATGTCCCTTTCTTTCAATTTGTGTGGCACCCAATTTCCCAGCTTCTGAACCAATCCCATTGCATGTATACGTTGCGAAACACATTGTTGGGTAATATTCAACTCTTCTGCCAATTGTTTTTCAGTCTGACAAGAGTCCACATCAAGCAATTCTTCCAATTCTGTATCTTCAAATTTGCTTGGTCTGCCTTCACGTTCTTTGTCTCTTACGTCAAAATCACCAACTTTGAATCATTGAAACCACTCTTTGCATGTTGTTTTCGATGGAGCATATGTTCACCGTAAACTTCCACAAGCAAACGATTTGTTTCCGATGCACTTTTCTTCAACAAAAAATAATGAAGTAAAATTTTCCGCAAATGTTGTTTTTTGGCACAAAATTCGACATTTTCAATTACATGTTTACGCTTTGAACAAATATCACTAATAATTATTCAAGCTTGACATCTAACCTCCAAAAAACATGTATTGCTCGATTAAATAATATGCAAGCAGTGATACTAACGACACCTATCTAAAAAGGTCGGAAATTTATTTGTACACTCAATATAATGGTATGATCGTATGTTGGTATGATAATACGATCGTATTATGGTAAGATGGTATGTTGGTACAATGGTATAATGGTATGGACGGTACGATGGTATAGTGGCAAATATATATATATATATATATATATATATATATATATATATATATATATATATATATATATATATATATATATATATATATATATATATATATATATATATATATATATATATATATATATATATATATATATATATATATATATATATATATATATATATATATATATATATATATATATATATATATATATATATATATATATTAGGTTAAGAATTTAATTTGTCTGTCTGTAATCAGTTGATTTTTCGGCATTTTTATAGACAAATATATTAATTGTTCATGGCAATCTCAATACTTTCGATCATAATATACCTATCTACTAAAAAAAAGTAGAAATATCTTCCCCCCCCCCGTAATTTCGGCTGAATTCTCATTTTTGCAGAGTGGTACATTGGTATAACTCTTTGGGCCTTCAGCCAAAATTACGGGGAGGGGGGAAGATATTTCTACTTTTTTTCAGTAGATATATTATGATCGAAAATATTGAGATTGCCATGAACAATTTATATATTTGTCTATAAAAAATGCCGAAAAATCAACTGATATATATATTAGGGTGCACAAAAAAAATTTTGTGTCTTGAATGCTATTTCGCCGGTCAAAATATGAAAGTAGTTCAAAATAATTAATTTAGGTGAAAAAAAAAATTATAAAAGTTCAAAATTAGATGGTGCTCAACGCAAAAACGTGCAAAAATAAACGAAAAATTGCCGAATTCTGGCGAATAAAATATAAATGTCACACACGTTTTCAAAAAAAATTGAATATACCATTTCTTGAAGTAAAATTGTATGAACTATCGATTAAATCCACAAAAATTGGTGTTTTGTTATCATTAAAGGTAGTTTCGAGGACTTTTTTATAAAATTTTATGACTTTTTTCGCATTTTCTGTAAAAAGCTTTGCAAGTCGTGGATACAACTTATTTTTTTAAACACGGAAAATACTCGTTATTTTAGAGCACTTAATAATGGGTGTGAAGTTTTTCCCAAAATTCCCATTTTGATTTATGTGTTAGTTTCACACTGTTAAATTGAATTCCAATTTGAAAAAATTTAGATTCCTATTGAAATATTTAGTACTAAAAATGTAATTTTATTAAAAAATAGAAAAGAATCAAATTATAAATCAAGAATAAAAATTATTTCTCAATAAAAATTATTTCTGAATTCCGGAATTTAGTCAGCTAATTTATTAACTAAATAAATGAACCATTAGTATTTATGGCAAAATTGCGATTTGAAGATTAAAAGGTGGAAGAAATTTATTTCTGGGGACAGGGAATTCATCTTCAATTTGATGGATGGAGAATATATTCAGATTTCACATGAACTATCAGAACCTGAGTCCAAATCTTCAACTTGATGGATGGAGAATATATTCAGATGTCATGCGAACTATAAGAAACTGAGCCCAAATCTGTGACAAAGGGTGTTTTGCCTTTATCAATTTCAGTCAAAACGGAATTTAAAATTCAAAGATTAAATCGAATCACATTTATTTCTCTGGTTAGGCGATATCTTCATAGCTTGATATGTGTGGAATTGAATCAGCTATTTCGTGAACTATCACAACTTGAGTCCAAATCTCTGAGAATGGCCATTAGTGGCTTTTCATCAATTTCATGCAAAATCGCAATTTGAACTCAAAAATTCGCAGTATATTTATTTCTCTGGTTAGGGAATACGTTTATAGCTTGATAGATAGGGAATTTAATCGACTATTTCGTGAACTATCACAACTTGAGTCCAAATCTCTGGGAATGGCCGTTATGGGCCTTTTATCAATTTCATGCAAAATCGCAATTTGAACTCAAAAATTCGCAGCACATTTATTTCTCTGGTTACGGGATACCTTTATAGCTTGATGGATAGAGAATTTAATCGACTATTTCGTGAACTATCACAACTTGAGTCCAAATCTCTGGGAATGGCCGTTATGGGCCTTCTATCAATTTCATGCAAAATCGCAATTTGAACTCAAAAATTCGCAGCATATTTATTTCTCTGGTTAGGGAATACGTTTATAGCTTGATAGATAGGGAATTTAATCGACTATTTCTTGAACAATCACAACTTGAGTCCAAATCTCTGGGAATGGCCGTTATGGGCCTTTTATCAATTTCATGCAAAATCGCAATTTGAACTCAAAAATTCGCAGCACATTTATTTCTCTGGTTAGGGAATACGTTTATAGCTTGATAGATAGGGAATTTAATCGACTATTTCGTGAACTATCACAACTTGAGTCCAAATCTCTGGGAATGGCCGTTAATGGCCTTTTATCAATTTCATGCAAAATCGCAATTTGAACTCAAAAATTCGCAGCACATTTATTTCTCTGGTTACGGCATACCTTTATAGCTTGATGGATAGGGAATTTAATCGGCTATTTTGTGTACTATCACAACTTGAGTCCAAATCTCTGGGAATGGCCGTTATGGGCCTTCTATCAATTTCATACAAAATCGCAATTTGAACTCAAAAATTCGCAGCACATTTATTTCTCTGGTTAGGGAATACGTTTATAGCTTGACAGATAGGGAATTTAATCGACTATTTTGTGAACTATCACAACTTGAGTCCAAATCTCTGGGAACGGCCGTTAATGGCCTTTTATCAATTTCATGCAAAATCGCAATTTGAACTCAAAAATTCGCAGCACATTTATTTCTCTGGTTACGGGATACCTTTATAGCTTGATGGATAGGGAATTTAATCGGCTATTTTGTGTACTATCACAACTTGAGTCCAAATCTCTGGGAATGGCCGTTATGGGCCTTCTATCAATTTCATGCAAAATCGCAATTTGAACTCAAAAATTCGCAGCATATTTATTTCTCTGGTTAGGGAATACGTTTATAGCTTGATAGATAGGGAATTTAATCGACTATTTCGTGAACTATCACAACTTGAGTCCAAATCTCTGGGAATGGCCGTTATGGGCCTTCTATCAATTTCATACAAAATCGCAATTTGAACTCAAAAATTCGCAGCACATTTATTTCTCTGGTTAGGGAATACGTTTATAGCTTGACAGATAGGGAATTTAATCGACTATTTCGTGAACTATCACAACTTGAGTCCAAATCTCTGGGAATGGCCGTTATGGGCCTTCTATCAATTTCATGCAAAATCGCAATTTGAACTCAAAAATTCGCAGCATATTTATTTCTCTGGTTAGGGAATACGTTTATAGCTTGATAGATAGGGAATTTAATCGACTATTTCGTGAACAATCACAACTTGAGTCCAAATCTCTGGGAATGGCCGTTATGGGCCTTTTATCAATTTCATGCAAAATCGCAATTTGAACTCAAAAATTCGCAGCACATTTATTTCTCTGGTTAGGGAATACGTTTATAGCTTGATAGATAGGGAATTTAATCGACTATTTCGTGAACGATCACAACTTGAGTCCAAATCTCTGGGAATGGCCGTTATGGGCCTTTTATCAATTTCATGCAAAATCGCAATTTGAACTCAAAAATTCGCAGCACATTTATTTCTCTGGTTAGGGAATACGTTTATAGCTTGATAGATAGGGAATTTAATCGACTATTTCGTGAACGATCACAACTTGAGTCCAAATCTCTGGGAATGGCCGTTATGGGCCTTTTATCAATTTCATGCAAAATCGCAATTTGAACTCAAAAATTCGCAGCACATTTATTTCTCTGGTTAGGGAATACGTTTATAGCTAGATAGATAGGGAATTTAATCGACTATTTCGTGAACTATCACAACTTGAGTCCAAATCTCTGGGAATGGCCGTTATGGGCCTTCTATCAATTTCATGCAAAATCGCAATTTGAACTCAAAAATTCGCAGCATATTTATTTCTCTGGTTAGGGAATACGTTTATAGCTTGACAGATAGGGAATTTAATCGACTATTTCGTGAACTATCACAACTTGAGTCCAAATCTCTGGGAATGGCCGTTATGGGCCTTCTATCAATTTCATACAAAATCGCAATTTGAACTCAAAAATTCATAGATGAAGTACTTCGAGTATTACTTAAATACCTTTCAAAATATTCATTATAATGATTTTTATATGATGGATATAGGCTGCTCTTGAATGCCACGAAAAACTAACAATAATTATCAGAAGTTTTTATATTTTCACAATACGACAACTTTAATTTAATTTGTATAAAAAAAATGAAAATAAGACAAAGCCGCAAGATATAATTGACAGCACTGTGTATAGAGAATGTAAATGTAGTAGTGTGTTGTAATAAGAACCTTTCGTAAACTGTTCGTAAACGAAATACTTTTGATGTATACATTTTTGCGCCGGGAGGGTTGCTACTAAAACATTTTTGTATTTTTGTGTGTTATCTTTACTCTATACGTAACCCAAAGATATGAATATATACGATAATCATACGAAGAAAATGCCTGAATTGAAAGGTACGGATAGTATAAATTGATGATGTCTGTCCCAAACAATTGATGATGTCTGACACACACAAAATTAAAATTTACGTTCGGATAGTTTTCTTTTTAGCCAAACAAAGTCGTAATTTTGATAAATAAAGTAGTAAAGCCGCGACATTCATCAAAGTTACATTGCCGATTTTATACCGCTAAAAAATTATAGCATGCCCGATATTTTTGTTTTATACTTCTCTCTTTTTATAGCATGTTAATTTTTTCTATTGCGTGTTGCTCTAAGTCTCAACAAAAAAAGTTAGAAAAAAATTGTTGGAACGTGTAAGTCACAAAAATTGGCATTCCATTGAAGTCATAAGAACTTGGCAGTAGCAAACTGTTTCCAATGGAACCCAGTGAAAACGCACTCATTTATCACAAAAAAAAAACCAAGATTTTTTTTGGTTTTATCTGTCAAAAAATATTGTTTTTTGATTATGCAAAAAAAAACTTAATAATTTAAAATAATTTCAATTTCCATAATATAAATATACTGAAAAAATTTAATTACTTTAACAAATTTAATTATTTATGTTTAAAAAAAAATTCACAATAAATTAAATTGTTTGACGTTTATTTTCCATTTTTATTTATATTGCTTTCATTTAGGTCGTTTCCTCGGGTTTGACATAACATTTAATGGAATGAAGTTAGGATCATAAGTAATTGAAATTTTTTATCACGTTTGCTCGAGGAAACACTAGGACTGTTCCCCTTTCAGCATTAAATATCTCGAAAACTATCTAGGGCAAAAAATTGAGACTTTTTGACTTTATAATGTCGAAAAAACAAGTTTTTGATACGTATCGTACGCACAAAAAACATGTATGATTTCTTTTTGAGGTTATGTTAACCGTCAGTAAATCTTTAGTTTGATTATGTACAAAATTACACAGATTTTGTCACAAAAACTATTTTAATAACACAACTTATTTATTAATAAATAACGAACTCGTAAAAATTCCGGAGTGATTAAAAACGATGAATTTTTTAACGTCTTGAATTGTCACAATTGTGATTGACATTTCTTTTTTATTGGAATTTGTAAATCTTGCAAAAAATGATTATCAAAACAATGACATTTCATACATAATATTTATTAGCTTTATTTAGATTTTTTTATTAGTTTTACATATATGTTTGATTCAGAGATGGATACTGTAAAAAACACTTTGACAGCTAAAAAAACTGAAAAATGTAAAATTTTAGCTTCATTTACGTTCAGAACTGTTTCAATAGTTTCAACAGTTTCAAAATTTACCAATATATTTGAGAAACTTTTTGACGAAACAATAAGAATATTTTGTTTCCTCTTTTTCGTAATATCGCACGCACAGCTTTTAACACTTTCCGGTAGTTTTTACACTTTTCGACAATATTTGATCCTTTTCAAGAGTTTTTGACCATATTCGACAGTTTTTGACATTTTTCGACAGTTTTTGACGATAATTTAAGGTGTTTGACCTATTGGTCATGATTTAGTCGAGAAAAAGTGATAAAAAATATCATGATGTTTTTTATTTCCCTAACTTCACTTCGTTGTATTTTATGTCATGTCAGACAAAACAACCAAAATGAAAAAAGTAATTTAACACGTCAAACTTCGGTATATCACCTCTATTTGAGCAACATCAACACAAATTTATCGCGATTTTTTATAAAATAACTAAAAATACCCTTCCTAAGCCAAATATTTTGTTTCCAAATATGTATTTATTTTGACAGCTAAAAAAACTTGTTTTTTTGTTTTTTTTTTTTGTGACAAATGAGTGTGTTTTATGGCAAAACGTGATAGAAAATATCATGATAATTTTTATCAATTTTGCCCGACTGAACACTAGGATTCGTGATAAAATTGTCGAAAAACCAGATTTTTAACCTTTTACCGTCTCTGGCTTTAATTATCCGAATATTTGACAGTTTGTTTAGGGTTAAAGCAACGTAATATAATAGTACAATAATAGATGGCGCTTTTTACTTAGTTAATGCAATTCCTGTTGTACTAAAACCTTTACAAGATTTTTTGTATGTGATACGATTTCTAATCTAATAAGAAAATAAATGATTTATTATGAAAAATTTTTATCAGGAATAATTTTCTATGCAAATAAACGAAAAACCAGAAATCATGGTTTCCGTTAATGATTTTGACTCTAATCGTAATGTGAAAGTTATACTATATCAAGCTGATAAGGTATCCCTTATCCCCAGACATAAAGGTGCTTCGAATTTTTAACTACAAATTGCGATTTTGAACGAAATTGATAAAAAGCCGTTAACGGTCATTCTCTTGGACTCAAGTTGTGATAGTTCACGAAATAGTCGATTAAATTCCCTATCTATTAAGCTATAAACGTATTCCCTAACCAGAGAAATAAATGTGCTGCGAATTTTTGAGTTCAAATTGCGATTTTGCATAAAATTGATAAAAGGCCATTAACGGCCATTCTTAGAGATTTGGACTCAAGTTGTGATAGTTCACGAAATAGTCGATTAAATTCCCTATCTATCAAGCTATAAACGTATTCCCTAACCAGAGAAATAAATGTGCTGCGAATTTTTGAGTTCAAATTGCGATTTTGCATAAAATTGATAAAAGGCCATTAACGGCCATTCTTAGAGATTTGGACTCAAGTTGTGATAGTTCACGAAATAGTCGATTAAATTCCCTATCCATCAAGCTATAAACGTATGCCTTAACCAGAGAAATAAATATGCTGCGAATTTTTGAGTTCAAATTGCGATTTTGTATGAAATTTATAGAAGGCCCATAACGGCCATTCCCAGAGATTTGGACTCAAGTTGTGATAGTTCACGAAATAGTCGATTAAATTCCCTATCTATCAAGCTATAAACGTATTCCCTAACCAGAGAAATAAATATGCTGCGAATTTTTGAGTTCAAATTGCGATTTTGCATGAAATTGATAGAAGACCCATAACGGCCATTCCCAGAGATTTGGACTCAAGTTGTGATAGTACACAAAATAGCCGATTAAATTCCCTATCTATCAAGCTATAAACGTATTCCCTAACCAGAGAAATAAATATGCTGCGAATTTTTGAGTTCAAATTGCAATTTTGCATGAAATTGATAAAAGGCCCATAACGGCCATTCCCAGAGATTTGGACTCAAGTTGTGATAGTACACAAAATAGCCGATTAAATTCCCTATCTATCAAGCTATAAACGTATTCCCTAACCAGAGAAATAAATATGCTGCGAATTTTTGAGTTCAAATTGCGATTTTGCATGAAATTGATAGAAGGCCCATAACGGCCATTCCCAGAGATTTGGACTCAAGTTGTGATAGTTCACGAAATAGTCGATTAAATTCCCTATCTATCAAGCTATAAACGTATTCCCTAACCAGAGAAATAAATGTGCTGCGAATTTTTGAGTTCAAATTGCGATTTTGCATGAAATTGATTAAAGGCCATTAACGGCCATTCTCAGAGATTTGGACTCAAGTTGTGATAGTTCACGAAATGGTCGATTAAACTCTCTATCCATCAAGCTATAAAAGTATTCCCTAACCAGAGAAATAATTGTATTGCGAATTTTTATTGATAAAAAATAAATAATTGATAAAAGGCCCTTAACGGCCATTCTCAGAGATTTGGACTCAAGTTGTGATAGTTCACGAAATAGTCGATTAAATTCCCTATCCATCAAGCTATAAACGTATCCCCTAACCAGAGAAATAAATGTGCTCCGAATTTTTAAGTTCAAATTGCAATTTTGCATGAAATTGATAAAAGGCCATTAACGGCCATTCACAGAGATTTGGACTCAAGTTGTGATAGTTCACGAAATAGCTGATGAAATTGGCTATTATATTTTCTACCCTTCAAACTATGAACATATCCCCTAACCAGAGAAATAAATGTGCGAATTTAGAATTTTAATCTTCAAATTGAGGTTTTATATGAAATTGGCCCAAGTCCATTAACACTTTTTGCGACAGATTAGAGCTCAGTTTCTACGGAATACCTGAAAAAATTTGCGACCTATTAAAGTATATTCATTGAAAAGTATTTTATAAACTAATTTTTTACTTAACATTTTTTTTGGTGTAATTTATTTTTTCTATTGGACAGAAAATTGAATTCTTATTGGAACAAATTTATAATTTGTACTAAAACTTTGATGTTTATTTTAGTGGTTCGGAACTTTGCTTTTATATTTAGCACATTGATATTTATTGGAATAGATCCATATGTACTAACAAAGTAAAATTAATTTAATATATTTAATTAAACTACTTCAATGTTCGGACTAAGCTAAACAAAATAATCGTTCTGTTTTAAAAAAACGCCTAATATGTTTGTTTTATTATTTTACTCTGTCGTGAAGATTAAGAAATTCAGTAAAATAATGCACGGTAATAGCACAAATTATCATAATATGTATTCATTTATGGACCGAATCTTTATATTTCAATATAAATGAGCTTTGTGATTCGCATTTTACAAATTTTCTTACATAAGTTTCAATTAAAATTATGTTCTTTTAATCCCTTGAATTTAATCGAGATTTATTTTAATAACAAAACATTTATAAATAAATTCTGAAATCTTAACAGTGTACAAAAAGCACCAACACATACCAAAATCAATGAGAATCCAATAGAATTTTGTTTATTCCAATAGGATTTGTATACATATATCTGGGAAAAAAAATGGGAAAAACTTCACATCCATCACTTAATAACCTTTCAAACTTGATATTATTCAATTTGATATCTTACGTGGATCAAAAAATATAAATCATTTTCTAAAACCAGAATTTTCGATTGAACGCAGTTTTTCGTAACTTTTGCGAATGGAGTTCAAAGTTGGTGTATTTATTTTTTTTATAAATTTCCCAGTTAATACATTTTTAATGCATTAAATAACCTTTTAAACGATATTACACAATGCATTGCAATATCTTTCAAATGGCTTAAAATATAAATCAAATATTAAAATATTATCTTTTTTATGCGATAGTGAAGTTTATAACAAAAAAAAAAATAACATGTACGTATATGAATCCAATTGGAATTTGAAAAATTTTATATGTGTTGGTGATTACACTGTCAAAACAAGTATTTTTATGAGAGAGCCATATAAAAAGTATCAAATAAGATTTGATATCTCTTTCTAATAACACATGCATGCCTTGCTAATAATTAATATGTATCTATTCAACGAGCTTAAATTTTGTAAAAAAATAATTAAATTAGACTTCTGAGGTTTAACCAAAAAAGATGAAGAAGACTAATTGATGGATAGTTCTACAAAGGCATTAACTGGAAACAACAGCCTGTTGCCCGCATACTGTGCACCACTTGAACGATATGCCATTTCGCAACGGTGTGGCAAATGCCACATTTTGAATTTTATTTTTATGTTATGCAAATTTTTAACTAGTTTGAGTACTCCTTGTTTCAGCCAATAACAAGAATACCACAGGGATTGTTCTAAGAAGCCACTAACTGGAAACAATAGCCTCATACCTTGTGAACCCCATGGACTATATACCATTTCGCAACGGTGTGGAAATTTCCACATTTTTAATTTTCTTGTTAAGTCATGCCAATTTTTTTACTCGTTTGAGTAATTTATGGATCGGCCAATAATAAGAATACCATAGGGATTGTTCTAAGAAGCCACTAACTGGAAACAATAGCCTCATACCTTGTGAACCATATGGACTATATACCATTTCGCAACGGTGTGGAAATTTCCACATTTGGAATTTTCTTGTTAAGTCATGCCAATTTTTTTACTCGTTTGAGTAATTTATGGTTCGGCCAATAACAAGAATACCACAGGGATTGTTCTAAGAAGCCACTAGCTGGAAACAATAGCCTCATATCTTGTGAACCACATGGACTATAGTATATACCATTTCGCAACGGTGTGGAAATTTCCACATTTGGAATTTTCTTGTTAAGTCATGCCAATTTGTTTACTCGTTTTAGTAATTTATGGTTCGGCCAATAACAAAATATCACAGGGATTTTTCTTAAAAGCCACTAATTGGGAACAATAGCCTCATGCCTTGTGAACCACATGGACTATATGCCATTTCGTAACAGTGTGGAGATTGCCATATTTATTCTTGTTAAACCTCCCCAGTTTATTTCACATTAAATGGGAGTATCAGTTTTATGTCTGGTGAATCATATGGAGCTTATCCGTCTTCGGATTGTTTTAATTTTGGTTTTTTGTGTCGATTATACATATACGCAATTGTCTTTAAATAATCGATCAATCAATA
The DNA here is from genome assembly GCA_958295665.1 of Tipula vernalis. Taxonomy (NCBI): domain Eukaryota; kingdom Metazoa; phylum Arthropoda; class Insecta; order Diptera; family Tipulidae; genus Tipula; species Tipula vernalis. The sequence continues at coordinate 274,683,241 of OY282560.1, forward strand.
ATCTTTAAATAAAATAATAATAAAAATATTTAATACTTACTGAACAAATAAATATCTCTCGAAACTTTTAAATTTGGCATTTTTTATAATTATCACAAACACTCTTAACAATGTTTACTTTTAATAACTTAAAATTTCACACTAATTATTTTTATGCTATGAGAAAGTTTAACAGCATACAATTAGAATTAAGTCGCACAAAAGTCACCGTTGAACTGAAGGTAAAACCTAATAATTTTGAATGGCAACGATCATTTATTCCCTAAATTACAAAAAAATATACTCTCCCCTCGCACACACACAGACACACACTGGGACTGGGATAGTATAATAAAGCAGTGTCATTCGAAAAAAATATGCCATTAAAAAGTAAAGGATTTTTTTTTTTGTTTTTTATCCCCGCCCTTTAATTTTTATTACTAATGTAATAAGTTTTCCACTCCTCATATCAAAACATTGTAAACAGAACTGATGCCTGTAGGCAATAAAAGTAATTGTAATAGCAAGATGTGCGAGGTGGCTTATCGCCCACATGGCTCTCCAGTAAATAATAATAATAATAACCGTGAAAAAATGATGAAATTTTTTCGAAAAAAATCAACATATTTTCATTTGTTTTCATTATTTCAATTAAAAATCTAGTTAAATGCATGAAAATGTAACATAGCCAAAGAGGACATAAACCAAATTTCGCACAACATGTAAAAACTGAAAAACATAGGTACTGTAACGATACCTTGCGATGTCGTTAACATACATACGATCAGAGGTCTGGTGCGGTGTTTATAGCTGGCTAAGCTCAGGGTTGGCGTGGGAATTTCCAGACATGACCGTATGCTTAAATAACCGCATTGGTACCAAAAGATAAAAAAAACACAGAGAGCAACATTCCCGCTGCCTTGTTTACAGGAGTAAAAAAAACTGACAAAAAACTATGAATGACCGACCTCAACACGAAAGACCCCTACCCCATGACTCATCTTGATCACTATTTTATCACCTACTCACTCATTATTCACAATCACGTAAACTTTTAAACCAAAAAAAATTACCATAGGACAGACAACGGATGATAAAACAACCGTAAATGAAAATACGGAAGGCGTGATTACGGAGACGCTAAAGCTGAAAAAATGTTGTTATGTATGTATGTACAATAAATATAAGAAAAAAAAAACCCAAAACAAACCGTCAAATTTGGCTCACAATACAATCTAACTATTAGCAAAAAAAAAACTTCAAACATTTAAAATTACGTTTTAATATTAAATTAGAAAAATTACGTTAATAAAGGAAAAAAAAAAATTGTAAAATTACAATGTAAACTAATAAAAAAAAAAAAATCTCTTCCAGGAGAGCATGACCAAACCATAAATTTTGCGGTTGTTTGTTTTCATGGACACCATACCTTCAAGCAAATCCGCCCGATCTGCTAGTATCCGGCGTAGGATCTTCCTCGCACCACGGCAACAAATATTCACCAACAATCCAATCTGCCAATTTATAGGCAACACCGTTGCACTTGAAAGTCAGTTAATTAATAACGCTCACTTTTCGAAAAGAAAGCTCAAATAATCAAGCGCACCACAATAACGGATCGGACTCAGACCGCTATCACACATAAACAAAAGAAAAATGTCACTTTTTATTGCCAAGTGAAACACATTTATGTCTTGTGATTATTTTCTTATAGCTTGTTTAACATTTTATACACGATTGGGCGTTCAATTTATTTATTTTAATTTGTTATGAGTTTTTTTTCACTTTCTTTATTGATCACTTCTAACAGCCCAAAACAAAAAAAAACCATTCATAGATCATTAATTTATCCCAAAAATTGTTTTATTTGAGAAAAGAACAACATTTAACGTTTCTTTTATTTATAAATGTTTACAAATTTTTCGGTCGATTTCACTACACTTTCTAAGGATCATTTCACACCTCTTAACGGGACAAAAAAACTTGAACTTTTTTTATTTTTAATTTTATTGATTTTTATTGATTTATTATCCAATTATTTTCACATTCTTATATAAAAATGAATATGGCCTTAAGGCACCAAATATATTCCATCACAAAAATGAGGCCACTAATATTTCTATTATCCAAACAAAATGAATGGTCGGCTACACCAAATTCATATAAAGTTTTTAGGATTACAAAACCTAATGATAATAGAAAAGGACTTAACTTTTCACGATTATTGAATAATTAATAACGCATTAATAAAAGTTTATCTTAACAATTTATAATATAATCAAAAAAAAAATTTAATCGTTCACGATAGCACACCAAATTTGACTCGCCTGGTCGATTTTAAAATCAAAACTTGACTGTCCACCGAATCGTAAAAAAAATTTTTTTTTTTCTTTTTTTCCTATACTCTCAAACAAAATTGGACCACGAACAACAGACTCGCTCGTCGCTTCGTAATCACGTCATCGTCCACCACCACACTGACAAACTCAACCATGCAAATCCTATCGCTTGAAAGCAACACAAAAGCACACATGCACAGCAACTGGAATTTTCCATCTTTCTATTCAACAATCATGCCTCTCAATCACACGACAACCACACAAAATCATACGCGCCACATCAACACCACAAATCGTCATCATGCCAATCATTGCAATTATTGATTTCTTAATCGTCATTAAGGCGATAATAGAAAAATCAATAATCCAACAGATCTGCCCAAACTGTTTATCACGCACCAGACCAATGCGCGACTGGTTGTTACGTAAGGACCGGTGTCGTAACAGTACACTGAATTCAATAAAAATTTTACCATTTTACACAGAATCAAAAAAGGACCGAAATTAGTCACGTTAGAGGAGCTGGAAATATACAAAAGCAAAAACCACAACAATTTACCTAACGACAAAATCAACACCAAAACCAATAAAATTTACGACTTAATTATCCATAACTTAAAAACAAAGGAGGTGCCAAACAAAGGCGCATAGCAACAGTATATAAACAGCATCAAAATAAATTATGTAATAGTAGTAAAAAAGAAACCGAAGAAGTGATTATTCTCGAAATCGATATTTTTAAGAAAGTTCAAAAATTGTCACAATAAGGAAGAAATAGAAACTACAATATAAAATAAAAAATAAAGTTTTTCATTTAAATATATAAAATGACAAAAGAACACAAAAAATAAAGTGAAAATCGGCTTGTGAAATGTGGTGAAATATGGATAGATGTTTTAAACTCAATAGCTTTTGTTATGTATGTGGAAAATTTAAAATTATTTTCACAAAATGTTATTAGTGATGTAAATTGGACGCCGTCTATTGTTTATACGGCATGCTTTTTCCATCTGCATAGATGGCAGAACACTGGAGCCACAATGATATGGATAGATCCCCAAGTATATGATGCAGTTCAATGTACAAGTATATGACGCAGTTCAATGTTATGGGTTATTCCCGATACAAACAGACAAAAAATTCATTCTTTGACATACACTGAAATGACATACATAGGTATGTTCAATTTCCGCTGCCGCAATAAGATGAAATTCATGTTCCGGAAAGATCAAACCCAGCTGAAAAATATTTACCATCATAATTTCAATCTGATAAAACTGGAGAAACACCTGTATCAATGTATCAATTTGATTAAATACAACGACCATCAGTGGAAAGTTTCTGCAGACTTAAAAGTAATAGCCCTTTTAAGAGGCATGCAATTGGGTTACACTAAAAACCTCTGTTTTATGTGCTTGTGGAATACACGTTTTGAAGGCGTCCAATAGAAAGAACGGAACTGGGCTTTAAGTGAGAACATTAGATTGCTCTGAATCCAGATAGAAATGCATTCTTTGAATCGCATCGCATTTTTCCACGATTAAGTGGAATGAAAATAAAAGAAGGCTGGTGTTTAAATCTAAAGCGAGACACTCATACAATCGCTCACGCATTTCGTTTAATCACTACCAGCACACAAAATATACTTACTCATTTCGATTGTGAAATTTCATCTCCAGTCTATTGACGCAAACTCTGTTACGTCTAGTATTTTACGTAACGTCCGTGGTGACCACCAACGTCCGTGTTTACGGTAAAGGATACACACGCACACAAATATGTCAAACACATTCACACATACACACAATGGGATCAAACCAGAATACGTGAATAAAAACAGCGGTAAACATACGCATCGATAAATTACAACTCATAATATTACACATCGAGAATTAAGACAAAGCCGCACAGCACACACCTATGCAACACTCAATCACATTAATCATTTATCAAATTATTCAAAAAAATTACGTATAGAACAGTAAACGGCAGCAACAAGTACGTACGCACATTATTAAAATTTACATATAAGCAACAAGGTGGCAGCAAGCCAAACACATCTAAAACAAATCAGTTAACATTTTTTTTTTTTTTGCCTCAATATTTCTTTTTGAAAATAAAAAAGCAACACACAACTGGATGGAGTCACGCAGATTGTAAAATATGGACATATGGTACATGTACATAGTGCAACAAACAAAATAGATAAGCAACCATTATACATTGAGTCATTGAACAACGGTTATTGGAACAAGATACGCATTGAAGGAGTACAAACACACAACGGCGTAATATAAAAATAAATAACGAACATTGGAATAACAACAATCGTTATCAACATCAACAGCAGCAGCATATAAACGAAACCGCAAGTTTTTATTAATGTAGAATCAAATTTATTAAAATTTTTCCAATTTTACAAATATTCAATAAATTTACAAGTAAACCTTCCACCACTGGTTTGTCGGATATATAACCGTAATATCTAAAATTCGAAAATTCAGAATGAAATTAATTTTTTTGTTGGGTAAATCTCTGTGTGTTCTTCTGCGCATTCATTTTTTTTACAGCTGTCCATTTGGGCAATAATATTTTTTTTGATTACTCGTCAAGGTTACATGGTAACCAACCATCCCACACGTTTACTCTTCATTTTTGTATGTAATTTTCAACGAGCCCCACAATAATAGAGGGCGAAAGGCTCGGGTATATTCTGGGTTTCCTCGTCTAGAATAAAACGGGTGTCGAAAAGTCAGGTCCATTTGGTAACAAGTCCGGTATTTAGTTTGAGCATCGTATACTATTAAATTTTTAGTATTTTGCGTCATTGCAAGTTCAATTATAAAATAATAATTCAAAATGATGAATGAAGACGAATCGAAAGACAAGACTAACCAAGCCAAAATCGAAAATACACACCAACAGGACTCACAGAACATGGATACAGGCAATACAAGCAACATACCTTTAGAGGTTGTAGCCACAACTAACAGTGTTGACTTTTTAACCTTTCTGGCCACAGAAAAAGCAGAATTCGTTTCGTTTGGCAAAAAACGACTAGCAAAAATATCTGCGCACATTGTCGTCGCTCTCGCCTGAAACATGCGACACGATAGCGGATCTGTTGCAAAATCCGCCAGCAGAAAATCATTATCAACCTCTGAAGAAGATGTTGTTGGATCGACTTGGCCCATCGGATGAGCGATTAAATCTAAATGTCGGGATGCGCATACTAGCGGGAGACAATTTTTCGGACAAAATCGTGAGATCACTATGGATCCGAAAAATGCTGGAATCTCTATGCACTTACAAGCATGCAAGATTTTCTCCAAAATTGATTTCGTAAGAGCCTATCATTTAATTCCCGTTGCACCTGAAGACGTTTATAAAACAGCGATCACTACACCGTTTGGCCTGTGTAACGCCGCACAAACGTTTCAGCGATTTATGAACGAAGTCGTTCGTGATTTAGACATCGTTTTCGCCTACATTGGCGACATTCTTGTGGCTTCGCACAATGAGGAACAACACAAACTTCACCTGGAACAAGTTTTCCACAGGTTAACCGAGTTTGACGTTCACATCAAGAGTTCAAAATGCGTCTTTGGGCTGTTCATTCTTGATTTCCTCAACCACAAGATAACTCCTAATGATATTCAGCCATCCGAAGAATGAATTAATGCCATTAGAGAGTTCCCAGCACCTACTTCAATAAAAAATATTCATCGTTTTGTCGGTATGGTAACTTACTATCACCGATTTATACCAAAACTCGCACAAACACTCGCACCAATTCACAGTCACTTGACAGCTTTACTCAAAAAGCCCAAGACAGCCAAACATTTTCTGCGAATTACTCGTAATATATCTGGCAATCAAACACTTTAGAAATTTTGTTGAAGGCCGGGATTTTACCATTTACACCGACCACAAACCTCTGACCAGAGCAATTCAGTCTAAAACTGAACGTAATCCTAGGCAAACCCGCCACTTGGATTACTTACTGTTAGTCAATTTACCACGGATATTCAGCATGTTCACGTAGACGACAACGTTGTAGCGGACACACTTCCCGCACAGCTGACAACGAAACGGCCACAGTCGAGGCTCAATTCGACTTAAACAAAATAGCAAAAACACAAAAAGCCGAACAAGAACTTCAGAATTTATTTTCTTGTTCCAAATGTCACACTAGTTCATCAATGAAACTAGAGCTTTTGAAACTACCTGGCCTCGAAATCGACCGCGAAACATCTACTGGGACCAATCGCCTGTACATTGCAGATTCACTGCGTCGAACCATCTTCAATACATTACATAACCTTACCCATCAAATTGATTACTTTTGGCCCAGTATAAACAAAGATGAAGACAAATGGGCTCAGTCTAGTATATCCTGCCAACGTGCTAAAGTCTAACGGCACACAAAACTACCCTATGGATAATTTCAAATTCCACTTGATCGATTCGAACACATCCACTTAGACATCGTACGACCACTTCCTCCGTCTAATGGATACAATTTGCTCACGTGTGTCGATCGCTTCACTCGCTGGCCGAAAGCGTACTACATGATAAACATGTCGGCTGCAACCTTCGCAATGACATTCGTCAACAATTACGTATCTCGATTCGGCGTGCCCCTTAACATCACAACTGATCAAGGAAAACAATTTGAGTCCAAGCTTTTCACTGAATTAACAAAACTCCTTGGCTCACATCGGATACGAACAACGGCTTACCATCCGCAAGCCAATGGCAAGGTCGAACCAAAAACTATAGTAGATTTCATAGAAACGTCTCATGTCGAATAAATAAACATTCAAATTAGTTGGGTGTAGAAAATACCTATTTGGGTGTAGAAATTATATTTCGAACAATACAGTGAGCCCCTACGCAATATACTTAAAACCAAAAAACATAATTCTCTCTTTGAGTAAATTTACTCTTCAACTAATGCGAGATTGTTTTGAGCGAGGTCAAAAATATGTATTCAGAAAAATTTTCGTGTGTTAAACTAGTTAGTATGCGCTGGTACACCGGTGAGCATGATTCAAGCAAGGTTAGCTCGATGTTTCGAGTCACGTGTTCGTGACGTCACACAATTCTGCCACGTGTTTGTAAATAAATAGAGAAAAAGCGAATGAACCATTTTTTGGTTTGTTTTTATTTTTCGTTTTTTTACTTGTGTTGTAATTTAAAGGTCTCCTTTAATACTAGAATTGAGTGTCGTCATAAAACAAAAAATTATCATTTGTTTACATATTTAGAGCTAAACTGGTATTAACTGAATCACGACTGGTGAATAAAGGGAATATATATGTTTATTTGTTTTTTTTTTTTTATTAACAAATTAACGATGGGTTTTCATTGGGTTATGGGTTATTTATTGTGACCAACCAGCAGTATACATTTGAATTCGATACTGACTAAATGTGGGATTCTAAAATGATTTTTAGATAAGATTCTGGAATATGGCCAAGTAGTATGGAACTTGTCTATTTCTCAACCGATTATGATGAAATTCGACTTGTACGATAGAAATAGAACCTTCAAATGATTTTTAGATGAAGTTCTGGAATATGGCCAAGTAGGATGGAACTTCGTTATTTCTTGAACGATTTTGATGAAATTCAACAAATGCGATAGAAATGGGATTATAAAATGATATTTAGAAGAAGTTCTGGAATATGGCCAAGTAGGATGGAACTTGGATATTTCTTGAGAGATTTTGACGAAATTCGACTTGTATGATGGAAATGGGACCTTCAAATGATTTTTAGATGAAGTTCTGGAATATGGCCAAGTAGGATGGAACTTGGATATTTCTTGAACGATTTTGACGAAATTCGACTTGCATGATGGAAATGGGACCTTCAAATGATTTTTAGATGAAGTTCTGGAATATGGCCAAGTAGGATTGAACTTTGATATTTCTTGAACGATTTTGACGCAATTCGACTTGTATGATGGAAATGGGACCTTCAAATGATTTTTAGATGAAGTTCTGGAATATGGCCAAGTAGGATGGAACTTGGATATTTCTTGAACGATTTTGATGAAATTCAACAAGTGCGATAGAAATGGGATTCTAAAGTGATATTTAGAAGAAGTTCTGGAATATGGCCAAGTAGGATGGAACTTCGATATTTCTTGAACGATTTTGATGAAATTCAACAAGTGCGATAGAAATGGGATTCTATAGTGATATTTAGAAGAAGTTCTGGAATATGGCCAAGTAGGATGGAACTTGGCTATTTCTTGAACGATTTTGACGAAATTCGACTTGTATGATGGAAATGGGACCTTCAAATGATTTTTAGATGAAGTTCTGGAATATGGCTAAGTAGGATGGAACATGGATATTTCTTGAACGATTTTGACGAAATTCGACTTGCATGATGGAAATGGGACCTTCAAATGATTTTTAGATGAAGTTCTGGAATATGGCCAAGTAGGATGGAACTTTGATATTTCTTGAACGATTTTGACGAAATTCGACTTGTATGATGGAAATGGGACCTTCAAATGATTTTTAGATGAAGTTCTGGAATATGGCCAAGTAGGATGGAACTTGGATATTTCTTGAACGATTTTGATGAAATTCAACAAGTGCGATAGAAATGGGATTCTAAAGTGATATTTAGAAGAAGTTCTGGAATATGGCCAAGTAGGATGGAACTTCGATATTTCTTGAACGATTTTGATGAAATTCAACAAGTGCGATAGAAATGGGATTCTATAGTGATATTTAGAAGAAGTTCTGGAATATGGCCAAGTAGGATGGAACTCGGATATTTCTTGAACGATTTTGATGAAATTCAACAAGTGCGATAGAAATGGGATTCTAAAGTGATATTTAGAAGAAGTTATCGTGTTTCGTATAGTGCGATGGGGGCACAAAAATAAAATGAACAAAAATAAATTTACTGAATGGCCACACAATGCACAATTTTAAAATATGCGGCCACAAATTTATTTATTATAAGTAATTCACAAAACTGTGGATAAAATCCACCACCACTAAGCGCGATACTTTTATTAAACTTTTTATTTATATTCAATTTTAGTTGGTTTATAATTTATTTATAATTATTTTTCTAGGAAAATATTCTCTGAAAAATGGGCGAGTATATGTCGCGTCAAAGTTGTAACGAGAGTCTTATGACATTTGTGTAATGTCTTTCGTGTGTTTTATGTATGACTTTCGTGAGTGTCTATTTGAGACACTGGCATAATTATATAGACGAAAAGGCATAGACTGTATATAGACAGTGGAGAAGAGTTGTAGATGGAATTTATTTATAATCATGAATAATTAATATTTGTGGTGATGTACGAAATGAAGCGATTGAATAAGTAAATCGCTACAAAGTTCTGGAATATAGCTAAGTAGGATGGAACTTGGCTATTTCTTGAACGATTTTGACGAAATTCGACTTGTATGATGGAAATGGGACCTTCAAATGATTTTTAGATGAAGTTCTGGAATATGGCCAAGTAGGATGGAACTTGGATATTTCTTGAACGATTTTGATGAAATTCGACTTGTATGATGGAAATGGGACCTTCAAATGATTTTTAGATGAAGTTCTGGAATATGGCCAAGTAGGATGGAACTTGGATATTTCTTGAACGATTTTGATGAAATTCGACTTGTATGATGGAAATGGGACCTTCAAATGATTTTTAGATGAAGTTCTGGAATATGGCCAAGTAGGATGGAACTTCGATATTTCTTGAACGATTTTGATGAAATTCAACAAGTGCGATAGAAATGGGATTCTAAAATGATATTTAGAAGAAGTTCTGGAATATGGCCAAGTAGGATGGAACTTGGCTATTTCTTGAACGATTTTGACGAAATTCGACTTGTATGATGGAAATGGGACCTTCAAATGATTTTTAGATGAAGTTCTGGAATATGGCCAAGTAGGATGGAACTTGGATATTTCTTGAACGATTTTGATGAAATTCGACTTGTATGATGGAAATGGGACCTTCAAATGATTTTTAGATGAAGTTCTGGAATATGGTCAATTAGGAAGGGACTCGGTTATTTCTCAACCGATTATGATGAAATTTTACTTGTGTGTTTACAGAGGAATACAATTTTGTGAACAACTAAAATTGTTGGTTTGGAAATTCGATATGAAGTTTTGCATTTGTTTTGCATGGCAATGATTGATTATTTACTAGAAGATATTTTTCCGCAAATACAAGTAAATTATTTAAAAAACACTTTTGATTGAAGTATAATGTGACTCTAAAGAAATAAAATAAACTTTGTTTGGGGAATTTTACTAACAATTTAGTTAATAAAAAGTAAAATGATGGGGCATTAGAATAAATATTACCTGTCGCACTGTCGCTCAATTAGCAAAGCTGGTTAGAAACACTTTCTATGCAATAAGCATTGAGAAGCATAATGGAGATTGGCTGAAAAAAATCTCTATTTGAATTGCGGAAAAGCCGGTTTTTCTTATTTCCAGAATTCTTTTAATATACAATTTAAAATTAGTTTAGGCAAATTGAGATAACGCTAGAAATAAAGCAGAAAGAGTTCTAAATATGATGAAATTTACAATTCTGTACTACACCCATTCATGCAGTCATGTTTTTCGACCATAACAAAACTTTTCGAAATTGTTTTTGTAATACTACACAAGCATCATAATAACATGAGATAGTATTGGGCGCTTTCAGCTCTATACCAACTGTTGGCAACATGTTGACTAAAATAACCCTGTTGTTTTCTGAATGCCCCGATTTATCGAAAATTTCATGGCAATGTTATGTATCGAATGTCATTTTGCCCATCAGTAAATTTTGAAAGCCAACATGTTGCGGGACCTGAAAGCGCCCAATGGCACCCATTTCCAAGCCGTTGAAAGCTTACTAAAAGCGATTGTGTTGCAGTCAGTGCTTTAATTTTCGATTTTATTTTTTAAAGCCATCATATCAAAAATTCGTCGATCTCATACTGTTTGAATAATAATTCAAGTCGAATCATTTTTGACGTCAAGAACGACGTGATGATAATTATCTTTAGCAAAAATCATGGAACATATTAAACAACTGATAACTAAAAGCACATAAGCAGCACGGTTATTGTACAATTGAAATTGAAATTAAATAAGTATTTTATATAAAAACCGCTAATACTTAAGCAAATTAATTAATGAAATATATGTATTATTAGGTAAAAATAATATTAAATTTAAGTTATAATTATATTAATTATTATAATAAGTGATATATGCAAAGTGAAAAGTTTTTGATCGTATAGACCCCTTGTTTGATTCATAAATTTATTTTAGAATTATGTTCATTTTACACTTTACAGGGATACTAACTACAGTTTCGTTAATTAGACTACCATTTAAAATGATCAGTCAATCAAGAAGCTATAGTAATATTTTTTGACGTTTTCTCTAAATAAGGAAATCTATGAAAACTTGGGAACTTTGCTTTAAAATCAGATTTACCTATACCAGGAGGGATGTGCGTGTGATTTTTATTCCAGAAATGGTGAAAAGAAAGAGGATGTTAGGCCTTACAAATCCATTAGCCGCACATTATTTATTTTGAAAACCTTGCATAAAATACCGGTTCAGTAGATTAGATTCAACGCCTTCAAGCGACTTGACATCATAAATTGATGACACACTCCGGAACAAAGAGCTACTATTATGTTCCTTCATTGATATTCCACGGGCTTTTGATAATACCAAATTCAAAGCCTTTCCGGAACAAAAACAATCATGGGGTATAGACTCGGCCTGATCCTATAAGTAGTTTGCTTCTTTGTAGTATTAAACAATTCGAAATAGAATAATGTGAAAATGAAAAATCATTTTTATTGTTTTAGCAATTCATTTAATTTTCTTTGGTTAATATCCAATTCATATTAAATACAGTCATTTCAAATTCACTAAAAAATTTATTCAAATAAAAAATTAATAAATACATAATATCTATCTAATCTTTGCCGATAAAGATTACTTCAAGAAGTAAGTATCCTTAGCTTGCGGTGGCGGGAAAGCTTGTATCCTTTTCTTGTAGAAACAGCGACTCTTCGTTTTCTTCGAGTTTCGATTGAATTTTGTGTATTAAGGTTCCGAAATCGTTTTGTCACCCATTTACAATGCTTCCTTAATAGTATTAGTATCATATAATCTAACACTTCCAAATGATGCTCGTAGCAAGAATTAGATTCGTTGAACCAACTTTTAAAATCGTTCATATTATTGGTAGAGCTGATGCAATTATTAATAATGTGTGTCTTAATACCAAATTCATGCGAGTGATTTTTAAAAACATTAGAAAAAATATTAAGATGCAATTTTGAAATTTTGAAGTATAATTCACTGGGTGGATGAAGAGCACCGAATTCATAATCATTTTTATAGTTCTTATAAAATAAAAAATTTTCACTTGTTGCTACGATTGTTTCTCCCTCCATTTTAATTAATGTCTCGGAACATTGAAGACAAGGTTTTTTTTTAGTTGTTTGTAAGCTAAAAATCCAAAAAAATATCTTGCCGACGCATCATTGAAACTGCAGCCTTCGTCGTCCTCTAAAACTATGGAGTCTAATTCATCTGGCACTTCATTCTCTTCTGTTGTTTCTTCTGCGTTACTATCTGAAATTGCCGTCTCCTCACAAAAGTCCTGTGTGGTGTCCATTAAAACTTCTGACGTTATTATCAGGTCATCAGAATCAGCCTCACAGTTAGTTAACGCTGTATTATTTAAAAATTTTATTGATAGAATTTTGGCTGCGATGTGGCTGAACTCATTTACTGACGGGAGTACATTATTTCCTCCTCTTTGTCTTACAAGACCAAAAAAATTTTCGATGGGATCTTGATTTAACCGCGAAGTTAAAATAAATTTTGTTTCATTTCCTTTACTCGTCAAATGTTGTAGTAGTTGTAAAATTCCATTTATTGATTGCTTCATACCTTACCAAAAACTATATATTGACAATATATAGTTTTTGGAACAGTAGGTGAAATACAGTCAATATAATTCAGCATAAGATTTAAATTTTCAAAAACACTATTATCTAATGTAAGCCCGTGCTTCTGCGGATTCTGATCGAACAACAATTTGCTGTTTAAGTTGTCGAACAGCTTATCTATTGATTCTATAAATTTTGCAGTTGACAAAGCAAAAGGTTGAACTTGCTTTGAAAATTTATTAAAATCCAGCATGGTTCGGATTCCGGCGGCAACAGACCTGCTAAATACTTGAGTGGCTAGTTTTACTCTCATTTTTTCGAAGGTATTTGGTTGTATATGGCGTATAGTTAGTTTCGGACACAGTTTGGTTTTGTTAGCTGCTTCACAATTATACAGCGCCCGTATCACTGACCAGCTTACAATTCCGTCGGGAGTTTTAAAATTTACAGCCATCAAATTGTTCCTCAAAGATTTAATTAAGTGTGGTACATCATATAAAGCAAAGATTTTATCGTCATTATAATAAAAAAATGGGTTATGTTCGGTAACATTTAATATTTTATAGCAATTTCTATTGTTTGGTCCCTGATCACATACAACCGCAACTATTGTTAAATTAATATTTTGTAGAGCTTTTATTGTATCCAATAAAATTTCGGTTAATACTGATCCTGCTATATTTTCCTCTGTAGCATGGTATGATACCAAATATTTGAATGGTTGTAAAAGCCCGCGTATCATAAATGCGATTATGTACTGTGCTATTGTTGGGGTTCTACTGCTGTTGATTTGAGAATATCCATCAATTAAGTCAGAAGTTCTATCGTATTCCAAATCAGCCCTTATTTTAATCTCATCAAACATTAAAACAACTTTCTTTGAACTTTGATCCATTTCATCCAAACTCACCTTCAAATTGTTTAAAAGAATTTGGTTTATGCCAGGCTTTATGCTTTTGAGCGGCGCCCATCGACATAACGATGCTTTCGATGGTATATTTAATTTTAAAATGTCCCTCAAAAATCGGTAGCACGATGGAGATTTAAAATAGATTCTCTGTGCAAGGTTTTTTTGTTCCGTTTGCCACTGTTTTTGTTTTCCAATCAATAACATTTTCACAAACTCCTTGGCGTCTGAACTTATGTCTAACTCATCAATTTTGCTTTTTAGTGAAATTTTCTGTGACGAGCGAGATTTTAGTTTAATCTTTAACAATTTTATTTGCTGTTTTAAATTATAAGATTTTTTTTGTTTTATTTTGATATTGTTATACAATTTCTTATTTTGCTTAAGAACTTCTTCGTATTTATTTTTGTAGTAATATGAATTCTTTAAATTGACGAAACAATTGCTGCAACTGGAAGGAATTTCGTTATTTATAGATGATGGACCAAAATTACTCCAATGTGCTTCAAAGTTTTCCAAGCTTAAATCTGGCATTTCAGGTCTAATATAAGTTTTAATATCCCTATAACGATTTGGGATTTCATCATCAACTTTCATATCCACATATGTTAAAAAAAAACGTGGAATGGAATTACGTTTCAATTTCCGTTTCAAAATTGAACTTGAATCGAAATGTCTTTCGCAAATATGTTGCCTCTTGGAGACATTCTCGGACAACAAACCGCATTTCTTTACCCAAATATCAAACAAGATTTTATTTGATGGGAATGTGAAAAATTTTCTTTCCGGGTTTGATCTTCTTGATGCTTTGCACGATGTTACAGCGCATATCATACCGGAACTTGAATTCACCATTTTTTAATACTGTAACATTAAAATTCAAATTAAAAAATCGAAAAAATCATAAAATGTAAGAAAAGTTCTGAATATTTTCCGGTTGAGAGAAAAAATTCTTTTAATAAGGGACTATTCACACCAAGCGCGAATAGCGAATTCAAGTAAACAATTTTTATAAAATTATGTTTTAATTTTTCTTTTACTTCGGTTTCTTTATAGACTGTTTTTAATTATACAAATTTTAAATGTCTATTAAAAACATGGGGTAATTTTTGATTTTTCACCAATATTTCAACCTTTCGAATTATCATCAGCGTATTTATATATAATCTTGATATACGAGTAAA
This sequence comes from Tipula vernalis, assembly GCA_958295665.1. NCBI lineage: Eukaryota > Metazoa > Arthropoda > Insecta > Diptera > Tipulidae > Tipula > Tipula vernalis. The sequence continues at coordinate 274,698,616 of OY282560.1, forward strand.
TATAGGTGAAATATTAAAAATTACCATACATTTTTTAAATTTATTTAATAAAGAAGCCAACGTAAAAGAAAAGTTAAAGTGTATAAAGGCAATTAACTATATTAAAATAATTAATAAAATTATAATATAAAAAACACTTATACATACTTATTTATATAAAATGTTTGTCTATTTATGATGTTTTTAATCAAATTAAATTCAGCGTTTAGCCCGAAAATTATTTCAATATTAGAGAAAAATGAAATTCGCATGTAACATGACATTTTTTAGAGGAATTTCATTTTTCTCTATTTTTGAAATAATTTTCGGGCTTAGGTAATTAAATTTCATTTCAATGTGCGGTAATTGGCCATTTTTTATAAGAAACTAGCGCAAGTACAGCAAAATGTAATGCAAAATAGCACCATTGGGAAGATTAAAGCTAGTTTGAAGTCTATTTTTACAATTCATACTTATAATTTTGAGTCTAAATTGATAACTCTTAGGGAATCAAGAAAATGATAAATAATCAAATCACTAACATGTTTGCATTTTGGGTCTTGGGTGCGTCTCAATAGGGTAGGGGTTGACCGTCTATAGCCATGTATTTCGTGGTCTATATTCCAACGCTGCAACTATGTAGAAACCACCAAATTTGTCTAGTATACCTCCACGTGGTAACACCCGGGCAACGATGTGAAGCATCGGCGAAATACTAGAGGCGAGTGCAGTACACTATAAATGAGTAATGAGCAGAATAAATAAGGAAACTAATACCCCAGGTGGTACACCTGTTGCTCAGGTAAATCCACCCTCTTCGGAGGTCGGTCTCATGGATTCTGGGGGAGACCAGCCATTGCTATACTACAAATATTTTAACCAATCCCAAGACATGTTGGTGAATAAACAAGCTCATTTGAGTGAAACAGAAAAGGATAATTCACATCCCTTCCAGAGGAGTAACAAAGTCGCGTATTCTCCGATAAGAGGCCGTAGTCCCTCCATTGGGGCCATCAGCCACAACAATCGTTCTACAAACGAAGAAAAGCTTCACAATGAATTGTGTAAAGCTAATAATGCATTAGTTGAAGCCAACAATATAAATAAGCAACTGAATGTTACAATTGCATGGATGCAGGAGCGTATGAAGAAGCTTGAAAACGAAGTTAAAGCTCTTAAGCCAAAGGAGGACATCGGTTCTACTCCTAACCAGAATACAACTCTACAAGAGTATCATACGGATGAAAAAGAACTACCTCGAGAAACTGAGTGGATTAGAGTTAAAGATGGGAGAAAAAAAGGAGACGGAATAATTCGCCCTCCCCACCTCAATTAAAGGATAATGTTCCAAATATTATCCAGAAACAACCAAAAAAAATACCACCACCAATAGTAATAGATGAAGTCAAAGACTACGATGTACTCTATGAGAAAATAAAAACAATAACTGCTACTGATAAGTTTAATGCAAAGGTGATGAATGGAAACCCCATCAAAATAAACTTAGAAGATGGTGAAACACAGAAAAATGACAAAAATGTTAAATGAAGAAAAACGTGCTTGGCACACGTTTGAAGATAAACAAACCAGACCAATTAGGGTCATGGCTAAAAACTTACACTCTACGTGTAAACCAGATAAAATAATTGATGACCTGAAAGCAAAAGGATTTAAGGCAACTGAAGCATCGATTAAGCTAAAACGGAGAGGCAAAGTACCTTTAAACATGTTTATGTTGACCTTCGATACTGATGAAGATATCGAAAAAATTTATCAAATTAAGTACATCTTGGGGTGCAAAGTGGTTATTCAGCCTCTAAGAAGATCTAAGCTTATACCACAATGTAAACAATGTCAAGCCTATGGAGATACACAAAAATATTGCAACAGGCAACCCAGGTGTGTCAAATGTTTAGGTAAGCATTATACCAAAGATTGAGTAAAAGCCCAAAATATTCAACCTAAATGCGTTCACTGTGGAGAAAACCATCCGGCTAACTACAGAGGATGCAGCGTTGCTATTGAACTGCAAAATATCAAAAATAAGAACGTGATTGCTAAAAATCCAAGTTTATTCAGGAAACAAGCGGTTAAGATGAACCGACCCGAAGTAAATCGTAGAATGTCGGGAACTACTCAAGGACAATTTGGTAAAATGACTTATGCTCAAGTAATGATGAGCAACGGAAATCCAGGAAAAACTGCTCAAAATGACGATATAAGTCAAACACTTAAATTAATTTTAAGCAGACTAAATACATTTGATGAGCGATTACAGAAACTAGAATACAGCACTAAGGGAGCCATCCCTAAACAGAAAAATGGCCAATGATCTTAGAATCTTATATTGGAATGCCAATGGACTGATGCCACATCAACAAGAACTGCAAGTGGTCCTGGACACAAAAAAATCGATGTATGTCTCATCACGGAAACACACTTCACTAGTCAATCAATCATTAAATTTAAAAATTATCAAATATACCACGCTATTCACCCTGGAAACACTGCTAAAGGAGGTAGTGCTGTTATAATTAGAAATAGTATTCATCACTATGAGGAGTTAAAATATGAAACGGAAGAAATACAAGCAACTGCTGTTATTGTCAAATCCAAAAGTAGTTCTATTTGTATTGCTAGTATTTACTGCCCACCGAAGCACTCAATGAAAGAAAAAGATTATCTCGAGTTCCTCAGTAAATTAGGAAAACGATTTGTACTTGGAGGAGACTTTAATGCAAAAAATGTACACTGGGGATCCAGATTAACAACAACTAAGGGTAAAGCACTCCTAAAAGCTATCAGAAATTGCAGTTGTGAAGCCCTCTCAACTGGAAAACCAACCTACTGGCCAACTGATCCAAACAAAGTGCCAGATCTGATTGATTTCTTTGTAATAAAGAACATATCTGTAAATTATGTACAAGTAGATGAAAGCCACGACTTAAACTCTGATCATTCACCAATACTTCTAACGTTAAGTGAAAAAATCATTCAGAAAGAAAGAAACCCTTTCCTAGTAAATAATCACACTAATTGGGCATGCTTTAGACTATCGCTAGAAGAAAAAATTAACTTAATGGTTCCATTAAAGACTGAAGAACAATTAGACAAAGAAGTTCACAAATTTGTAAACGATATACAGCAATCAGCTTGGGAAAATACTCCTGAAATTAAAACGAAAATCAAGGGAAACAATTACCCTATGGAAATTAGGGAACTCCTCGCAGAAAAAAGAAGAGCGAGAAGAGTATGGCAACAAACAAGGGCCCCGCAAGATAAATCTCATTTGAACAACCTCACTCAACAATTAAGAAGAAAGATCAAAGAATTGAAAGATGAATCAATCAGCAACTATTAAAGAAAATTAACTAATGATAACAGTACTAATTATTCTCTTTGGAAAGCAACCAAAAGAATCAAAAGACCAATAATGCAGATTCCCCCAATAAAAATAGCAGGTGAGAAATGGGCTAGAAATAATGAAGACAAAGCTCGAGAATTTGCCGAACACCTCGAAAAAATATTCCAGCCACATGAAGACCAAACGTTGGAAGCCGAGATAATAACTGAACAAGCTGTGCAAGAAAGTAAAGAAATCCTACCGACAACACCAAAAGAAGTCATGCGTGAGATAAAAGCTAATATGAATACGAAAAAAGCTTCTGGGTACGATCTTATTACTGCAGAAATCTTAAAAGAACTGCCAAGGAAAGCTCTGGTGAAACTTACCAGTCTTATAAATGCAGCATTTAGAATCAAATGTGTACCAAGCTTATGGAAAATTGCAGAAGTAATTATGATCCCAAAACCTGGGAAACCACCACACATAGCATCGTCTTATAGGCCAATTTCACTATTGCCCGTCATGTCCAAACTCTTTGAGAAGCTTCTGGTAAAAAGATTAAATCCGATAATCGAGAGTAAAAACTTGATCCCAAATCATCAGTTCGGTTTTCGCAACCAACACTCAACAATTGATCAAGTACACAGAATAACCAGTATAATTGAGAAAGCATTAGAGGAGAAAAAAGTCTGTTCAACAGTAATTCTAGACGTTGCACAAGCGTTTGATAGAGTGTGGCATGAAGGACTTAACCACAAGTTAAGGAATCTTCTACCAATGCAATTTGCTAAGATACTGGAATCTTACTTGAAATATAGGTTCTTCAGGATTAAGTTAGATGATACATTTTCTGAATTGAAAGAAATCAATGCAGGAGTTCCGCAGGACAGTGTATTAGGGCCGGTTTTATACCTACTATACACTTATGATCTTCTTCATTAGAAAACAACACAGTGGCAACTTTTGCAGATGATACGGCGACCTTAGCTGTTGGAAAAAGCAACGAAGAATCAACACAGAAGTTACAATCAGCTATAACTCAAATATATAAATGGACAAAAAGATGGAGAATAAAACTAAATGAAGCTAAATCAGTTCACATCAACTTTACAAACAGACGAATCGAACATATTCCGATTACCATAAATCGGGAAATAATACCGCATGCGAACGCAGCTAAGTATCTCAGCATGACCCTGGATGCTAAACTACAATGGAAAGCACACGTCAAGAAGAAAAGCGAAGAATTAAGACTTAAATACAGAAAAATGTATTGGCTGATGGGAAGGAACTCTTCTTTATCAACATACAACAAGCTTCTACTTTATAAGCAAATATTGAAACCGATTTGGACTTATGTTACTTAGCTTTGGGGTTGTACCAAACAGAGCAACGTAAATATCATCCAAAGATTTCAGAATATGGTATTAAGGAACATCGTTGATGCACCTTGGTATGTCAGGAACAATGACCTTCATAGGGACCTTAAAATGAACCTTATCTTATACTAAATCCAGGAAAAAGCACGGAGACTGAAGAAAAGGCTCCGCCAACATGTGAACATTGAGGCAACTCAGCTCCTAACCAAACATTTTGAGCTGGTGTGATTGTCAGTTTAAGCAGCATTGTGATGATCTAAAATCCACTACAAAGATGTGGTTTACTTCAATTTACCGAACACTATGGAACACCAATGGGAGGAAGCCATAGATTAATTTAAGTTAGTAAATTAAGTCAGAAACAAATTACTCATTAGTCCAGGAGACTAGATTGTAATTACATAAAATAAATAAATAAAATTTATTTTAAATAAAAAAAAATAAAAAAATGTTTGCATTTCAATTTGAGCTGTTGTTGGGCTCATTCTTATAAAAACCGAACAAAACATTTGACCGGCTTTAGTTGACATAAAATCAACTACATCATTGACAAATTAAAATATATTTAGGGTTAGGGACTTTGTACTTTATACTTAGGGTTACCCACAAAATAAGAGCTCCAAATAGATAGGAGCAAGCTGCTTCGAACTTCCCGAAAAAGCTTTGCCTGAACCTATGTAAAAATTTAAAGAGTTTTCGATAGCTTAACATAATAGATTTTTTAATCAAAATGGCAACACCTCCTCCATCAAAAATACATATTAATAAGTATATTAATATATTATTAGATTTTAAGTAGAAGTTGGATTTGTTATAAATTTGAAGTTTCATAATAGGATAAATCAACGACGATTCGAATCCTATATACCTGAAAAATTCGAAATCGGAAAATATCCTAATATGTCCCTGAGTGGGTTTGACATACTATAATGATGGTATAATGGATTTTATAAACAACATTTTATGATACAGGGAAAACTGTAAAGTTGGACACGTATATAACATGGATATGTGCTACAACAACAAGAAGAAATAAAACCTTTTTATTTAATTTTTTATTTCTTATTATCCACAAAAAGCTCAATTTCATTAAGTGTAAAACCCCAGTTAGCTTACATACTTTACACTTATTGAATTTTATTTATTTTTATGGTTTTCAAACGAAACCTTTATAAGTTGGCCAATTTCGGAACCATGAGTATCCAACTTAGACAGATTTCACTGAACAATGTTGCTTGAGGCTTAAAAATGAACCATGCAATTTTTAAATCGATTCCTAATAATGCAATATAAAAAAAGATTTATAGCCAACAGACGACTTTCTCTTATAAACGGCGTCGCAATCATCCCTATTATGATTGTCGAGTCGATCGACAATCGACACGGCTCTCTGTTGCCTAGTATCAATTGAGAAAACAAAAACGCAACGCAGAGTCGTGTCGATTGTCGATCGACTTGTCAATCATAATAGGGGGAATCCTATTAAACAAATTTCTTTCAAATTTTGGCAAAAATCCACTGGGACCTCCCAATTTATTAAAAAAAAAAAAACTTATATATGGTTTCAATTTAATTAGTTGAAACACCTGGACGCAGACGAGAGAGGACACAGACAGATCGACGGACTGACCGATCGGCAAATAGACCGACAAAAACCAATTCGAAACTCAAATTTTCGGACTCAAGGGACACTAAAACAGATAAATTTCCAAAATCTCAAGGGCGAAAGTTATACAGCCCTATTATGGTTCTCACTTAACCGAAAAATTTCATACAAATCTAGTCACATTTGCATAGTATTTCTCGATGAGGTGAGAACCATAATAGGGGTAATAGTTATTATTAAACATTTTCGTAACGTAAATAAAATAAAATCACTTACCAATTGTATAAATTTTGACACTGTTATTTTTAATTTCAACACCTCACAATTTACTTTTAATTATTACTTGAAACTTCGTTCACTCACAAACAACTTATGATTTTCACAGTGGTTACATACGAGTTTATATACGATTACACATTTGCGTATATTTTAAAATTCGATTTGAAAAAAATTCCACTCAATCTTCCGTTATTTTCCCAAACAAACTAAAAATGAATATTTCTCGAATAGAGTAAAATATAATGAAATTGCGCAAAATTGGGTAAATCAATTTCGTCTTATTACAGATTACAGTTGTACATACTTCTTTGTACGTACTCGTTTTTCAAAGAGTCCTGGAGATGTCTTTTTTTAATTTTTTAATAAAATGCTTTTTTTGATTATTTAGCTTAAACATTTTTTATTAATTTCTAAATAAAAAACCCCACGTAACCCGTATATTTAGTCATTTTCAAGGTATTTTTAAATAAAATTAATTTGGACAGAAAAAGAAGTTGGGCAGCGCTGATTTATAAAATAATTTCAAAGAAACTTTTTTAATGAATGTTTTTCTAACTTAACTCTTCTTTCATCGGTAAGTTGAGGACTATTATTTTGGACATTAATAGTTTTACACCACTAATTAAATTAAAATGTGAAATTGAAAATCAAGGTTGTTTCAAGAAAATCAAGGTATCATGTTATTCATGATGCTTGTTTAATGTTACAAAAACCATTTCGAAAAGCTGTAGTATGGCCGAAAAACATGACTGCGTGAATAGGTGTAGTACATAATTGTCAATTTCGTCATATTTAGAACTCTTTCTGCTTTATTACTAGCGTTTTCTCGCTTTGCCTAAACTAATTTTAAATTGTATATTAAAAGAATTCTAAAAATAATAAAAACCGGCTTTTCCGCAATTCAAATAGAGATTTTTTTCAGCCAATCTTCATTATGCTTCTCAATGCTTATTGCATAGAAAGTGTTTCTAACCAGCTTTGCTAATTGAGTGACGGTGCGACAGGTAATATTTATTCTAATGCCCCCTCATTTTACATTTTATTAGCTCAATTGTTAGTAAAATCCCCCAAACAAAGTTTATTTTATTTCTTTAGAGTCACATTATATTTCAATCAAAAGTGTTTTTTAAATAATTTACTTGTATTTGCGGAAAAATATCTTCTAGTAAATAATCAATCTAATAGAAAAAATCTTTAATACATTTGACATACTTGCAAAACTTCATATCGAATTTCTAAACCAACAATTTTAATTGTTCACAAAATTGTATTCCTCTGTAAGCACACAAGTAAAATTTCATCATAATCGGTTGAGAAATAACCGAGTCCCTTCCTAATTGACCATATTCCAGAACCTTTTCTAAATATCATTTTAGAATCCCATTTCTATCGCACTTGTCGAATTTCATCAAAATCGTTCAAGAAATATCCAAGTTCCATTATACTTGGCCATATTCCAGAACTTCATCTAAAATTCAATTTAGAATGTCACATTTAGTAAGTATCATAATCATATGTATATTCTCAGTTTGGCACAACAAATAGTTCATAACGCAATGTACACCCATGTTAGTAATATAAATTCGCTTTATTTTCATATAAAAATAAGAACTCCAGCCGAAATATGAAGTTTTTTTTATTCAGCCGGGAAAAGGATAAATAAAGGTTAAAAAATCCAAAACCAATAACATAAACTTATTAGTAAACTACTATTATATACGAGAAGCGTTTATTTTCTATATACATATCTAGCTTAATGTTTTTTATTTATTTGTTGCAAACTATCACAAATTTTGTATGAATTGATGTACGTACTCACACATAAAAATTGTAAACACAAAAAATAAACAAAAATAAAAGTAGTGAGAAATGGGAATTTTTGTTAGATTTGTTTTGTAAATTTTTATACTCGTAGAGCATACTCAATTCAAAGTCAAACGCAGATCAAGAAGAAGTAAGAGGTAAGAAGAAATTAACAGCAGAGAGTCCGATTTAATGAGATTAAGAAGATAAAGTTATTACAGTTCTACTGTATTTTCCATTTGTTGTTGTTGTTTTTTTATTTTTTGAAAATAAATGTTCACGAGACGTCTCGATATTACATCGTTTTTGGTCGAACACTTCCATCGGCAACTTATGGCCAGAAGCAACACGAATCATTGGAGCTCGGAGATACTAATCGTTTTACTAGGTATCCGAGCAACAGTGAAGGAAGATCTAAAGTGCTCACCAGCGAAACTAGTTTATGGTCAAACCGTTAAGCTACCCGATGAGTTTTTCATCGAGAACCCTCTTTCACCTCTACCAACTAGTGACACAGTCATCGATAAACTACGACAAACCATTCAAAACCTTGTAACCAAACCAACTCGTCGATCCAAACAAGATGATGTTTTTGTTCCAAAATCACTCGACACCTGCGATTTTGTTTTTATTAGAACAGACAAGGTTCGCACAGGGTTATCTCCTCCCTATGAAGGTCCATTTAATGTCATTCGACGCTTTCTGAAAAAATTCGTCGTATCGGGTAATGGTAAAAACCATAACGTTTCAAATCGATCGACTTAAACCAGCATATGAAATTCTCTGTTCGGCCGATCAAACATCGAGCCCACGAACACACAAAACCGTCCAACCGTGCTGAATGTCCGTATTGCTACTACAAATTCAATAATTCCTTAGGAAATGAGAATCCCTTGCGAAGGAGTCCTGTAGCAATTCACTCATGCAATTGCTCACGCATTTCGTTTAATCACTACAAGAATTCAAAATAGACCTACTCATGTCGAATTTCATCTCCAGTGTACTGACGCAAACGCCGCTACGTCTAGTATTTTACGTAACGTCCCAAATGCAAATGTCATGTTTTGGCACACTCGTATATTTATTTCCAACAATATACACTCTCGTTTTTTCTTTCGGTGTGGAATCATCAGCCATTAAATTTTTCTATAATTTTTCTGTTCTTCTGCGAAATCTTGGAATTCATCTAAAATAAAAATTAAAGCGTGTAACAAACACAAATAATAAGATAATATAAAAAATTATTTTCAATAAAATTTGATGAACGATGATGCATTTGAAAATGCTCTCACTCTCAGTGAGCGAGAGCTTGTGGCATGGAAATATGTAAAAGAAGTTATTAAGAATGTTCCCGAAATTAATCGGTTCGATGATTGGAGCAAACATATTGAAAACATGCTGACCACTTTTCATAATATAAACGTTCGAACGCCGTTGAAAATACATTTTTTGCATTGGCATATGGAAAAATTTGCCGAACAATCACCAGCCGAATCCGATGAGTGACGGCCAGGCTCGTACAGCGGCAAAAAGCTATATGTACTCTTGGGTGACATTTGTTGGAATTTAAAAGAGGAAGAAGATCCCGAAGACGATACAAAAGAATCAAAAAATAAAAATTGAAAAAGTTAAGAAAAATCACCATAAAATCGACTGAATCGATTCAATTTTTTTTTTAATAGTTTCTATTGGATCTACATTTGTCGATGCGATGTTTATTCGATCGATTTCAATCGATTTAAATTCAATAAATGGTCAAAAAATGATAAAAAAAAAAGTGTTTGTCCACGACTAACGTATAATATACTCATTATGCGTTTGTTTCTTCAATTATAATGATATCCATTATACACTGCTAGTTTATCTAGTAGTCCCTTCTTCCATTATTCAATACTACCAAGTAAAAACTTCATATTTGAAATTTTATCTAGTAGTCTCTTGCTATTTTCATTATTATTAAACTGAGACGTCAAAATGTCGACGGAAATTATTTTAGGTTTGTTTAAAGGATTTGATAATACAATACAATTTTTTTGTCGGTCGTGGACAAAGTATCGAATTCTACTCGCATTTAATGGCTGTTATTCACTCAGATGATGGTAAACTTCATCTTCGTGAATAACAGCTACCATTATATGCTCGTTGAATAATATTCTATTTTCGTCGAAATGAAAATAAAATAAAAGTAACACAAAAATGTGAATGTGGATGTAGTTTTTCGGTGAATGGTTCAAATAATATTGATGAACAACGAAAAAATGCCTGTTTTTTAAGACATTTTGTATCAAAATACCCACTAGATACCATTTTTCATATTTAATTGATCGGCAAAATTGTTGGCCGGAATAATAGGAACAACTTTGCTAAAGAAATCAAAACGAAAATGTTAATGGTTCAAGAGCTATCAACGAATATATTTTGACAAATTTTTGACTCTGAGCCAAAATACAGTCGAAAGCGATATCTCAAAAATGGGGAGTAACTTTGAAATGGGACTAGCACCATTGGATTCAGCGTACTCGAATTAGGTTTTTCAAACATTAACACGTTCGCCCATCAAAGACACATATATGTGTCACGCAAGTTTCCCAAAAAACTCATGTTACATATACGTATGTGTCACAAATTACTGAAACTTTACATAGGTATAACTTTGGAATGGTTAGTGTTACGATTATTTTCTTTTCGCCGTAGTCTTTATGAGTATATGACACACAGTTGTGTAACATGATTTCAATGAGAAAGTTTTATTTATTGAAATATTTTCATATTTCGGGAAACCCCCGATATGGGTTCAAAGAAAAGGGATAACGATTTATTTAACGTTTTTATGTTAGTTTGCCGACGATTTTTGTTTAGTAAAGAGGTATTTTGTTTGCATTATAATATTTATACTTAGAATTTTTGGTATTATAGTGAAAAATTAACGATTTTTAATTCAAAACTAAATTTTTAAAGTGTAATAAAAATTATTCAAAGTTATTTGTGTAGCATATAAAGTTGTAAGGTATAGTAATTTTATTATTTACTCTCCGATTTTCTGATTTGGGTGAGTTTCAAGTTAATTGCAGATTTTTTTGTTGTACTGTTATAATAGATCCTTGGTTTTAAAGGAATTTGTGCATAATGGAAAGTCAAGGAAAGCGCTTGCAGCTTGCGCGTAAATCTGACGAATCTGAATTGGACTCCAGCAACAATGAAATAGACTTTGAAGATTCGGGCAGCAGCTTTCGCATCTATCACACTGACAGCATGTCATCTGAATGCTCAGTAGAAATTGACTTCCAAGAGGTACCAGTTCAAGAATATGTTGCTGAAAATAGCAATGATGAGTGAACTGATGTTGGACCTGAAACAAGTAACATAGTTTTTACTGGAGCAGAATTGATATCCATAGATCTACCACCAACCGCCGAACCATTAGAATATTTCAGGAAAATATTTGACGATTTATTGCTCGAGAAAATAGTTACTTGGACTAACGCACGTGCTAAATTCATTATTGAGCATAAGCAATAATCAGCAAATTCAAACCTTCGCAGATGGACAGATGTGACCATTAGCGAATTGAAACAACTGGGCTTTATGTTCAAAATGTTGTAACAAATCTGAGTGTGGTGCAGAAAAAAGAAATGTCTGTCACGGTCCTATGCGTGCTATGTTTCTGTATTCATTCCCACAATTCAGATTGCTAACAGAAAATTTTGTTCATTCAGCGGCCTTTAGGCGGTCATCATTGGCCGGCTAGGGCTCAGGGTTAGGGGTGGGATTTCTGAAGGCATGAATAAACCTTGCTAGACCGCAACGAAGTAATAAAAAAAAACGAGAGACCAGCAGACGACAACTTACCTCATACACACTTACTATGATCATCCCACTATCGGATTGACTTTATCTCATACTGAAACTGTAAGAGCGAACACAAATTTTCACTTCAATTCGCAACGAAACAAAAATTTTCACCGGTAAATAATAAAAATAATGAAATCAGGAAAGTTATTATCAAATCAACTGAATTTAAAAAGAATTTATTTTGTCCATAAAATAATATTGGATGTATAATGAATTTGTTTGTTTTTTTTTATTTTATCAAAAATTAATTTCTAAGTTAAGAAAGATAGATTTCTAAGAAGAAAAAAACAAAATTCATACAAAATGAATGGGGGGTAAGGGGCGCCGGTTTAGATGGTCTTATTATACTAGCCCAAATGCCAACCTCACCTGCACGTGGTACTTCCTGCTAATTAACTAACGAGGCTCTGGCGACCGAGATACGGCGGAATAACCGACTACCGAGAACATAGCAAATGATGTTCTCTTCAATGACCCACTACCAACTTGTACTGGTTAGGTTGGTAGTTGATACATAACCAGTTTTAAAGCAATGAGTTCAACGCAAAAAGGAAACAATACCCCAGGTGGTAAACCAACTACCCAGTTGGCTAATCCACCCTCTTACGAGGCTGGCTCAATGGATTCTGGGGTGAGCCAATCATTGCTAAACCCATTCGAAAGAAGTTCAATGTTGTTAAGATCACCAAACAATCATACTAACTCTGCAAATCAGCAGAAAGACGAAAACGCTGAACTCTGTCGAAAACTCAGTGAAGTAGAGGTACTTTTAACCCAATTAAGAAGCGAAATTGAAAAGCTGAAAAAAGAAAATGAAGAATTGAAGAAGCCCAAACCAATGGAGATTTCTGAAAACCCGCTAACTTGTTATAATGAAACAAGTACTCACACTAGTTATAACAATGAGTTCCATACTGATGAAGAGGATCTCATGAGAGAAACAGATTGGGTACTGAAAAGGAAGAAAAGACCTACCAAAAAAAGAAAAGCAGAATTCTCGCCTGAAGTTGGAGATCATTCGCAAGCTAATGTATTAGTAACTGGTGATACTAATACCAAACCAACTCACAAGCAACAGCAACAAAAGGTTGTACCGAAAGAAAAGGCTCCTCCGCCAATTAATGTAATCGGCATAACAGAATTTGCAAGTATACAATCTATAATGAAATCAGTGTATTTTATATTTTTTCTCAGATCTTAGTTAAATATTTTAGGTTTGTATCTGATATTGATTCTGTTGTATTTTTTCGTGATGGGATTTTGTATTTTATCAGAAATAGGTTAGCCTACAGTGTCAATATTTTGGGTATTTATGGTAATGCTTTGTTATGTTTATAGGTGTTTGGGAATTCTTTGTTATATGTACCGGGTAATTATTATGTCCAGTTAATTGTACTTCGTGTGTGAATGACAAATTCCGGGTATGGGATACGTCGGTGGTTAGCTTGACTTAATATAGATTTAATGTAGTTATATGGAGACGATGGTTTGGAGCTTGTATAGTCACTTGGCGCTTACCGCTGGTAGGGGCTATGACCCAAGTGATATATTTAAGCGTGGAGAGTTTAAATGTTAGTTGTGAGAAAGATGAGATCTTATAAGTGTGAAAGATTATTCAGCGGGTATAAATACTGCCATATTTCTTTCTTCCCCAATTACTCAATCTCACCGGTACCCAGATGTTAGTATGTTGGTTATTTTATACTTACCAAATTGTATGTATTCCTGAATTGAAAAATCTCGATTTATTGTCACTTAAGATACTTTCTTTATTTCATTAATTTTACTTTACTTATGATTACCTTGTCCTTCTTTACTTCTGATTACACTGTGATCCTATTTACAATTTTATGTCTTTATATATTACAATTTAATCTTCCTGTTTACAATGTTTACAGAAGATACGGAAATCTTTTTTTGTTGAAGCTGCGGAAATCTTTTTGTTGAAGATGCGGAAATCTTTTTTTTGTTTAACACGCGGAACTTTACAAATTTTATATATATAAAATATTTACGGAAATATTTTCAATGTTAATATTTTTCAATGTCATACATTATTTATTTTAATTCCCCTAAATGGCATTTCAAAAAGAAATTAAGTTTTTTCTTTTATTGTATGTAATTTTTACTTAGACTACTTTCGGGCGCAAAGATTATTGGTGTCAAATTCTTTACTTTATTTTTCTGTGTTAAACGAAACGTGCCAATTTGTTATTGTAATTTCTTTGTTACCAAAGTGTGTTATTTTGTTATTGTAATTATGTAGTATCTTTGCTTACTTTTAGGTTTTTTAACATTTAGATATCATCATTATCGGTCCCAGCTATGGATGCGATGGATGGCACAACACCTTCCCCCTCTAAGAGGAATTTTCATGTTGAAAATTTCTTATATATATACGTATATATATATCTTCATATGTTTATGCTATCTGTATGTTCTTATAACTAATTTTAGAATTTCTACTCTGTTTCTTCTTATATCTACTAGATCTTATGTACCTATTTAATGCTTATAACTAAAATTTATTCTTTTTCTGTAACTTTTGAAAGAGACTCACATAGCAGCTTCATTTCTCCTTTTGAACTTTTCCATGTTATTGTGATTTCCTCAAAATTGTGTTTGTTATAACCTTATAACGTTCGAGTTGAATTTCAAGTCATCTTGGAATTTCTATTGGTTGACTTCAGCTTTACGACATTCTGGAACTTTTGATTTAGTTTTACAGCATCTCGAAGTTTTTTGAATTTTTCTGCATGTTGAATTTTCCATATCGCTTCAGGAAATACGGTTTTTGATTTTACAGTATTTGGAATATCATGGTTAGGGAACTTCTGAACTTTATTCACGGTTTTTCGGCACTTCAGTGTTTGGATGATAGCTGCTTTTTGGATTAATATTGATTTCCTTATTGGCGGCTCTAATCACTGGTGTGAATGGAAATGTCTGCTTCATCAATATACTTCTTTCTTATAGTATTCTGTAGAATTTCTGTTTGTTTCTTTTGAGAGCTGGATGATGTTTATTGTTTTGTCTGGTCGCAATTGTCTGGTCGCCTTCATTTGATTAGATTGAATCGTCCAATGTTTTTGATACTTCAGCCGGTTAACAAATGTTGAACTTTTATCGTGATGTTGTAGTTTCTCATCACTTATAGAATCAACTTTCTGGGATAAATGTTAATGTTTTGTTTGTTGAATTCCAACTCTGTCTGTTGTTGTTCATCCCTCATGGCTAATCTAATTTTACTATCAATTGGATTAGTGTCTATAGTTGGCTTCATTTCTCGTATGCCTAAATATTTGTGTGTTCAGAACGTTACCTTTCATTGATATGTTCTTGGTAATTTGTAACTGGAAACTCGTCTGTATACTGTTAATGCTTTTGTTGTGAATACTGGGAAAACCGTACAAATTTGACTCGAAATCTTGGGATGTTCTGTGGATTGTTGTGTTGGTTGTTGTAGTTACTGCTTCTTCAAGTTGCTTGTGTTTCATCTAGCTGTACTTTTGGTTACCTTATGTTTGACTATGTATTCTTAAAACTAGTTACAATATTTTGACAATTTGTGTTATATATTCGGGTTAAGTTGTATCATAGTATAAATACATATAGTACTACCATCATAGAAAAAAAATATTTAATCGGTGAAATTCCAGATGTCGCGTCGATCGCATATAAAGTTAATATACAAACTTTGGCCATCGCCTAAATGTTTGTATGGTTAATTGAACATACAACAGAAATTGGAATTGTTCACGTGTAGTTTTATCCTACTCTAACACTTAGTAACGAATAAACATATGTTCATAGCCGTCTACACATCCTTTTAAATACACATTTTAATTGTGTATTTTTGTTGTACTACTCAAACATAATTTTTTTTTTTTTTTAAATACTGAAGGTCATTGCCTAAAACTGACCAAAATGGCAATAAAAATCAATTTGTAATTTTTTAATTTCAACTCAATTTTTTATTTTATTTAAAATTTTCACTAATTATTTTTATTTTTATATTTTAATAAATAATTGAATATGTAGATATGTAATTTCTATTGAGCAAAAAATTGTTTAGGAATGAGAAAAGATAATTTTTATTTTTGCGGTTCACACGGTCATTGACCTTTTGTATTTTGTTTTGGTAGCATAAACATTTTAAGTAAATACAATGAAATCCATTTCAAAATAACAAAAAAAAAGTTAAATATTGGTAGAATTTTAGTTTTCGTTTTCTTCTAAATTGAAAAATTTTATTTTGATGCCTTTTCGGTTGCATGAGTTCATCATTTTTTTTGCTTTAAGCTAAGACGTATAAATTCAGCAATTAGATATTTGGTAATACAAGCAGTGTCCGCATCACTTAATCGATGTGGATATTTCCCGTGAATAAACTTCGTAAAAAGTTTGTCAAGAATATTTTCTTCGCAACCCATATTTTAAATATTTTTTTTAAATGTATTTAATATGTTTTCGATGAATTCTTCGAATTCGACGGAGGACACAAATTTCCATATGCATGCAGCTGATTTCGTATTTTCAGTTACATGGGTCTTTATTTTTAAAGAGCGTAATTTTCTCGTTCTTAATTATTTGTATATATTGTATATGTATATAACCGCAAATATTGAGCAATTGTTACAATTAAACTGTTTAGTAACTTTGTTACAGAAAAACCCTGTTAAATATACTAGAGAGCAGATCTACATTGTCAACTTGCAGTACTAATAATAATTTAACATCTAGGAACAAAACATATGTTAGCTTCCTTTAGCTGTTACATACATTTTTTTGTACCTTTTCTTGTATTATATTCCTTATATAACTATTGTAGTGTTTTTTTATTCGCTCCGGATAGCTGCTATCGAGAGCCGTCATTTTTATACGCCTAAATTTAAATTTGACGCGCTATTTATTGGTAAACTAAACTTATTTAACATCAAAGTATCATTTTTAATTCAATTGTTTACCAAAATCTTCATATAAAAAATATTTGGCTCTACCTATTTATACGGAGCGCTATGGGGAGCCAATTTTTATATGACATCTCTCGATAGCAGCTATCCGGAGCGAATAAAAAAACGCGACTTATTTAAATTAATTTAAGTTTTTCAAAAATATCGGGGCAAATGTGCTTACGAGTGAGGTCATGTAAAACTCTCACTGATCCATGCTCCATAGAATAAAGTGTTTGTAGTATCTGCCACAATATTGTCTTTTCGCAGTCGTTGGTTAATATGTTATCAGAATATAAACAATTCTGAACACTTTTAAAAAGGTGAGGGATGTCGTAAAAACAAAATATTTTTCGTGGACCAAACCTCACCCATGGCTCCCTAAACTTGAAAATGCTTTTCTGTTTGTACTACCTTGACCATATTTGATACCAACTATTTGCAAACCGGTTTTGTGAACTTTGTTGACAACTGTTTCTGTTCCGTTGGTCGCCTTTTGGTGAACCCATGTAATAACCGACTACTTGTTTCCAATTGCGGTTGAGTGCACGTAGCATAAATACAAATGCTTTGTCGGAAATCAAATTGCCCCTTCCAAGTCCACCAAAGTCCTGGTATCCATGGATTAGGTCATCTGCTGTATTATATTCCAATTCTTTTTTTATTGATATTTTATCCATCACAGAATGCAACGTTGGTCTATTTCAATCATGCCATCACATTTATTTTTTAAAAGACTAATTATATTCTTGGATACTCCACTTTCAAATCTTGTTAGCGAATGCCAACGCAAAATAGTCGATATTCCTAAGTAAAAAAAATATATGACTGAGTATTAAGTATACTATAATTTGGTTTTCATTTTAATATAACGTATGGTTACTGTAGTAGGTTGCGAAACGGCAGATTTTTCATAACTAGATAAGAAATGAAGAATATATACAGTGTAATACCACAATAAAACCTATAAAAGTAAAATTTAAATTGATGAAATTCATGAATTGAATATAAATAAAATCGCATGAAATGCAATAAAAATCTTTGCACCTACCGCATCAAAAATTTATTTATTTTTTTATTTATTTCTTACATTTCGACACAAAATCGCTCATTCTTAATTTTTCTTAATTGACAGATCTAATTTAACGAAGCTTTGTTAAATTTCTTAAGTGACGTCAATTTTTCGCTAGGTGAGAATACAGAAATGCTATCTACCGCATTTTTAAGTTTTGTTAATTCTTAATTAGTTTATAATTTTTCGCTGGTTACCACTTAATAAACTTAAAAATTAAGAATTAACAAAACTTAAAAATGGGGTAGATAGCATTTCTGTATTCCCGCCCAGCGAAAAATAACGTCACTTAACAAATTTAACGAAGCTTGGTAATTTTGCATCCAAACTTCAGGAATATGTAAATGGCTTTTTAGTTTTATTTATTTATTTAAATTTTATTTCTCTAGGCTTAACGGAGGCATCAATTTATTTGTTAATTTGAAAAAATTTGTCTAGTGTATTTTTTCCTAAAAGGTAAAAAATGTCAACATTTTGTGATTGGCGAATTATGTAGCCCCATTTTGCTTTGCACATAAACAATAACAATTTGTAGTTTAATAGTTTTTTATTTTATGCCACAGTAAAATAGTTTAAAATATTCAAGATTATTTTATTAGAAGTAAAGAAAGTTTGGTTTGAAAACAAATATCGAAAAATAATGGTTCCACTAAAATTCTTAAGTTTATAATTTTTTGTCGTGACGTTTTTGTCAAGTTCTTTTGCTTTGAAATTACCAAGTTACCGTTGGTAGATTTCAAGTATGCGGCATTAAGGCAAAAATTGAACATTGTTCAATTTTGTACACAGAACGTTTTTTTGCCTTTCACGCAAAAATACATGATCTTAAAAAAGTAACAGCTATTTCAACCAATCAGCATGGAAACACGTTGCACGTATCACTGCCTTATTTCACAACTGGTGATGAAATATTCACCAGTTTGTGTCTACTTGATTTAAAACAAAAAAAAACAAAAATTAAATTAATTTGGAATTTTACGACTTTAAGACTTTTTTGCCAAAATTCAATAATTTACTGTTTTTTTTACAAAAATTACAAAAAATCTTTGTAACGAAACGTTATGAATAATCATTTTGTGTAACTTGTGTGATTTTCGAAATAAGCGAAGCGAGCAATATCCCACTCGTTACACAAAATGAAGTATTTCCTATCTGGTTGCACAGCTATTTAAATAAAAATAAAAAATTAATTTTAAATTAATAAAATAAAATAGCTACTTATGTGAAATATTATAAATCATATTTTTAAAATTTGGTATACAAATCCTTATTCTTAAAAAAGCAGGTGATTTAAAATAAAATCCTAGAAATTACTTTTGCTCTGTTTGTGTCCATGTCGAATTTTTTTTGTGGAATATTTGTTTAAACACAAACGTTTTCACTTCTGGCCGTTCTTCAAGTAAGTTGCTAATAAAATCTTTTACCACAATATTCACGGATGCGAGCTTCTTTTTAGGCGGAGTGTTTAAAAGGAACCTCGACATTTTTTTCAGTTGCTTATTTTCTTGATTGGTTTCGGTCCTCCTTCGGTGATGTGGACTGAGGAACTGAGAGGGCGATATAGGACACGCTAAAGGAACTTGTGGAATATCATAATTCCGTAGATACGTTTTTGGGGGCCCTGCTTCATATTTTAGTTTGAGTGGTGGCGAGTCAGCCCTACTCAGAGTACTGGCTCAACCTCAGAATACTCTGTGTTAAAAGTAATGGTTGGCGGCAAAGGTTTTTTTGAAATAGGAGTTGTATAAAGTTTTAGATTTATTAATCTTTGACAAGCAACGTCGATTTAATTGTCTTTACATTTACAAACAAAACTATTAAATATTTTAATAAGCGCCGTTCTTTTCAAAACTTTTGTATACCCAGTTATTTTAATCTCACTGACACAGAAGTGTTTTTCACAAAATGTAATATATAGTATTTTGAACACTCTCGGAGTTTATCCCACACACAACCATGCTTCAACCAAACTTTACAGCGATTGCCCTGTGGTACAATAAAAAATGTTCTTGTGGCATTGGTGCCGTTTTTGTTTAAATAAGTTTTATAAACACACACTATTTTAATATTAATAATTTAAAAATGTAAATAAAATGTATACATACGAAACTAGTTTCATAATACCTTTATAGAAATACTTCAAACTATAGCGACAACTTGTTTTGGTTTGTTTTACACGAACATTAATTTAGGCCGTGCCTGAATACTTTGTTAAATATTATACTCATCCAAATTATTACAGTCGTTCCCTATGATACATTTTGACAGATCCATGTGAAATATTTTATTACTGAATGTGATTTGAATATTTTATTAGCAACAGCAATCAACAAGAGCGAGAACATATTATTTTTTACAATATTAAATAAAATATAATTTGGGTATTAACAATAATATAATTTGATATTAACAGCTCCCACCATTCTATGCCTTGTCCCACTTGCAAGCCACAAAAAGCCATGAGTTGTAACTAACGTTGCCATCCATGCGTTTTGCGTGGTAAAAAATCTGTGATTTCGTGAAACAAATCCCCAGAAATCCTTACGTATTTATTCGTTTCCTCATCATTACAGGATAATATTTCACCAATAATCGGGTTGTGGAACCGCGGAGTATAATGTAGTCGTATTTTTTATTATTATTTTCAATTTGATTTTATTAAAAAAAGTAGGCGAGAAAATTATCACGTACAAATTAGGCTGTGTTTCAATCGGATAAAAAGTTACATTTGTTAACTGTGGTGAAAAATATTAAATTTTCCTTACTTTTTAATCGCTTTGGTCTTTTAAATGGAACTGGTTAAAATTCTAACGTGTACGTTTTTTATTTTTATTTTGCGTAGAGAAAAGTAAAATACAAGCTAGAAATTTTTAACTGGTCCGTGAATAAATTGTCAAAAATTTAACTTTTAACTTTTTATGCGGATTTTTATTCGTTTGAAACACAGCCTTATTATTAAATTCGGGCAGTAAAAATAACAAATGTCTGCGAAGGGGAAAATTTCTCAAGTAAATGTCACAAATTAATATTTATTACGGTATTATCACAGTATTCGGGCACGGCCTAGGTAAGAATATTAAAACAATACTAGACATTTTTGATTTTGATTTTTAGTTTTACTTTTTATACCAATACTGAAACAAGAGCTAAGTAGGTCAAAACCTGGGGCCCTATTCTCGAATTCCACATCCATTTTCCACATGTGGACATCTGTCAAAATTCATAAAAATTGAATTTTTTTGGTACTAAGGGAATATTTCCGAATGGGTATAAGCAGGTGGAAGAAATTCTCCAAAAAGAATATGTTCATGCCCCATGTGTTTTATATACGAATTAAAATTTCAGAACGTTTTGATGAATTTTGACAGATGTCCGCATGTGGAAAATGGATGTGGAATTCGAGAATAAGGCCCCCGCACAAGTTTTTTTACAAACCGTCTATAAAAACTAGTTTTCACATCAAATGTTTTTCTCTTTCCATCATAAGGGAAATAAATGCTTTGGTCCCTTGTTCTCTCTAAAGATGAACTAACACGAAAAATCTAACATCAGCTGATTTTGTTTACAAATATTATTGTGTAGAGTTGATATTCATGGTTTTATTAGGATTTTTCATACAAATAGAAATTAAAAAAAAGAAAACAAAATTATGTTTTGTATATGGTTTTTATGGGGAATTTGATATTGTACATATTTAATCAAATAGCACTGCCAAGAATTTTCATCAACATTAAAATTTACCATCAGTGCATAAATAAAAGTTTTTATAAATAATATTGTTTTAGTGTTGGTTTAACCGAAACGAAATAAACAAATATCTATGAATATGGCTATATTTTACACACTTAACTATTCAATGAACAGTTAGAAAAATATGATGACATTTGGGCGTATTAATTCGAACATATATTTGGGCGGATTTATATACAAAAATATTTTCAAAAATCGAAAACGATATCAGTATCTCCATCTAACACTTCACCGATGAAGTTTGCATGGAAGTACTATATGTATTTATACTATGGTTGTATGGTAAATTAACTATTTCTAAACAATACTTTGATTCTTAATATTAATGTTCTTAACTATGGGGTTAGTAATTATATATTTTTGATAAGTTGTTCCTTACTTGGTGTTAGGTAAGTCCAAGCGAAGAAAAACTTACTTATTTCTATCGTTATCGATACTATATTGATAATCTTCTTCGACTAAGATTAATTTCACAATTTTTCCATTTTTGTCTTAAAATTTTGATTATAATCCAATTAGATTATTGTAAACTGGGTTTTATGTTGGGCAAATTTAGTGGAATATTTGAAGGATAGTTGGATTGAGATTTGATTTCTGGTTTTATAGTTAGGTGCAGTTTTTGATGCCTGAAATTCTGATTTCCTACAAATATTTTGTGTTTTTGTACTGGGAGTTAGGGAGGCTCGAAATTTTCTAATTTTGTTTCTTGTGGGATTGTATTGGCAATAATGATTTTTGCTCTGTTATTCTGTGGTTGGAGCAACATGTTGGGTATGAAAACTCCTGGTTGTGGTTCGGATGCAGAACAGACATATAAGTCATTAGTGGGGGTTTTGATTTCGATTACCGTTTCGCATCGTGCAGGTAATGTAATTTGCTTTTGTGCTTTGTTAGAGAAAGAGATAAGGTTGTCACCAATTTTAATTTGATTATTGTCGTACGATATTTCCACCTTGTTATCTACAAAGAAATCTCTGCCTACAATACCATCTTCTGAAATTTGGAACTCATTTGATACTGTATGAAATTTATGCTTGACTTTGAATTGGTTTTGGAATTCTAATGTTAACTGAATAGATCCTTCTGTTTTTATGCTACCTTTACCTATCCCTGTTAATGTTAACACATCAAATGTATTAACTTCTTCCCGCGGTATGAATTGGTTTTTGATGAGTGAAATGTCGGCACCTGAGTCTATCAATAGCTTTGTGAAGTTCGCGCCTATTTTTGGCGTTATGGTATCTCTTGTTTTACATTTTGACACAGTATTTATTGATTCTGTAGTTGCGCTCAGACATCAAAAATGCTTCATTTATGAGTGTGCATTAAAACACACGAATGTTAAAATTCCACACCAAAAAGAACAAAAAAATTCCTGTTACAAAAAATTTTCTGTTTTTGTGAATGCAAATATTCATCAACATATTTATTTTCTTTATCCTTTTTAAAAACATAAAATATAAACTCATAATTCAGATTTGCTTTAAACATGAAATGTTTTTTTTTTGTTTGTTTAGCGTGAGCAAGAGATCACACGAAAAAAACAAAAAGCATAAATGAAGAATTTTTCGCTTCTCAAAAATGTTGATTTTCTTTTCGACGAGAATACACAAAAAACCATGAGCTCTTACGCTTCACGAGAATCTTAATTTTAATTTCTCGTGAATACATTAACTCGCGAGAAAATAAAATCAAGATTCTCGTGAAACAAGAAATTCATGATTTTTGAATTTAGTGTTTTCGAGTGTCCTCTTTGTTAATCTATCTTTTTGTTTACGAGTCTTTTGTTTCGATGCTCATAAATATTACGCATAGACAATAGACATATGTATAATTTTAATTTTAGTTTTTTTGTCTATTGTCTTTGCTCGTTAAGTTTGAGTGTTTGATTTTGTTTGCTGAAATTCAAATATATTTAGTACAATATAAGATTTTATTGTGTACACATTAACAATATTACCATCAAGTCTTGTGTCTTTGGTAAAATGGTAAGTTTTTTATTAATTTACTTAAGTTATGAAATACAAAGAAATTTCGATATGACAATGCTACCGATCGAGCAATGAATCTGACAATAAGATTGTTCGTTAAATTGGTGTTTTGTTGAATGATTTTTCTTTATTTTAAGTTAATTTAAAATTGATCTTTCAAATTTCGTGGACTGGCTGTAAGATAAAATAAGGCTGGAATAAAAACGCTAGTATTGTTTCAATGTTTGAAAAATAAATATCTGTTCTAATTAATTTCTTTTTACAAATTTTCTAAATTAAAAAAGTGATTTTCAAAAACATTTTAAAATTCAAAATAAATTAATAAAGGCAATTGATATTTCTATTTTTGAACACTTCTCTTAATTCATTTTCAATTTTCATAATGATTTTAAAAAAGGTAAATTTTATTTAATTTGTTGAATAGAATATACTAGAACTGTTAGTGTAAGAAGAAGAAGATGCTTCAAACAATAAATATTTTATGTGAAATGTTTAATTCAGTCCTTTTGTTTTTTTATTTATTAGTTTCTTTTTTCAGTCTATTTTATATTCGTGCGAAATTGTAAGATGCAGTTTTCATGGTTTTATTATGGGAAACAGAAACGAACATTTTGTTAAAATCTTATTTGAATAGTTCCAATTTCCAAGTAAACATATAATAAAATATTACATTTATCATTCATAAACTTCAACTTTTATAATTTCTGTTTACATAACTAAATGTTAATTGTTGGCTTAAATTTAAAAAAATTCATTTTCATATTTTCATTAATGAAAGCAATAATTATAAAAATCAAAATGTAAAGGTTGCGGACCATTTAGTGGGAGTAAACACACTAAATTCGGTAAATATTCCTCAAAAGGAGGTAAACGGAATAAAAACCAATAGAAAATGTTTTATGTTGAGATTATTCATTTTTTATTATTATTTAAAAAGTACACGGATGCATAAAGCCGAGTTTTACCATAATAATGATTTTCTCAAGAACCGGTCCGCAGCCAAAATGACAAATGTAATGTTTAATTATAGTTTATTTGAAACTATTGAAATAATACTTTTTAAAGTGTTCTTTCCTGCTTTCAAGAGAAAAATGTGTTTCATAATTTTGCCTGAACGAAAAACAATGAAAAAATGACTGAATTAACATACATCTAATATATGGTATAATTTGCTGTTTGAGGGTATTAGAAGCTGGTTGTCATAAAATAGTTAAAATTTTCCAATTCTTAAGAATTAGTTTTGATCGGACAGGGTGGGGGTACCAATATTACAAAACATTTATAATTTTTATATTATATCCTGTTAAACAAAATTAAATAAATTTTCTGCCAAATATTCGCAAAAAATTGTACATTCTCTTATTTTTAATATGGATACTCCACCTCGTCCGTTCAGAACAAATTCTTGAGAATTGAAAAATTGGATCTTTTTTTTATGTTGACCAGCTCCTAGTACAAGATTACTGGAGACCTACATAAACTTACCCTAATACATTGTTTACCAAAGCAAGGCTATCATTTCTGATAGACCCTGATGTTTCCTTTGGTGATATGGCTATCATATTCGTTCACTCGCAAGGCCATGGCTATAAAAAATTATAGCTGTTAGATAGATTCGTGGAATGCCGTTGCTATCATTTTTGATATCCATTCTGAAATAGGTATTGGTCATTCAAAATTTAGTCAGATTGACAAATTTACCTATGTGATTTTATCACGAAAGTAACATAAATTACAAACAAATTTAGGTCGGTTGGTTAACTAACATTCGTAAAATTGGTTGATGTGCTAAAGTATTTTCTTCTAGGTTCTTTTATTTGTTTTTCGATTTAGTATATTAGTCTATTCAAAAATTAAAAGTAAAAAATAAAAAAAAGTAAAAGTTGCCTTTTTTAATTCATATTGCAAAATGCATAACATATTTAATTTTTCAACTTTCCTTAATTCACTTTGAAAATGAACATACTTTTTAAATCCATCCTTTTTTATTTAAGTTTTTATACGTTTCTTTATTCATTTTTAAAATGAATTAACAAATATATTTTCTAATTAATAAAAATTGCCTCTTTTATTTCATATAGCCTAGTCATACATTTCGTCTAAACTGAAATAAATAAAAATCAATCTAATAAAAATCTAAATTATTGTTGTAAAATTAATGGAAACATCAATTATCAGCGAACATTTAAAATTATTTAAATAAGGAAAACATAAATTGTTGATAAAGTTATGTCTGCGATAGAGTTATATCTAAAGATCTAAATGATCTTCCGTTAACTAATCATTGCTCTCTTTTATGAAATAGCGCTTTTAACAATACACAATGCAAGCTGATCAAATTTACATATTTTTTTACATAGTAAGAGAGTGTTAAAGCCAGTATGTTTGAATCAGGTTTAATCCACAATCGAGAATTCCAGCGCTTGGTTAATCGCTTGATTATTCTTCGTTCAAACATAACGACCTTATTAAAAATGTATCCAGCGAATTTCGCTCAAATAAATATTTGGTCGAAGGTTTAATATTTCTATGTAATTGGATGCGTACACTATTCTCGGTGTAAAAACTCAATGAAATCTTTATCATTTGAGTTTCTGAGCTAAATATTTTTTAATTCAAGATTTTCTGCTATACATTTACTATGTAAATTTAATTTTTCAAATCGCTTTACTGCTGTAATCTCACAACGGGAAAAAATGATTAGAAAACAAATACATTATATTTACTTTAATCGTTATTTCTGTTTTTGAATTTAGGATAAAATGGAAAGTAAAGCACAGGCAATAAAACGCCATTTTAATATATGTGCCGAAACCAGAAAAAGTACTTGTAAAATTGACTCTTGTGGCAAAGTTTTAAGCGGAAAAAACGCTTCTAATTTATCACGACATTTAATTCGCTGCCACCCAAATGTTGCAATTCAATTGAAACTAATTGAAAATAATTCAGATCAAGAAAACACTGCGCCGATCCAAAAGAAAAAAAGACTATCCACAGTAAAAATAGAAATTGATGAGAATTCAGTTATTCGTTCTTGCGTAAAATTAGTGACAAT
Organism: Tipula vernalis; assembly: GCA_958295665.1. Lineage (NCBI taxonomy): Eukaryota > Metazoa > Arthropoda > Insecta > Diptera > Tipulidae > Tipula > Tipula vernalis. Next base: position 274,725,680 of record OY282560.1, read on the forward strand.
CCATTCCCTACCACTGGCAGTAATAGGTTACGAAGGTTTTAGAGAGATACTAAATCCAATTGAAAAAGCTTTAAACATTAAAATTAATTCAAATAACATCCATGACCACATTAAATCCACCTCTAAAAAATTTGTTGATCATATAAAGAACGAAATAAAATCAAAAATGATATCTTTAAAAATGGACGGTGCTACTCGGCTTGATCGAAATGTTTTAGGGGTAAACATCCAATTCATTAAGGCTGGCAAAATAATCGTACGAACAATAGGCATGATTCAAATGACCGAACGAATGACATCGGAGAATTTAAAAGAGGCTATTTTATCAATTTTACAAAAATTCCAAATTAATATTTCACAACTATATTCAGTGACTACAGATAATGGAGCCAATATGATTAAAACCGTTAAGATTTTGGCAGACTATCAACATCAATCTATCACACCAGCAGAATTAATCGATATAACTGAAAATGATGATGACGTGGAAGAAGAACTAAATAACGTCTGCGGAATCAAATTTTTATTCGACTGTAGATAGTCAAATTCTAGGTATCTTGAGTTGTGTCAGATGTGCAGCCCATACATTGCAATTAGTGGCAAATTCGGTCTTAACACAACCTGAAATTAACGAGAAAATAAACTCTATACGCAAAATAATAAAAAATCTAAAAACTGTCAAATATCGCAGTTTATTTATAATAAATTCCGCAAAACGGCCTACTCTGGATGTTGGAACTAGGTGGGGATCAACATTCCTAATGGTGAGAAATGTTTATGACAATAAACAATTGTATGCGCAACTTGCTCAAAGCGATCCAGAAGTAGGTTACTCGGATGAGCAATTCCAGTTTATGGAAAGCTTTTTGGAATCCTTTAAACCTATATATGAAGCAACTATAAAACTTCAGTCGTCACAATTAGTAATAGGTGATTTTTACAAAGAATGGCTACTATGTAAATTAACCTTAGGTATCCACGAACATCAGATGTCCATCGACTTAAAGCAGGAGATGATTATTCTGGAACAACAGCTATTTGCCTCCGACATTTTTAATGCAGCAATGTTTTTAGACCCCCGTTTTAATTATCTCAATTCCACAAATTTGTCGGAATCGGATAAAATTAATGCTAAAGTAAATTAAGGTTTAATTTTGATTCCTAAATTTATTTTGTAATAAAAAAATTTATATTTCAGAATCATTTAAAAAAATTTCAAAATACTATAAAAGGCGTAGGTCGCGCAGCGAGTATTAGTGAAATACCAGTAGTGCAGTTTCCGCAGTCACCGGAACCTACTGGACAAATTTCAATGGTAGAAAATTACTTAAGGACAAAAGATGACCAATCAGCAGAAGGAGCACATGAAGCATTTGATCTTGAGACCAAATTAAACATGCTTTGTTTCAATAAACGGTTACATTCAGACGAAAACATCCTAGAATATTGGGAAACAATGAAATATCAGTATCCAGAACTTTATCAGCTGGCCGAAATTGCTCTTGCAGTTCCTGCAACCCAAGTATCGGTCGAAAGATCCTTCAGTGCGTTGGCTTTAATTCTAACGTCCCACAGAAACAGATTATCCGGAGATTTACTAGAAGACATTTTACTAATCAAGCTGAACAGAAGTCTGTTTGAAAATGTAATTTAAATGTATATACATATTTATATAAAAATATTGAAATTTGCAGTTCTATATATTAAAAAAAATAAATTTTTTTTAATATTTCAAATATTTAATTTTTTTAAAACTTTAGAATTAGTTAATTAAAAATCATTACTATGTAAATTTAAGAAACTTAGTCAAAGACATTCAGACATGTGATATTGAAATATGAGCCAAATGAATCATTTTATAATATCTTTTTTTATTATACAAATTATTAAATTAACTATAAAATTCCTAATGAATTTAACGCAAAATTTAAAATAAATTTTTAAAATAAATAAATATATTTTTTTTGAATACTAACTAAATTAATAAATTTTTTAAAACAATTGGAATATATGTAAGCAATTTAGTAAGTCTAAAATATACTCTAAATGTAATAATGAATTACGAACCAAAAGAACAATTTTTTATATTTAATAAAAGTAAATGTTTTGTATGTATATTTTTGTAATAAATAAAACAATACACAAGTTTATTTTTAAATTAAATTTATTTTATAATTTAATCTCGAAAACAAGTTCATTATCTTTCTCCTCTTCGTGATAATTTCCTTCCATCGGTTGATTTTCTCAGAAAATGACATCAGGACCAATGAGCTAGAAGCACTTTATTTGCTTTCATTATTATTATTATTATCTTTTAGGATTAATTTTATTATTTTAAATCTTTAAATGAAATTTTTAAGTTTTTGTTGTTTTATTATTATACGCATAGTCCATTTCATTTTTCTGCCTTCTCTTTCACTTTTCTTCCTAGTTCGCATATTTTCAGATAATTATTTTTCAAAACATTTCTGCACGCTTCTAGTATTGAATTATACCTCTATTAATACTGCTTTAATGGATAAGTTTTGCATAACTACAACAAATGCATTTCGAGAAAATCGATGTTAGAGTTTTGACACTCGTTTTTTTAGTATTTTTTAGATTTTATATATTAAAACAGTATTATTTTGGTTTTGTGACTGTAAATTTGTGATATTTATTTTTAAAAAATATAAATCGCAATAAGAAAGTGGCGAAATAGTAATAATGGTATTTTAATAGATAAAATCATTTATGTGATATTAGTACAAGAATAAACAATAAAAATGTATGTTTCGGTTAAAATGGAAACTACTTTGGTTATGTCAATTAAATTTTATTTATTTTTTTAAATTTTAATAATAAAATTTATTATTGGCCAAAAATGTAGTTATGTAAAATATGTTTGCACGGCATAGTCCTCGAGAAGTCGTTGTAACTAGAAAAGTCATACAAGTTGAATTTTCGTATTACGATTATCGCGTTTATTTTAGCGGATAACACCTTTACTATGTGTGTTTTTCTCATACATTTTATAAAGTAACAGAACAGCATTTAAACTTAACTCCCTACTACCAACCTTCTCGACACCATTTGTGAGCTATATGCTATATTTTGTTTCGAATTAATATCCTAAAGAAACAAAAACAAAGAAACCCTTTTTCGGGTATTGAAAACAATTAAAATTATCTATACACATTTTAAACTATTATCCGCGCCCTCTTCCAGTAAATGGCTCCTAAGGAGGAGAGATTTATGAAAAATATCTTTCTAAACAATAGGGCTTTTGTTTCAAAGAAGTCCATTTTAGTAAGTATAAGTAATAGTCTAGTGTTTGACGGTTTATCGCTCAGAATTCTTACTGACAAGACCCTTTTGGCAATTTGGACAGTAAGCAGTGAATGAATCAAGGAATAAAAGTTATATATTGCCGCTGTGTGGTTTTACCCTGGGGGTGGATGCCAACCCTTCTTGGAGGTGGAAATTAGTACACGCAAAATAACCACAGAAATCGATAGAGGGTGAATTCTAAGCAAAAAATGTTAAATGAAGTTTTTTCGTTAATTCAATATTTTTCGAGTTATTCGCGATTGAAAATGTTGATTTTTCATCTAACAAATGGATGTTTTAGAGCAATCCGAAAATTTCACCGAAAAACACGATTGGTTTTTTAACGATAACTTCCTTAATTTTTAAGATATCTAATCGCTCCAAAAACCATTTTGCAGGGAATTCAAAGGCTATAAGGCCTGCAAAGTTGAACTTCCCTGAACCCTTCGTTTTTGAGAGTTTTAGTTTAAAGGGCTCGTGGAAGGTGGTCATAACACTCAAATGCGAAATGTTAGAATCCAAAACCATACGACATACTCCGTTCTGAATTCGGTTGAATTAATCTAATTTAATTATTAATTTTCAAAAATTTAATATTTTTTCAGTTTTAAAGTTTTGCATTTTTAAATTACATTCAATAATTTTAAACAAAATCACATTTTGTTATATGAAAATCAACTTTTTTCATAACAAATGTTTTCTCAAATCAAATTCAATATTAATCTTAATAAATAAAATAATTTTTAATTTAATTTAATTACTTATTATTTTAAATTCAACAACGAGATACCAAAATGTTTTTTAGATGAAATTCTGGTATATGGCTAACTAGAAAAAAACTTTGATATTTCTTAACCGATTAAGATGGAATTTGGCTTGTGCGACGGAAATGGAACTCTAAAACGGCTTTTAGGTGGCATTGAGGAATACTGCCAATAAGGATAATGGATTGAATTTTCATATTCGATTATTTTTAAATTCGACATTTACAATAAAATCGGGATTCTAAAATGAATTTTGGAAGTTCCTGGAATATGACCAATGTAAATGGAATTTAGCCGATTATTAGGAAATACAACTTGTACGATGAAAATGGAATTCTACTAGGGTTTCTAGGTAATGTTTTCAAATATGGCTAAATCTATTAAAAGTTAGCCATTTCTTAACCGATTTTGATGAAATTCGACTTGTGTGACTGAAATTCTAAAACTCTCTTAACCGGTTTTGAAGAAATTCGACTTGGCTAATTGGCCATACTCTAGAATTTTTTACAGAAATCATTTAAAATATAACTTTAATGGCCACATTAAAGAACCTTATTTAAGAATCGTAGTAGATTCCCATTTCCCTAGCACAAGTTGGATTTCTTCAAAATCAGTTAAGAAATAGCCAAGTTACTTACTTATTGGTCATATTCCACTTTAATCACACAACTCGAGTTTCATCATAATCGGATTAAAAATGGCCAAGGATGTCCATCCTTAATGGTCATATTCCAGATCTTCAAACCAAATTCATTTTAGGATCCCATTTTAGTCACACAACTCAAATTTCGTCATGATCGGTTAAAATATGGTAAAATTTCATTCTAATTAACCAAATTAAAGAACTTTATCTAAAGGTCGTAGTAGAATCCCATTTTAAGAAACAGCCAAGTTATATACTAATTGGCCATATTGCAGAACTTAATACAAAATTCATCTTAGAATCCCATTTCAGTCAAACAAGTGCGAGTTTCATCATAATCGGTTAAGAAAAGGCAAAGCTCCATCCTTATTGGCCTTATTAAAGAAGTTCATCAAAATCAGTTAAAAAATAGCCAAGTTCTGTACTAATTGGTCATATTCCAGATCTTAATACGAAATTCATTTTAGGGTACAATTTCAGTCACACAACTCAAATTTCAGCATGATCGAACAAAAAATGACAAAGTTTCATCCTAATTGGCCATATTAAAGAAGTTCATCTAAAGGTCGTAGTAAGTTTCCATTTCCATCGCACAAGTTGAATTTCATCATAATCGGCTAATAAATAGCCAAGTTCCATACTAATTGGCCATATTCGAGAACTAATACTAAATTCATTTTAGAATCTCTTTTTAGTCCAACAAGTCGAATTTGATCATAATCGGTCAAGAAATGCCAAAGTTCCATCCTTATTGGCCATATTAAACCACATCATCTAAAAATTATATTAGCTTGCCACTTCCTTCGTACAATATGATTATTAATAATAGGTTAAGCAATGGCTATTCTTATTGGCCATATTCCTAAACATCAAATAAAAACCGTGATATAATCCCATTTTCATCATATATGTCGAATTTCAAAATAATCGGTAACGAAACATACAAATTCCATCCTTCAGCTAAACAACCAAGTTCCACCCTTCACAAGTTTTATTTATATAAGTTCAAATAATATTTTGAGTTTTTATAACAATGTGATTGTGAAGCGAAACAAAAAATACAAAAAATATTGGATATTCGCAATAAATTCATCATTTTCTCATTCTATTTTTTACTTTACAATGTGAATCCAAAAAACAAAGTTTCGAGTTTGTGTAGCTTCACGAACAAATAAAAATAAATTTTTGCGAAGCAAGGAATTCATCATTTTCATATTTTACTTTTTACTTTAAAATGTGAATCCAAAAAACAAAATAGAAAAAGAGTTTGTCTGTTCACGAGAAAATAAAAAATAAATTCTCGCGAAGCAATGTGTTCATCATTTTCGTATTTTACTTTTTACTTTAAAATGTGAATCTACAAAACAAAATAGAAAAAGAGTTTAGATATTCATGAAAAAACAAAAACTAAATTCTCGCAAAATAAAAAACTCTCGATTTTCGTATTTTACTTTTTTCGTGTGTTTTGAATTCATATACTCTCTAGAAATGTTACAAATGTGCATTTCACTCCGGAGTTTTTTGATGTCTGAGTTGCGCTACACTCTGGATATAGTAACTTTTGCAGTGTATTGTGGCCATTCTTTCCGTCATACTTGTGTTCTTCACTGTCCAGGAAATTCGCGGTCTCTTGCATCTTGTGATGCTTCTTAGTGTTAGTACCTCGTTTTTTGTATCCAACCTTGGTTTTCTTCCATTTGTTACCTATTTGTGAATACTGTGATCGTATTCTGCTGAAGTTTTCTCCACACCATCCTCGTGTCTTGGATAAATTGTTGGTTACGAGGGAAAGGAATATGTTGGTGTACATGATTATTAAGTGTATTAGGATGATGATGTTGTCTATGTGTTCTGTACTGGAATGTTGATTCTTAATAGCTAATGGTTGTTGAGAGTCTGGTCTCGTTTGATTTGATTTAGCGGCTGGGCTTGGTTGATTCTTAATAACTAATGGTTGTTGAGAGTCTGGTCTCGTTTGATTTGATTTAGCGGCTGGGCTTGGTTGATTCTTAATAACTAATGGTTGTTGAGAGTCTGGTCTCGTTTGATTTGTTTTAGCGTCTGGGCTTGGTTGATTCTTAATAACTAATGGTTGTTGAGAGTCTGGTCTCGTTTGATTTGATTTAGCGGCTGGGCTTGGTTGATTCTTAATAACTAATGGTTGTTGAGAGTCTGGTCTCGTTTGATTTGATTTAGCGTCTGGGCTTGGTTGATTCTTAATAACTAATGGTTGTTGAGAGTCTGGTCTCGTTTGATTTGATTTAGCGGCTGGGCTTGATTGATTTGATTTAGAATCTGGGCTTGGTTGATTTTGAATGATTAATTGTTGTTGCTGAGTTGATTGTGTGTGTTCAAGGTACATTTCAGGAATGGTACCCATTTGAAGAGATAGTCCGTGTTCGCTTTGGTTCATTTGATTTATCGTTCTTGGTTGTGCGCGATCCGATGACAGCGACTCTCCTACTACTGGTCGGATCTGTTGGCGTTTCCCTGATGCATGTATTGTTCTGGTGTTGCTGGATTCTGTCTTGACTGAGGGTACATCATGTTGATACGCATGTTGTTGAATTTGTCTGTCAGCTCCCTGGTATCGGTTGATGGGTTGTTTTTGGTATTGGGTTGATATGGGTTCTTTGTGAAGAATTTGCTACGGCACTCGTCGAATGTATGGCCAGTGGTGGTCTTGCAATGCGAGCAAAATTTGGGTTGATATCGATTTGCCTGGGTGTATTGTGCTGGTGGGTATTGATTTCTGTTTGGTTGTACATTCATCGTAGTTAATCTATTATATTGTTGATTTTGCTGTGTTGATGTGGGATATTGTTTGTTGTACGTTTCTGGTCGAGCTTGGTTGTGGTACGTTACTGGTGGTTGATATCTCTGATCTTGATGTCTTTGTGTGTTGTAAGGTTGTGTCTGGGTAGTTATCCTTCTCATCCTTTCCTGATTTATTCTTGTGCGGCATATATCCCATGTGTGGTTTGGCCGTTGACAATATTTGCATGTGACTTGATGGTGGTTACTTTGCTGCTGTCTTGCAGGTAGGAATTTTGGTAATGGGTTTTGTGTTAGGTTGTGGGATGTTGTTACTTCTGTGGTTGCAGTGAGCATTCTTTCGATGATTTCTGTTTCGTCTATGATTTCGTCTACGTTTTTTGCCATTGAGGTTGCTATTCTCTCCTTCAGTATTGTATTGTTTAATCCTCTTTTAAAAATTTGTACTGAATTTGTTTCAATGTGGTTGTTGTAAGCTTCGTCGATTTTTGTTAGCTTGTATTTGGTCTTGTACCCTATTCTGTATTGTTCCAATGCTTCTAGGAGCCGGTAACCATAATTCCTAATGGTTTCACCGTAGCTCTGTTGGATGGTTGTGTTTCCTCTTTCCAGTTCATCTAACGAGTACGTTCTCGAGTACATGTTATTAAGTAGCTCCCTCAATTTTGTGTAATCTTCGATGTTTCTGTGTGCTACCCTGGTAAATGCCTCGCCTGTTAATCTTAGCTTTATCAGCCTGCTAAATATTTTTTTTTCTTCTTCTGAGCCGAGAGTCTGGTAGATGCTGTCTGCTGTCGCTGTGAATCTAGTTAAATCATTTGTTCTTGTTCCTTGGTTTTCACCGCTAAATTCTGGTACTGAACTTGCTATGTTCTGTTGGATCTGTTGTTGGTTCATTATTGTCTGTGGTTGTTCTTTGCTGAGAGTAGCTTGTTTTTCTATTTGTTCTTGTTGGTTTGGCTGTTCTTTTTTTGTCGGTTTGAAAGGGGGGTTTGGCTGTTCTTTTTTTGTCGGTTTGAAAGGGGGTATTGGGAGGAATTCCTCTGCTTTAGGTTTAGATGCTTGGGTTGGTGTTGCTGGTGATTCACCACTGGTTGTACTAATTATTTCTTCTGGTAATTTCTGTTTTGCCTCTTTTGTCTTGCTGCTGCTTCCTCTGCGTTGTTGATCGTTGGTGTATGCTACTGTTGGAGATTGGTTTGTTGGTGACCGTGGTGTCTTGCTTGACCTCGGGAACATTCACCTTTTCTTTTTACTTGTTACACTGCGGACTTACAACCCTGGGCAATTTGTACAATTTCGAAGAGATTTTGCGAAAAATACAACAACTTAATTCTATTCCAAGTTCGAACTCTACAGCGCCAATATTTTATATTTTTTCTCAGATCTTAGTTAAATATTTTAGGTTTGTATCTGATATTGATTCTGTTGTATTTTTTCGTGATGGGATTTTGTATTTTATCAGAAATAGGTTAGCCTACAGTGTCAATATTTTGGGTATTTATGGTAATGCTTTGTTATATTTATAGGTGTTTGGGAATTCTTTGTTATATGTACCGGGTAATTATTATGTCCAGTTAATTGTACTTCGTGTGTGTATGACAAATTCCGGGTATGGGATACGTCGGTGGTTAGCTTGACTTAATATAGATTTAATGTAGTTATATGGAGACGATGGTTTGGAGCTTGTATAGTCACTTGGCGCTTACCGCTGGTAGGGGCTATGACCCAAGTGATATATTTAAGCGTGGAGAGTTTAAATGTTAGTTGTGAGAAAGATGAGATCTTATAAGTGTGAAAGATTATTCAGCGGGTATAAATACTGCCATATTTCTTTCTTCCCCAATTACTCAATCTCACCGGTACCCAGATGTTAGTATGTTGGTTATTTTATACTTACCAAATTGTATGTATTCCTGAATTGAAAAATCTCGATTTATTGTCACTTAAGATACTTTCTTTATTTCATTAATTTTACTTTACTTATGATTACCTTGTCCTTCTTTACTTCTGATTACACTGTGATCCTATTTACAATTTTATGTCTTTATATATTACAATTTAATCTTCCTGTTTACAATGTTTACAGAAGATACGGAAATCTTTTTTTGTTGAAGCTGCGGAAATCTTTTTGTTGAAGATGCGGAAATCTTTTTTTTGTTTAACACGCGGAACTTTACAAATTTTATATATATAAAATATTTACGGAAATATTTTCAATGTTAATATTTTTCAATGTCATACATTATTTATTTTAATTCCCCTAAATGGCATTTCAAAAAGAAATTAAGTTTTTTCTTTTATTGTATGTAATTTTTACTTAGACTACTTTCGGGCGCAAAGATTATTGGTGTCAAATTCTTTACTTTATTTTTCTGTGTTAAACGAAACGTGCCAATTTGTTATTGTAATTTCTTTGTTACCAAAGTGTGTTATTTTGTTATTGTAATTATGTAGTATCTTTGCTTACTTTTAGGTTTTTTAACATTTAGATATCATCATTATCGGTCCCAGCTATGGATGCGATGGATGGCACAACAAGTGACAGCTAAGGAATATAGAGTAGTGTCACTAAACAACAACGTGTGGAAAATCAATACACCAGATTCCGACACATATAGAGCTCTAGCAACAAAGCTCAATGCGGAAGGTAAAGAATGGTTCACATACGAAGATAAAAACGAACGCGCAATTAAGGTTATGGCCAGAGGCCTTCATCCAACGTGTAAGAAGGAGGACATAATTGAGGACCTAAAGGCAAGAGATCTGCAAATAGAAGATGCAGTAAATATCCTAAAACGAGAGATAGGTGAGAACAATCAAGTCAAAAAAAGGGGGCTTCCACTCTTCATGCTTACGTTTAACAAAAAGGAGAAAGTTGAAAACATCTTCAACATCAAAGCAATTCTCAACATGAGGGTTAAAATATAACCGCTTAAGAAAAACACGAGGCTAATACCTCAATGCAAAAAATGCCAAGGTTTCAATCACACGCAAAAATATTGCAGACGGGAGCCAAGATGCGTAAAATGTGCTGGAAAACACAACGCGAAAGAGTGTACAGAAAGTAGAAACACCCCTGCAAAATCTATAAACTGTAAAGGGCATCATCCTGCAAATTATAGAGGCTGTGAAGTAGCCAAAGAACTTCAAAGACTAAGAAACAAAACGCATCAGTTTCCTCAAAACCCTAGGGTTACCAGAGAAGAGAAACCAACTAAAACCCAAGCGGAGCCAAAACCACCAGGTATTGGTACAGAGCGGAAAAGTTATTCACAAATTGTACAGCAATCATCTAATGCTACGAATGATAATCCCCTTAAAAGGATTTGTCGAAGCATAGAAGCCATAAATATACGGCTAGCAAAGCAAGAACGTGGTCTAGAAGCTTTATATAAGCGTCTAGATATGCATCAAACCTTGAACGAGGCAACAGCCCTCATTTACTAAAATGAGCAGATCACTAAGAATTGTCACCTGGAACGCGAACGGACTAGCGCAACATGTTTCAGAGCTAGACATTTTTCTAAATTTAGAAAAAATAGATATCTGCCTTATATCGGAGAGCCATTTGACAAAAACATCATTTATTGCAATACGTGATTATGAATGTTACCATGCTGTTCACCCAGGAGGAAAACCCAGAGGAGGATCAACAGTAATAGTGAAAAAGAGTCTCAAACACTATGAAGAACCTAGTATAGAAGAGGAAAGTATGCAAGTTAAAACCATAAAGGTTGAAACTAACAATAATAATGAATACAGTATTTCCTCTATCTACTGCCCTCCACGCTATAATCTAAACAAAGAAGATTATAATAGACTCTTTAGATCACTAGGATCCAATTTTATTATTGGTGGTGACTTTAATGCAAAAAACACCTATTGGGGATCAAGACTTACAACCCATAAAAGAAAAGAGCTATTCGAAGCCGGACGAATAAATAACTGCGAGTTCCACTCTGGAGGTAAACCAACATACTGGCCTGCTGATATAAATAAAATACCAGATCTCATTGATTTTTATGTAACGAAAGGGATCTTCGAGGATTACATGTACATCGAAAACAGCGAAGGGATATATTCCGATCATACACCTGTTATCATGACACTCAGCACAATGATAATTAATAAGGATAACCTGCCTAAATTAACAAATAATAGAACTAACTGGGACCTATTCCAAGAACTAATTGAAATGCAAACAAATCTACGAGTGCCGATTAAAACACCGGTACAGTTGGAAGACGAACTAGAGGTATTTAACAGTACTATTCAACAAGCAGCATGGTAAAGTTCTCCTGCTAGTCACACCGAATCCCGTAGGAATCAAAATTATCCTATTGAGGTCAGGGAGTTAGTTAGAGAGAAACGGAAGGCAAGAAAAACCTGGCAAAGGACACGCGCCCCGGAAAACAAAAAAATCCTCAATTTTCTATGCAATAAACTAAAACAACTTATAAAAGAAATTAAGAATGAAACTATCAACAAGTACTTAAATGGTCTCACCGAACATAAAGATACTGATTACTCTCTTTGGAAAGCAACAAAGGGATTAAAAAGAACTAAAATGCATGTGCCACCTATTAAAAATGGGGAAGGAACCTGGGCCAAAAGTGACAAGCAAAAAGCTATTTTATTTGCAGCTCACTTGGAAGACACCTTTCAACCGTTACCTAGGCAAACAGCAGATGAAAACATAATAACAATTAGCAAAATTGATGAATATAATATTCGATGTGTAACATTACAGGAATTAAAAAATGAGATCAAGTGTAATTTGAACGCAAAAAAAGCTCCAGGATATGATTTAATTACTGGACAAGTCGTAAAAGCCATTCCCGAGAAGGGACTACGAAAATTGGTTCAAATTATCAATGCTGTCTTCAGACTAAAATTAGTCCCACGGCAATGGAAGGTTGCTGAAGTAATTATGATCCCCAAACCAGGCAAACCAGCGAACGATAAAAAGTCGTACAGACCGATTTCACTACTTCCTGTAATTTCAAAATTATTTGAAAAATTATTGCTCAAGAGACTCAAGCCAATAATAGAAGAGAGAAATTTGATTCCACCACACCAATTTGGATTTAGAGAAAATCACTCTACGATAGAACAAGTTCACAGAATAACGGATATAATCGAAGACTCACTTGAGAATAAGAAGATATGCTCCAGCATCTTCTTAGATGTAGCACAAGCTTTCGACAAAGTTTGGCACCAAGGACTTGAATTTAAATTGCATCGAGATCTACCTAAGCAATTCTATCAAATTCTTAAATCTTATATCGCAGACCGACATTTCCGTGTAAAATATAACCAAGAGTACTCTGAACTAAAGAGAATATCAACAGGCATACCACAGGGTAGCGTACTGGGTCCTATATTGTACATCCTGTACACCAGAGATATGCCAAATACAGAAGGTGCCACCATAGCAACATTTGCAGACGATACAGCTATTCTGGCGACTGGAAAGTGTATATCAGAAGCAACGACCAAACTTCAAAAAGCAACCGACACAGTGAGTAGTTGGACAAAGAAATGGCGCATTAGCCTAAACGAAGCAAAGTCGGTTCACGTAAACTTCACGAACCAGAAAGTTAACTGGATTCCAGTGAAACTTAATTCAAGGCCGGTTCCAAATGCAAATACAGCCAAATACCTCGGTATGACTCTCGATTGCAAGCTTAGATGGAAAGAGCATGTTAAAAAGAAAAAAGAAGAATTGAACATTAAATATAGGAAAATGTATTGGCTAATAGGTAGAAACTCTGAGCTTACAATACATAACAAATTGCTATTGTATCAGCAAATACTTAAACCAGTATGGACCTACGGTATTCAACTTTGGGGTTGTACCAAGAAGACAAATGTACAAATGATTCAATGTTTTCAAAACAAAGTGCTGCGTGGCATTGTAAACGCACCATGGTACATTAGAAATGATAACCTCCATAGGGACTTAAACATGGAATATGTAAGTGAAGAAATACAAAATCATCCGAAGAAACACATTCAGCGGATATCTCGGCACCAAAATGCAGACATACGAAGTTTGTTGGATACCACCAATGCAGTAAGAAGACTCCAAAGGCAGAAACCTTTGGAATTGGGCAGTTGTATTTAATTCAGATAGAGAAAAATAATTACTATGTAAATTCAAACGGGAGTAACCATTGGGCTACTGCCCGTCAAATGTGAATCTTCATTTAAGAAAGATAAATTACTAAATGATTTGTAAATCAGTTGTAATATTAAATAAAAGGAAAAAAAAAAAAAAAAAAATACAAAATGAATGAAACTAACCTAAACTACGCCCTAGTCTAAACTACCACACCCCAACTTAAAATTACTTAACTAGAACATACTGAATATAATGCAGTAGAGCGTCGATTATCCGAACGTCAATTATCCGAAACGTCAATTAACCGAACACTACGACAATTAAAAAAAAAAAAGTTAAGCACACGTGCATCTTTTGTTTAACATTTCTTCTTTTGTTTTACGTTTTTGTATTCTATTTTTCTGTGCGCACGCGCTTTACGCTGCAATTTTTGTTTAATTTCAGAGTCCTATTTCCTAATCAGTTTAGTTTAGTCAACCGTTAAATCGACGTGTATTGACACGATTTATGTGTTCCTTTATTTTATGTAATTTGTGAATTAAGATCTCATTCGTGTTTTATTATTATAAAATATGGCTTCTACAAGTGCAAAACGGAATCGCAATGTTTTATCAATTGAAACAAAAATTGAAATTATCAACAGACTTGAAAAGGGTGAAACTGGATCATCTCTGGCCAAAATATTCAACGTTGGTAAAGCAACAATTTCAGAAATAAAAAGTAAGAAAGATGAAATTTTGAAATTTGCGTCAAAGCTAGATAGCGAAGATGGGTCAAAAAAAAGGAAAACTATGAGGAAAGCTAATGATGATAAATTAGAACAGGCTATGTATTTATGGTTCGTGCAAAGAAGAAATCGTGGTGAACCGATCTCTGGACCGTTAGTGTGTGAAAAGGCACTTGACATGAACAAAAAGCTTGATGGTCCATCTGAGTTTAGGGCTAGCACTGGTTGGTTAAAAAATTTTAAATCTCGTCATGGCATAAGGGAATTACAAGTTCAAGGAGAATCATTATCTGGAGATGCACCGGCCGCTGCAAAATTCAAAAAAACATTCCTCGATCTATTAAAAAGCGAAGGTTATTCCTTAGATAACGTATATAACGCCGATGAAACTGGTCTGAATTGGAGATCATTGCCCCGTAAATCACTTGCATCTAAGCGTGAGGCAGCAGCTCCCGGCTTCAAAGTCAGCAAAGAGCGAGTTACTATTATGGTATCTGCAAATGCCACCGGATCTCATGCCTTACCGCTGCTAATGATTGGTAAATCTAGAAAGCCAAGATGTTTTAAGAACGTATCTTGCCTTCCGCTATGCTATAAAGTACAGAGAAGTGCTTGGATGGATTGTGAAGTTTTTATAGATTGGTATAAAAACGAATTTATCCGAAATGTACAAAAATATCAAGACGAAAAAAACAAACAAGGCAAAGTACTCCTCATCCTCGATAACGCACCATCTCATCCGGGAGCAGAAATATTAAATGCAGTTCACGAGAATTTCAATGTAATTTTTTTGCCGCCAAACGTAACAGCACTGCTTCAACCAATGGACCAGGGTATAATAGCAAAATTAAAAAAAATGTACAAAAAGCAGGTTTTACGTCGCTTGCTGCTAGCTGAAGACAATGAAGAAAGTGTGGTGGCGTTTTCAAAAAAGCTTGATTTAAAAGATTGCAGTCATATGATAGCAGATGCCTGGAATAGCTTATCACAAGATAACCTTAAACTGGCGTGGAATAAATTGTTGAACGATATAGGAACAAATGAGGAAAACCAAGAAGACGAAGTAACTGATGATACAAATGAATTTGTGGGCATGTTTCAGGAAATTCCAGGATTTTTCGATTGTGATACAGAGGATGCACAAGTTTGGCTCGAAAACGACAATAACGATGCTGGTTTTCAAATTTTGAACGATGATGAAATTGTAGCATGTGTCCTAGACGATAATTCAATGACCGATGATGAAGATGGGGACGATAACGAAGATTGTTTAAAAAAAAAAACTAGTCATGATGAAGCCTTTACAGCATTGGAAACTGCAATGTCGTGGTACGAGCAACAAGAGGACAGCTGCCCTACACAACTTCTGTTATTGAAGAGATTACGAGATTTAGCCGCACAAAAAAGACGAACTAATCTCATTCAGAAAAAAATTAGTGACTATTTTGTGTAACTGAATTTTTGTAATAGTATGTACATATGTATGTATGTATATTGTTTATGTATATAAATAAACATGTGTAGACATTTCTTACCTAATATTTAGTAGTTTTACTTATATGTTTGATTATCCGAATAATTGATTATCCGAACAACACACGGTCCCAATTAGTATAATATAAAAATTAATATAATGAAAATTATAATTTAATTAAGCTTATTATAATTTATAAATTAAATAAGAAAAAAAAAACCTTATCTTATTTTAGTAGATGTTGTTTATTATTGTTTTTCTATCACAACAATAACTTTATTTGCTGAATGTTGAATGTAGCGGCAGCTTTCGTTGGCCCAATTCGACGATAACATTGTACGTTAGTTATTTTTTTTTTTTTAATTTTACAGTACACAGCCAAAAATATTATGCCGCTAGTGTAATCAACATATAATTTTAAACTTTAATTGTTGAACTGTTACTGTATTTTTTTCACAAATTTCACTTCTTATTATTAAATTTATATTACGATTAATTTTTTTTTTTATATAATTTAATTGTTAATTATTAATTTTGTCGTTAATTACTATAAATTTATTGTTATTTTGGCTATTTATTAGTTGTTTTTTTGTTTATTTTTAAGGACATCAAGATCGAATTATACACATTCCCAATTTTACGGATATCTTCATTGGGTTACGGGACGTACCGTGTGATACACTTAGCTTAGGCTATTTTAGTTTTTCCGTTATTTTTTTGTTTGTTTTATTATTAATATTATAATTGTTTATTTAGGTTTCTGTTGTTGTTATTGTTCAACTGTTTTTATTCTTATTTATCACTTAAACATAAGTAATTCAACTCATAACTTAAAGCTACTTAACTACCAGTTAATTATTCAACTTTTCCACTAGAATCTCGACAATCAAAAAAATTCACTATATGTACCGTTACTGATACTATTTTCTACTTAATAAAAAAACACAGCTAAAATTGACCACGCTAATTTTAGCCTTGCCAAGGAGGTTCACACAAACAAACTCACTTGATTTAATATATCAAAAAAAACAAAGTTTATCAAGTTTTATTTGATAACTAGAACTGATTTTAATTATTTTAATTAAATTAACTTTAGTTGCACAAGTCAACAACCAAAAACAACACATTTTATTTTTTTGAAACCAAATTGGTTTCGACCGAACTGTTTAAAATTTTGCATTCGACTCCCCCCAATTTAAATATTTTTTTTTCTTTTCCAAATTATTTTGCATTCAAAAGAGCAAAAAAACAAAAAAAAATACAATTATCGTCTAACAATTTTTCGTTCCCAAAACCAGTTCAAAAAAAGTAATAGAACTCTGTCATCTTTATTGGCTCTTTAACCCCTTCTGAACGATGCGTCTATGTGGCATCGTTACAATGTGTTCGGCCAGACAATTTATTTAATTTATTTAATCACGAAGGTTTTCTCCATGTTATACACTAGATTTTGAGCGTAAGCTCATTTATAATGTAGTGTACAGCAAATGATGAACCACATAATTAACAAACTGTGTTAAAAAAACAAAAATTAATGGTTTTAGCCATGATCACAACACCTCATAAAATGCTGGATATTCCTCCGTTTAGATTCTGCTTGAATACTCTTTCTACTTGCCGTCAAGGGACCTCGGCAAGGACATCATCGATTTAACGGATTAACAGCGGCATAACTCGCAATTTAAAATAAAAATTGTGAAAAAATACAATAAATTAACTAAAGAAAAAAGTTTAACGTCCTACTGACTTGAAAGTCAAAGCCTATCCTTTTGATCGACAATGAGTCGAATAAGGATTGAAAACATCCTTAGGTGTATGTGTTTCTATGACGAGCAACACGACGTCAAAATTAATAGATTGCACAAAATACAAAATGTCACAAATCACGTTCTGGCTAACATAAAAAAATTGTATAGTCCACCTCAAAACCTTTAATTAGATGAAGCTGTCTTGTTATGGCGAGGAAGAGTGTCATTCCGGCAGTATATACTGAATAAGAGGCACAAGTACGAAATCAACTTTCATGAATTATGCAATTCCGAAAGTTTTTTAATAAATATGATTATATATACCGGAAGAGGCATGGTTTCTAACGAGAAAGGGCATGCATTTGGCGTTGTTGTTGAACTAATGAAGGAATATTTGGGTAAATGTCATACGTTGTATATGGATAATTACTACTGCAGTATTGACCTGGCAGAGCACTTGGTGTATCATCAAACTAATATATGTTCTAACATTACGTTCGAATAGGAAACGCAATCCCTCTCAAGTTATAAAGAGTAAATCAAAGCCAGGACAAATTTCATGGCGGCGAAACCGCAGGAACATTATGGTGTTAAAATGGAAAGACAAGCGAGACGTTTTGATGATTTCTACCATACATAATGCCGAGCTTATTAATTTAATAACAAAAAAAACAAGGACATAATAAAGTCAAAAATAGTGGTAGACTACAACGCTAATATGCCGGGGATCGATAGGACGGATCAAATGATTTCATATTATGCTTGCCCAAGGCGTTCAGTGCGATGGTACATGAAAGTGTTTTTTCACATACTGGACATAGCAATATGGAATTCGTGTTGGATATATAACAAACAAACCCAGCAGCGACAATTGCCACATCTAGAATTTAGAGAAAAAATTATAACCTCGTACTTAGGGGAGATTTTAACGCGGCAAAAGAGCCCAAGAACCGCAGGAACTTCAACTTCAAATACAACACATTTCCCTGGCACGGCCAACAGCCGCAGGAGGTGCCGCATGTGTTACAAAACTGGTAAAAGGGCCGCGAGTAAATACGTTTGTGACACATGCAAAGATGCTAAAGGCGAGTTGATCGGTCTATGCCCATATCGATGCTTTCGGCTATGGCATACCCAATAAAAAATTTGAATTTTTTTTTATAACCTGTAACTGATTCACGCTTATATAATTTATATGTAAATCATAATTAACTCTTTAGAAATATAAACCTAATATACTGAATTTTACAATTTCTTGTACACCTTAAAATAATTTATGTTTCACCTAAACCTCATGTCACACATATGTGTCCTTTTTATTGTAAAAATGAAAGACTCATGTCTCACATAATATGTGTCGTAGAAGCAATCAAAAACTCATGTGGCATGCCAGCTTTCCACAAACTCATGACTCATATAGGTGTCATAGAATTGTTAATATGTGAGTTTTTTCCGAACATCAAAAAATCGTTTGAGAGGCGAACGTGTTAAGTTATTGCTTTTTTTTTTTTTAAGTATTAGTAAGAACAACAAAGTGTACAATACGCCCGCAAAGCGCTTGGTCGCGCTTGAATCTCTTTTTGGAGCGACAAGGGACCACTTTGCGCTAACACCAAAAACTATTTTAAATGACAACACGTTTCACGTTTTTTATGTTTCTAATATTTACGTTCTTTCTTAAGCTTTGTGTGTGCGTGAATAAAAAATCCATGAACCTCATAAAACAAATAACAATTAATATTTTTTGGTATTTTCAATCAATCAATTTAAATCCAGTTTACAATTACTGAAATCCTACTTTTTATAATTTTCCATGTTAAGAAGAAGACATTCATTAATTTATGCTGATTACGATATTATTTTTAGGATAAATATTTTTTTATTGTTATAATCCGATTATTGATTGGAAATATGACTACATGTTGGTAAAAACAAAAATTTGCCAGGCGTTTTAAAACAGAGATTATTTCGTGAAAAGATTAAAATTGTTTTACATTGAAAGCAACAAGTATTGAGAGCAAAATGGCAAAATAGCATTTTATTTCTTTTAAATTATTGTTTATATTTCCAGCAAATTAAATTTAAATATTAGCTTAGTCCAGTGCGTAAGATACAAAATTGGTTTTTAAAATGGAAGAAGTGGTGAAATAGAAGAAATAGACGACATACATATAAAACATTAAGACAAGAAAATCCATTCTACCCAAATGTACATAGCAAACCAATTTTATGTAGATGTACATAAAAGTTTATCATTTTGCCAAAAAATAAATAACAAAACCATACAAACACACACATACGTAATTTTTACATATATATATATGTATGTATATTATTCATATTGTGCTACAAAAAAGAAAAATTGGACCTGAGCCTTTTTACAAGCAAAATATATTTAAATATTCTGCGATAAGACTGAAAACAGGACCAGTTGAGAGAAAAAAAAACATTATCTGGAATAAAAAACACTCGCATCTGTATAAAAACGGAATTTGTGAGCTTAAGAATAGCAAACAATACACAGCAGAACAAATGTGGGGATATTTATTTTTTGTTTGAATTAATTTTTTTAATTTTTTGGTTTGGATTCCCCAAAGAATGGAATTTAGCAAATCGGATTATTTTTCAGCGGCTTTGGAATAAGTTTTTTGGTTTATTAATATTGTTTTGTTATATTTTTCTGTTTGCCTGTTTAATAAATTGAAAAGAGCGTGACAAATATCAATGTTTTTGTGGTTAATGTTTACGAAATTGTTGAGATTTATGTAAATGAAATGTTTGGTGGTAACAAAACGATAAATGTTGAACCTTTTCCATAATACTATTCCAAGTTAAGCTTGTGTTTAAAATGAGTTGAACATACGTTTTAAGCTTTACATAATTAATCACGTCGATTATACAACTCGTCGGATCAATTGCGGAGGGAGTTTCATTCGCTTTTGACTTTTACGTATTATCGAATACGCCGTATAGAAAATGAACGAATGTCGGTAATGAAGTTTCAAAAAGAGCTATTATGGAATTCGCGGGTGAAACGCACTCTGTAACAAAAGTGTAATTTTAAATTCGCATCAAATTCACAGCGGATTGAAAACTGTTTTGTAGTGTTTAGTTTTTTTGTCATGGAGAATAGTAAAGTGTAAGATTTGCATTATAAATAAACAAATTAAGTTAATTTTAAATTAAATTAAATTAATAAATAAATAAAACTGGGGCCCTATTATGAAATTTTCGATTTCATTTTGTTTTCGATAGTATCGAAAATGAGCTATCATGAAAATTTTCGATAGCGTTTTTTTCGATAATATTGAAAATTTTCGACTGCTCTTGAGGTGAAGACCATTTTATTTCATCAACGTAATTTAATAGAATTAAATTGCAATATTTAATAAATAAAAATATTTTTGCAGAAATGTGAGTTGCAAATAAACTTTTATTTTATATTAATACATATTAGATTTGTGTTATATTAATATTAACAAAGAAACCTCACTACAACGGACATCGACGGGACCAAAAAGCTACTCCGTTGTAGTGGGGTGTCCCTTGAACTAAGGATTTATGATTTTTTTTATAAAAATTTCCTTGGGTTCTATTTCTTATCAGATTTTGATGAAATTCATCATTTCCAATGGAAATGGGATCATCAAATAATTTTTAGACGAAGTTCTGGAAGATGGCCTATAAGAAGAAACTTGGTCATTTCTTATCCGATATTGATGAAATTCATCATGCACGATGAAAATGGGATTCTAAAATGATTTTTAGATAATGTTCTGGAATATGGCCAATTAGGAAGCAACTTGGCCATTTCCTATCCGACTTTGATGAAACTCAGTATTACCAATGGAAATGGGATTCTTAAATGATCTTTAGAGGAAGTTCTGGTATATGGCCGATTAGGAAGCAGCTTGGCCATTTCTTTTCCGATTTTGGTGAAATTCAGCATGCACGATGGAAATGGGATTCTTAAATGATTTTTAGAGGTAGTTCTGGTATATGGCCAATTAGGAAGGAACTTTGTCATTTCTTATCCGATATTGATGAAATATAGCATGCACGATGGAAATGGGATCCCAAGTAACATTTCATAGAGCTGCTAGTGACGGTGTTACTCTACTTACTGCAGCTGTAGAACAGCAAGCGGGACGCTTTCTTCGCTAAATCAGTAGCAATAGATACTTCAAGCTTTAATAGAAAAATTGTTTGCTCTATAAATTATGTTTTCAGCACTCTAAGCTTTAATAATTTATAGAGCTTATTGTTCTATTTAGTAGCTCTATAAGCTGATTTAGAGCTAAGATTATTACAGTAATGAAGCATATAAAATTGTAGAGCTATTCATTTTTAATTAGCATTACTGTAGCAACATCAGCACTACTTCAGCTCACGTAAAGCTACGAGCTTTATACTAATCAGCTCGAATGGGATGTAAATTGTAGTTTATTTAAACACATTTAAGTAAACAGTAAAATATTATAGAGCTTCTATAGTTAGGTGCGACTTGGTGTGACCAAGTAGCAAAGTTTTATTCTTTTTTATTTGTCAATTTAGTTGAATTGTAAAAACGTGCAAAATGTATAGCTCCAAGTCGTGAAAAAAATTTAAACGCAGTGGTGCGTACAGGTATCAAATTCAAAGGAACCGAATTATTTTCAACAAAACGATAAATGCCGACATCTCAACTCAAATCCACCGGCCTACAAGAAGGATATCTGGTCTTTTAACATCGGTTCCTGAAAGTGCAACTCACAACTTGGTGGAACATCACGACCAGTATGATTCAGTGACTATTGATGATTTAAGTGAAGATAACGAAGTACCTATTGCGAAAATCGAAGAGACATTTGAAAATTTGAGCGATGATCATGTTTACGAGATAGAAACAAACCAAATAAATTTAAGAAAAAAACTAAGGAATTGGGCAATAGAATATAATATCAGACATCATGCATTACAAAAATTATTAGGTTTCTTGAGAAAAGCTAAATTGCCTGATGACGGGCTCCCGCAAGATCCACGGACTTTATTAGAAACCCCTAATAGAGTAATATTGTATCCTCTAGGTACTGGACAATATTGGCATCAAGGATTGGAGAGGTGCCTTGAACAATACTTTAACGATACGCTCGATAGATCGATGAGCATTTCATTAATTTTCAACATTGACGGTTTGCCAATTTACAAGAGTTCACAGTGGCAATTTTGGCCTATTCTTTTCAACATGTTTGAAATTAAAAATTTTAAACCTATGGTGATTGGAATTTACTGTGGAAAAGGAAAACCATCAAATTTAACAGATTATCTGCGTCAATTTGTGGATGAATGTAATCATTTGATAGTAGATGGATGTAAACATTTGATGTCTTCACCGATGTTGAGATCCAAACACTTGAGAATAACATTAAGGAGACTAAAGAATGGCGCGACACTGAGGTGGTGGAACAATATAAACTCCCGAAAAACGCTGATATTCCACTCACTGTAAAAGCCATTACGGACAAAATGTCGGGTCTTGATCGTGAGGTGAAATACTTGGTGCACAAAATTAAATTGTGGAAGCCCAAGGTTAAAGAGGTCAAGGATAAAGATGAAAAAAAGAATGAGACTACGACCGAAGAGCAGGTAATACAAGATGGAGAAAATCGTAACGAAACGACTGAAACACCACAAGAAACCCAGGAAGTTCCCGTGATAACTGAACCAATAGAAGCAGATGAAGGTGTCGTAGAAGTAGATGTTGACCCATCGAATAAGCAAGAGGTACTGCATACAGAACTTTAAGCTAGGATTTAAATTTTTTATTGTTAGGAACTTTTTTTGATAGAAAATGGGATTCTTGTGAACGACCACAAATTGAATATTAGAATTAGATGTTCTATTTGTGATTCACCAGCAAGAGATTTTTTCAAAGGTAACATATATTATCCTATATAGATTTAATAAAAAAAATGATTGTTTTCAAATTTAGATGTCACCTATTTCAATGGAAAACACGGATGCTTGAAATGTACAGTAGTTGGAGAATATGTAAATTATTTGCACACTCACTGTGAAAGAAGAACTAATCTTGGCTTTCGCAAAAAACTATATGGATCTCACCATAAAAATATTTCTATACTTGAGGAGCTTCTAATAGACATGATTGAAGATTTTCCAATAGGGGACTCATTGCATTTAATTGATTTAGGTAAATGTATAAAAAATAGGCACACATACCTGGTCTACTGAGAACTATTATTCTTTTTTAAAGGTATAGTTGAAAAATGCTTAAATGGCTGGACGAATGGAGATTTCAAAGGTACCGATATACAATTTTCTGCAACAGACATTAAACTTATTACCGAAATACTTATTAAATTAAAGATGCCCAGAGAGATTCATCGAGCAATAAGAGGTTTGGATAGCCTTTCATATTGGAAAGGTACGAAATATCGTACATTTTTATATTACGTAGGAATAGTAGTTCTGAAAGATGTTTTACGCTACGATGCTTATGAGCATTTCTTGTCATTTTTCTGTGCGATAACCATCTGTTCAAATAAAAAGTACAAACATCTTCTTCAATTAGCAAACATTTTACTATAGCACTACATAGAAAAGTACATTGAACTCTATAAAAAAAAAAGTATTACAAGTAATGTACATAATTTATGTCATCTTGTTGATGAAGTTGAGCGATTCGGAAGTCTTAACTCTTTCAATGCATACCCCCTTTGAGAATTCTCTTTCCACGTTGAAACATATGTTAAGGACAGGGTCAAATCCGTTAGCACAAGCAGCTAATAGAATTGCGGAACTGAACAAAATAAACAAATACGACATATTAGAATCGAATAAACTCCCAATTCTTAAACATATTAACGAAGATGGATCTTATAATATGATTATTTTGGAGAATTTTACGTTAAAGAATACAATGGCGAATAAATGGTTTCTATCTATAAATAATAATGTAGTTGGAGTAGATAAAATAATACAAGAAAATAAGCAAATATTCATAAAAGGAACTCCTTTAAAAACATTAATTGATTTTTTTACAACACCCATAAAATCATCGCGTTTAAATATATATTTCGCAACATTTGATGAAGATTCGCAAATACAATGCCAGTTAAGTGACATAAAGTGTAAGTTAGTGGCTGTTCCCTACCGCGATCAAGGTCTGGTTTTCATACCGCTCATTCATAGTCTATAAAATTCTTTAAGAAATACATTAAAAACAAAAAAAAAATGTCAAGAAAATAATAACACATTTATTTCAAAAATAAAAATGCTTTCATTGCAAAATATAAATTTATAAAAATTAAATCAATAAATAAATGAATTCAGTTACATACGAGTATGTTTAATTTGATATTTTAGTTACTTATTTTATTTTTAGGTCTATCCAATCTTTACAAATTTTTCACTGGATTTGCTTCATCATTCACTGGATTGGTTTCATCATTTTGTTTCTCGCTGCATATAAGACACAAACAATTAAATTAAAAAGACACACAATCACGTTTAAAACAGATACTTACAGTTCCTTGCTCATTTCATTTTCATCGTCAATTACTGCCTCAATTTCTACTTGAATTCCTACTTTCGATTTCTTATTATCGAGTTTTGTGGGTCTATTCCTTTCAGTCGATTTTCTTTTTTGGATTTTTTTCTGAGTGAGAAACCTTGTGGCATTTCTCAGCAAACTTTTAAAAAATTGTTGTGTTGCAGCAATAGAGAAGTTTGGATCTGCACATATAATAATTTTTGCAAAGCACATTATTAACTAAGAAAGGCAACTTTCCCATTTTCATTGCTCGTTGATGCGCCTGTCCATGAGCATCTTACTAAAAATGATCTAAGGAAAATGGTATCCACGAGCTCATAACAGCACGTCCAACCTTCGCCACATCTATTGCCACTTTTCCCTACCACGTAAAAAATCATCTCATTTTTGTTCTATTTAAAACGTTAGGTAGCTTACCATAAGGTCCATATTTTCTTCAGAGCTTAGCAGAGAATGTAAAGATTTCGCATCATCGACCGTCGCAATTTTTTTAAACTCTTTGGTCGAAAATTGATTATTTTCCTTATTGTTGTTATTTTTATTGACTGGTTCTAACACACCACCTTTAACTAAATTTTCGATTTGTGTGTATAATTTTAAAAATCCATTATTTATGCTATTTTTTATATCGTTTTGGGTTTTTATAATGGTTTTTTGATTTTCCTCTAGCTGGTACATTATGTCCGTTATATCTGTGGTCTGGATGATTTTTGGTGGTTCAGGGTTGACCACTGTTAAATTCTCTTCCGAGACTATGTATGGTGTCGAAAATACTTCTTTGCTTGGCCCACTACTTCTAATTTCGGATGCTTTCTTGTGTGCTTCAACCGTTGGAACTGAAGCGATTGTGCATATGCTCTCTGCTATCAAATCAAAGTCGGGTTGAGGTGAACGGGTGACATTAGGATTCTTAAACCTGTTGCTCATACCAGTTGGCGTAGAGGTGTCACAATCACTGTCATTCAAATCGTCCTCGGTTGTCATATATGTATTGAGTAATTCTTCCTCAATTTGTTCCGCCATACTGTAAGATTTTATTTTGCTTCTATTTACTACACATGGTCTGGCCACCCATGCTGTTTTATCTGGCTGCACGTAGGGATTTTTAATGATTTTATTTCGTTTAATTGAGCTCCAATTTAGTGGTGGATACCAAAACACACCATTGTGTTCTAACGCTTCCGGAATAATTGCAAGCACATATCCTGTTTTTGATGTCTCTTGTATTATTTTAAATGACATTATTTAGTTTTTTTTTAATTTAATTTTTGTGATATCTGGAATATATACAAAGTTATTATTTTAAAAATTATAATTATGCAAACTGCGAACTACTTACGCTTAGTGTGGATATCGTTCGACTAAAAATGACAGATCAATACCGCTATTTAAACTTTTTTTTTTTTTGCTTAAATAATGCAACCCAATAGAGCTACTATCTCTATATATATATAAATCATACAAGTAAGATATAGAGCACCAAGTTTAAAAGAAGAGAAAAAAAGAGCTAACCTGCTCTTATCTAGAATTTTGCTCTATAGTGTGTTTATTATTGTAGAAAATTAATTTTTAATAAAGTTAATAGTTCTACAAGAGTCTCACGTGAATATGACAACTTTATATCGTTATCGCTCTGATTTTCGACAATTATATGAAAAAATGGCAATAAGCAAGGTAAAAAATATAGATATACTAATACCGCATTATGAAAAATTGGGCGATTTCGGTGGATGTTTATTCTATTTTTTTTAGATAATTCTCATCATTATGTGAATATCTAAAATTTTTGAATATTTGAAATAGATACTGTATAATACTGTAGGTCCACATAAAATCTTCTAATCTATCCTAATTTTGTACAGGTTTTTTTATGTTTTTATTTTTTATTTTTATTAATTAAAACTTATTTTCAAAGCGCAATAAAATTATTCCAGCTATGCTTTAAACATTCAACATTAAAATAAACGGCACTCAGAAATACCTTTAAAAACTATACCCACATAATATATATTCTGTTATACGAGTAATATAATTTATTTAATTCATCACTATTTTAACCAAAAATTGAAATATAAAACAAATTTATAAAATTCCTGAATGTTTTGCATTGACTTGACATTAAGTATATAATATATTAATATTATTATCTAAAATACTTTTGGTATATTTTATTTTATTATAAGGCATTTGATTCCATTATCGCTCTTTTATAAAGGCATGAGCTGTAATAAATATACATCACAAGGGCTACAAGCTCGATAATAAGAACTTGATACGAGGCTCTGATTTTTCTTTCATAGAACTAATAGCTCTACGGAAGCAATTATTTCGGTTCTTCAAGAGGAAAAATATTGCTCTAAAATGCGCCAATCGGGCTCGATATAACTTCCAAATAAGCTTCAGGAGCGCTGCTAGAGCAATATTTAGGGCTAATTGCTCTATTATACAGCTCTTTAAGCGCTTCTAGAGTATATTTAGAGCCCATATTGTTACATGGGATTCTAAACTGACTTTTAGATGATTTCTGGAATATGGCTAATTTGCATGGAACTTGGCTATTCCTTAATCGGTTTTAGTGAAATTTGTCACTTGCAATTGAAATGGGATTCTAACATAACTTTAGGATGAAGTTCTGGAATAGGGCCAAGTATGATGGAACTTGCCTATTCCTTAAACGATTAGATGAAATTCAACATGTGCGTTGGAAATGGGATATTAAAATGGTTATTTGTTAATGACTTTTCTATAAATCATTTTAGACTCCCATTTCCAAAGCACTTGTTGGATTTCATCATAATCGGTTGAGAAATAGTAAATTTTCGTCATATTTGGCAATATTACAGAACTTCATCCAAAAATCATTGGATAATACTCTTTGTAACGCACATGTTAAATTTCATCATAATCGGTTGACTAGGCAAGTTCCATCATAATCAGCTATATTCCAGAACTTCATCCAAAAATCGTTTTAGAAACGCATTTGCAACGCACATGTCAAATTTCACCATATTTGGAATGGGATTCTAAAATGGGAATGGGATTCTAACATGATTTTTAGATAAATCGCCAGCTAGGATTGAACTTGGCTATTCCTTAACCGATTGTGGTGTAATTTGACAATTTTGCGTTGGAAATGGGATGCTTGGATGATTTTTAGACAAAGTTCTAGCATATGACCAAGTAGCACAATTTCTTAACCGATTTTAGTGAAATTTGACCTGTGCTATAGAAATGGGATGTTTAAATGATTTTTAGATGAAGTACTGAAATATGTTCTAATAGGATTTAACTTATCTATCTCACCCACTTTTTCTTGTCTTCCTTTGATTGTGATTAAATTTTCCATCAGATGTATAATAAATAATTAAATATAAGAAACTTTAACCAGATTCTGTTATAAACCTGGCAGCTGTTGAGGTTTATCTGCTGTGAGGCAGATCGAAAATCGGAGAAAAAATATCCATTTCCATTTTAATTGTCCATATTTCTGAACTTTATCTTTAAAATATATAGGGCCGAAACCTCATGAGGTGATCAAAACTTCGGTATTGATTAATTCAACTTCCAAACCAATCCAGAAATGAACCTCTTAAGTCAATCTTCGGCTTAACATCCAACTCGTAAACGTAATCAGCAAATTAACGGCTAACCCAACCCAGCCGTCAATTAAATCACCAAATCAACTCTTAATTAACTTTCAAATCAACCCTTAACCTAACTCCAAATCAACCTTTTAATACTTTCCCAACAACCGAACAACCCACACTCCAATGCATGTTAACTAAATCTTAGTTCTACTTAAAACTAAGCTCGACCCAAACCTTAAACTTCTGCTCATCTAAACACTTATTTTCCAACCCAATCCCAAAATTAAACCCTAAACTCGACCTCTAATTAATCCCTAACGGAACTTCTCTTTCAACTCCAAATCAATTTCAACTCTCGCTCACCATCATACCGGCATACGTACCGTCGTACCATCATAATCTTAATAAATCATTCCATCATACCATTATTTCATTATACCATCTATACCATTAAACCATCATACAATCGTACCTTTGTGATGCCGAACCATCCTACCATCACACCTTGATGTATATCTTACCCATCAATCCACCACACCTTCATATCACCATAAAATCGTGCCATCGTACCTTCATACAATCAAATAATCATACCAACATACCATCATACCACTATATCATCGTACCATCATAATGTCCCTATAATCATACAATCAAACCATCGTAACATCATATTATCATATAAGCATACCATCATACTGTCAGGCCATATCATCATACCATCCAACCGTGATACCATCTATACCATTAAACCCTCATACAATCGTACCATAGTGATGTCGAACCATCCTACCATCACACCTTGATGTATATCTTACCATCAATCCACCACACCTTCATATCACCATAAAATCGTGCCATCGTACCTTCATACAATCAAATAATCATACCAACATACCATCATACCACTATATCATCGTAACATCATAATGTCCCTATAATCATACAATCAAACTATTGAACCATCATATTATCATATAATCATACCATAATACTGTCAGGTCATATCATCATACCATCCAACCGTCATACCATTATACAATCATACCCTCATACCATCACACCATTATTCTAGAATAAATACCGTCGTACCATCGTACGTTGTATACAATCATACCATCACACCATCATACAATAATTTCAATCCATCATACCACTAAATCGATATAACATATCTTACCACGATACCACCATACCATCTTGCCGGCTTACCATCATACCATTTTACCATCGTATCAACATACCATCATACCATCAAACGATCACACCATCGTACCATCATACCAACATACCTTTTTTTACATTTCGAACTGAACTTCTTGCATTCCAAATTTAACCTTTTACATTTAAAATTTAACACTTAACAAATTATATGATTGCTAATCAGGATGGAGCTTGGCTATTCCTGAACCGATTATGATGAAAATTGACATGTAACAGATTATGATGAACACTAACAGATTATGATGAATTTTGACGTTTCCCACGAATAGAAGGAAATGTGGTCTAAAAATAATTATTAGACGAGATTGTGAGAAATATGTTAATATGACTTCTATAATATTGCCTAGTTAGGATTCTGTGAATCGTACAGCTGTTAAGGTTTCTTTAATACAGCCTAAACAAACTATTTCAATTAATCAAGTTCCATTAGAAACTTTTCTTGGCAATCCTTCGCTTTAAAGTTCCGGTTATGTTTTCTGAGTATTTGCTGTCAGAGAAGAAAGTTTGGCCTTGTTTATAAAAATATAGTGTGTAGCGAACACGCGCCTCAGTATTGAAACTAATAATGGTACTGCAGAGTTTCGGAATGAGAAATATTATTTTAAATCCTCATTGCTAATCTCTAATTTCGTTATAATCGGTTAAGGAATAGTAAAGTTATGTCGTACTTGGCCATATTCCAGAACTTTATCCAAAAATCCGTTTAGAATCCCATTTCCACTTATGGATGGTAAATGCAATGAACCCGGTTGTAATTTTGTACAAGGTGATTTTATCGCTGGCCAAAATTAAATACGAAGGTTCATTTATTCTCACGAGAAAAAGAAAGACTAATAATTCGACAAAACGCAATGATTTATTGGCTGATTTGTTCTTTTCTAGTCGCTGATGTAAAGTTAAGTAACAGAGCAAAAATTGTATTTCTTAAAAATGAACTTTAAATTGTACTATAAACTTTGACTGTAAACTTTTAAAAACTATAAAAATAATGTTTGCTATAATTATACATTTTTAGAACATACTTACATCAATGACATCTATTACAAAATTTATTTAATTAATATTGTAAATTAAAAGTTTGAGAATCTCATTACAACGTCAAAGTAATCAAAACAATAAGAAAATAAACATTACATTGAAACGGAGTAAAACGGCGAATTTTAATATTTATGTAGATAGCTGTTGTACGACTTCAGATAATTGTTACTTCAATATTTATTATTTAATGAACTTCATTCTTTGCTGTTTTATTTTTGGATTCATCTTTAACATACTCTGCCCCGTTAACGAATTCGTAGGTAACCAACACTCAACAGGTAACTTGACTAGTTTTACCACTGGACGCTGTAATCTTGAAGATGCCGTTTTTAAGGTCACAGCTCTCACAAGCTGATCTTTTCCGGGATATACTGCAATAATTTGGCCAAGTAGCCATTTGCATGCTGGAGTGTTGTCCTCTTTTATTAAAACTACGCCTGCGTACGTCTACTGAAATTTTCGTTGATACTCTGCCATTTATGACGTTGCTGCATGTTGTTTAAATATTCTAGGTAATATCTTTTCTGCCTTCATACTTGACCATATTCCAGAAATTCATCTAAAAATGAGATTTGACTAAAATCCGTTAAAAATGAAGGTGTGGTCAACACACGACTTTCTTTTTCGTACAACGAATTTTGAGAATTTTTTTTTTTTTATAATTTTGAATTTTTTTTTTAATTTTTGTTTTTTTAATTTTTAAAATGGTTTTATTTTCATTTTTTTTTTATTTTGTGGAAATATTTTGTTTTAAGTAGTTTTTGTAAACCTTATACTTTTTAAGATATTTGCAAAATAAATTTTCTAGACCAAGGGAGGCCACTTCCGGTTAGCCGATTTGGAGTAAAATGCACTGGGACCTCCCAATTTATCAAAAAAGCTTAAATCTGAAGTTTCAGTTCGATTGGTTGAACCATCTGGTCTGTAGAGAGGACACAGACTGACACACTGACAGACAGACACCATTTCGAAATCCACTTTTTCGGACTCAGAGGACCTCAAAACAGATAAATCTTTAAAAATCTCAAGGTTCAAAATTTTCATGATTACTATACTTTATTTTACTTACGTAAAAGAAAGTAAAAATAAATAAGTTACAACCTAATTGGCCATTCATATAATTTGCTAAAGGTTCAATTTGAAATGTTAAAATTTCAATTTGAGGTTTGAGATATTAACAGTGACCTTTCTTAAGTTTAAAACAATATTCGTGAACAGTTTGGCTCAAATCGGTCAAGGCGTGGGGATTTGTTTAAATATCATACTCATATGCAGTACATACATACAAAACACGCACTTACATATATAGATTGCTCAACTGCTCACTAAACACTAATCCAACCCCAACTCAACCCGCAAATTGACCCCCAAGTTTAACTTAAACTCAACCCCAAACTCAATGCTCAACTCAATATTCAAACCAGCACACATAACAAATTGGTAAATATTAACCAAGCGTTTTGGGTCAACTCGTATGGTAGGTACCCGACTCTCTTGAGGTACAGGTTCCAAAAACTTTAGAAATCTCCGCCTTGACCATACAAAGAGATTGGCGAAACAAATTCTAAATCGGACAAGCCGTTTTCGAGATACCATAGGTATAGATATTTTTTTATGTTTTTTAGACTAAGGGACTTTCTAAACGTCGACAAAAGTGGTTTTGGACCCACCGAATTTTTGGTAATTTTTGACAGAATTTCAATACTTTAGCCTTTTTGGATGGAAGTAATTATTTTAGAATCGTATTCCCAATGCACATGTCCAATTTCTTCATAAAGGATTAAGGAATTCTTTATGATGAAAGTTCCAGAACTTTATCCAAAAATCATTTTAAAATCCCATTTCCATTACGCATACGAAATTTCACTAAAACCGGTTATGAAATAACCAAGTTCCGTTATAATTGGCCAAATTCCATAACTAAATTTCATTCAATTAGAAAAAAAAAAATAATAAAAAAAAAGTTGGCCATATGCCCCTAACAAATTGTTAGTAAGAAAGGTTGTTGAATATTGTGAACGGAGGTGGAATAGTGCGAATCATTTGTCGTCTCCCATCCCATAAGGAACAGTCCACAGACACTCAACAACCGGTGCCCTTTAGTTAGTAATAATTTGGTTTAAAAGTTCCCTAATTTCCATTGGGTAGTTGTTTCTCTTGATTTTTTTTTTCAGGGGTATTTTCTCAAGCTGATTGCTGTATATCGTTTACAAATTTCTTAACTTTTTTGTATAATTGCTCCTCGGTCTTTAATGGAACCATTAAGTAAATTTTTTCTTCTAGCGATAGTCTAAAGCATTCCCAACTAGTGTCATTATTTATTAGAAATGGGTTTCTTACTTTCTGAATGATTGGTGAATGATCAGAGTTTAAGTCATGGCTTTCATATACTTGTACATAATTTACAGATATGTTATTTATTATGAAGAAATCAATCAGATCTGGTACTTTGTCTGGATCAGTTGGCCAGTTGGTTGGTTTTCCAGTTGAGAGGGCTTCACAACTGCATTTCCTGATATTTTTTAGGAGTTCCTTACCCTTAGTCATGGTTAATCTGGAGCCGTAGTGGACAACGCTTTACCCTCTGAACATTTTGAGCTTTTACACAATCTTTGGTATGATGTTTAAACATTTGACACCACTGAGTTCCCTGTTGCAATAGTTTTGTGTGTGTCCATAGGCAGGGCCGGTCCAGCCATATGAGCATAACGTGCATTTGCACAGGGCGCCAATCGAGAAGGGCGCAACACCAATAAATAAAACTCATTAATATAACATCGAGTAGACGATGCTATAAAGTTCATTTACATAACAAAATTCTATTTTTTAAAAATACCTCAGTTTAGCCGTCGATGTTATTTTTTTCCACATTCATCTATAATCAAAAAATGAATATTCATATGCCTTAATAATAGATAAAGCTTTATAATGCACATCATTTTTATATGTAGATTCACTCATACTCATACATACATACATAGCTAATCAAGTACAAAGCTAAAATAGAGACAATATTCGTTTTTTTCTTATTAATTTTTAAATTTTTTTCTCCTCGTACCAAACAAAAACGAAAAAAAAAAAGTAAATTGCCATTTAAATTTGTTTTGAATAAAACATTGATATTTATGTTAAGTGGTAGTAGTAAAAACAAAACAGTTTGAGTTTTTTTATATGGATTTTCGTATTTACTAATACACCCTAACGTTGCTTGTGCAGATTTTTAGTATGCTCAATTTGTTTGTATTTGCTTATAGTAATTAAATAGAAAGCTAAAGATTTCCTTTGTGTGTGTTTGTGTCAAACTTAGAATTTTTGATTGCTATATGTCAAAACCAACAAAAATGTTTATACAAGCCAAACAGTGCAAACACGTAAGATATAAAAAAGTACGTTAAGGCGTAGTATTAGTGATGCATATAAATAAATCAGAAAGTATATATACACAAAACATATAAGTATAGGTGAAAAATTCATAATAAATATAGTGTACATTTTTTTGATAGGATCTGTGTAAGGAGCGAACGAGACGGCTTGTATAAACATTTTTGTTGGTTTTGTATATGTGCATAAAAAAAAATTGTTCCGAGGAAGGTGTTTCGTGTTTTACTTGTTTTTGTTTTTATTATTAGAGTATAGCGAAGGAGAAATGTATAACAAAACAACATTTTTGTTTATTTCGTCTCCTACTCCTATAAAGTAAACATATACAGTCAACCGGATAAGTCTGCGTACGCCGCCACGTCAGTGAATAAAAATTATAAAAATATGCTATACATATTACATTAAGTGAATAAAACATTTTATTAACAAAAATAAAAATTTCAGTTAAATAAAAGGATTATATTTTTGTAAATACCATTTTTTATGTAAAATAAATGTAGATATGTGCATATTTTTATGATTTTTCTTGTATTGAAGGAGCGTACCTAGACTTATTTGGTTGACTGTATGTACAAATATTTTTGGTGGTTTTCTCTTCTCTTTATGTTCTTTCTATATGTATTATTGATATGCAATTCTCTGGTACTGTACATACACAAAGGCAATGAGTAGAAAAGAAATATAGTTTTATTGTGATATTTGCCGTGGTAGTTTCATGCTATTTGTGTTTTTACAATATCATAATGTCCAATAGAAAATTATCTGGAGCAGAGAATAGAAAGCGACGTAGAATTCAGGAGGAAGAAAACAAGAAACAATCAGGTCAGTTGCTGAAATTATTATTACCATGTGGTGAAGCTAGTACTTCAACGTCTACCGAAAATACAAGTGCAATTAATTCCGGCGCTCTAATTAATCCCTCAGGCACGTCTATTAGCTCCCTAAATATTAATGTGAACCAAAACGAAAATGAAATTGATATTCCTATGACTTTAGATCTAAATGATCCCAATAATTGGCCAAATCTTAATTCAAATATTATCAAAAGAATAGTTAATACAGGGCCAGTTCAAGTTGTTGATTTTACATTTCCAAAAACTAATAATAGAAAATTTAGTACTTCATTATATAAAAGAATTTTAGCTAACGGAGATAGAATTTCACGCTCTTGGTTAATATACTCGATTTCTAAGGATGCTGCTTATTGCTTCTGCTGTTTATTATTTTCAAAAAACAAGGCCGTCCATTCACTCTCTAGTTCTGGATGTTGCGATTGGAGCCATATTAGCCAAATACTTAAAAGCCATGAGAACAGTTCTCTTCATATGGCAA
The DNA here is from genome assembly GCA_958295665.1 of Tipula vernalis. Classification (NCBI taxonomy): domain Eukaryota; kingdom Metazoa; phylum Arthropoda; class Insecta; order Diptera; family Tipulidae; genus Tipula; species Tipula vernalis. Next base: position 274,761,361 of record OY282560.1, read on the forward strand.
GTTTTAAATCATGGAAACTTTTAGAAAATGGATTAGGAAAAAATCAGACTATAGATTATGGTTTAGAAAGTGCAATGAAAACTGAAGTTACTCATTGGAATAATGTACTTCGCAGACTACTAATTCTAGTTAAGTTTCTCGGTACTCAGTCTATAGCGTTTCGAGGTACTTCAGAAAGACTGTATGAATTAAACAATGGTAATTTTTTGAAATTAGTAGAAGCAGTGGGAAAATTTGACATAGTTTTAGCTGAACACTTAATACGAATTAATAATCAAGAGACACAAAATAAGTATCTCAGTAAAAATATTCAGAATGAAATGATTAGTCTAATATCTAATTCTGTAAAAGCTAAAATAATTTCTATGACTAAAGAAGCAAAACATTTTTCTATTATTGTGGATTCAACTCCTGACAAAAGTCATGTAGAACAAGTGACTTTGATTATTAGATTTGTGCATAAAAAAAATAATTTATTCCAAATTAAAGAACATTTTTTAGGATTTTTGGAATGTCAAAATAAGGCTGGTGAAGGACTAACCGAATTAATTTTACAAGAATTAAGAGAAGCGGACATTTCTATTGGTAATTGTAGAGGTCAAGGCTACGACAATGGTGCCAACATGAAAGGCAAACATTCAGGAATGCAAAACCGGATAAGGACTCTTGAGCCGAGAGCATTTTTTGTTCCGTGCGCTTCTCATTCATTGAATTTAGTTGTTAACGACTCGGCCCATTGCTCATTAGATGCTGTAAAATTTTTCGATATTGTTCAAAATTTATATGTGTTTGTGTCTAGTTCAACGAATAGATGGGACATATACAAAAAAAATGTTCCTAATCTAACTCTTAAACCTCTTTCGGACACTAGATGGGAAAGTAGAATAGATGCGTTGAAGCCACTGAAAAATAATCTAGGAGATATATACGAGGCTTTAATTGAAATTTCCGAAGATAAAAATTCAGAAGTTAAAGTTACTGCGGAATCCTTAGGTAATAAGATCTTAGAATTTAATATTTGTAGTAATTTAGTCTGGTTTGACATATTACAAAGAATAAATATAGCTAGCAAGTATTTACAAGGCGAACACGTCAACTTATCTGCAAGCATTGCAATTCTTGAAAACACAAATAGATTTTTGATTGATATGAGAACGGAAGAAAAGTTCAATGAATACATTAGTGCAGCCGAAGTAATTGCTTTAGATCTAGATGTACCTGCTCGATTTCCTGATCAGTCTTCCCTACGTTCTCGACGAAAGAAAAAAGTATATGACGATGAATGCCCAGAAACGATTCTAGACTCTAAACTAAGCTTTAGAGTTAATTTTTATTATAAAATTTTGGACCAGGCAATTAGTTCTCTTAATGAAAGATTTGAACAATTGAATGAACACAATAATTTATTTTCCTTTTTACATAATATAAGTGAAGCGTCAAAATTACAGAACTTAAAAGTCCTCTGTAAAAATTTGGAAACTGCTTTATCTTACAACGATTCGAAAGACATAGTAGGTGAAGAGCTCTACCAAGAGTTACTAATCCTATCTCCACTTATTTCATCGGAAAATCAAGCTTAGACGTGCTTAATAATATATTTAGCACCCATTTAGATCAAATTTTTCCAAATTCCGTTATTGCTATTAAGATATTAAATACTCTACCTGTAACAGTAGCTTCAGAAGAACGAACCTTTTCTAAATTAAAAATTATAAAAAATTATCTTAGGAGTACAATGACACAAAATAGATTGGTGGGATTGTCTATATTAGCAATAGAAAAGGAATTAGTTGAATCTTTAGAATATGATGAGCTAATTGAAGAATTTGCCAAATTGAAGGCTAGGAAAGTGCAATTTGTCCAATAAACTCCGCGGTAATAATGAAAATATTTATTTTATTAAATAATGAATTTATTTATTTTAATTGATTAATTAAAAAAAAATAAAAAAATAAAAAATAAAAATTAAAAAAAAAATAAAAAAAAAAATTAAAAATTTAAAAAAAATTAAAAAAATTAAATATGAATTTCATTAAAATTATTTTTTGTTACATTTATGTTTTTTTATTTTAAGTATTTTTTTAAATGAATTATTTTTACTATCATTTTTTGGTAAATGATATTCGAGGAGTAGGTCTACTGGGGATACCTCGCTAAAAAAAGCGCGTTAGAGTCATACCTCATGGGTAACGTGGAAATGACAAATTTAGGGGCGCGAAAGTTTAAAATTGCACAGGGCGCCAAATTAGCTTGAACCGGTCCTGTCCATAGGCTTGACATTGTTTACATTGTGGTATAAGCTTAGATCTTCTTAGAGGCCGAATAACCACTTTGCACCCCAAGATGTACTTAATTTGATAAATTTTTTCGATATCTTCATCATTATCGAAGGTCAACATAGACATGTTGAGACATACTTTGCCTTTCCGTTTTAGCTTAATATGCTTCAGTTGCCTTAAATACTTTTGCTTTCAGGTCATCAATTATTTTTTCTGGTTTACCCGTAGAGTGTAGGTTTTTAGCCTTGACCCACCCTAACTGGTCTGGTTTGTTTGTCTTCAAACATATGCCAAGCACGCTTTTCTTCGTTTAACATTTTTGTCATTTTTCTTTATGTTTTGCCATCTTCCAAGTTTCTTTTGATCCTGTTTTCATTCACCAACTTTGCATTAAACTTATCAGTAGTAGTTATTGTTTTTATTTTCTCATAGAGTACATCTTAGTCTTTGACTTCATCTATTACTATTGGTGGTGGTGGAGGTATTTTTTTTTTGGTTGTTTATGGATAATATTTGGAACATCATCCTTTAATTGAGGTGGAGAGGGCGTATTATTTCGTTTACTTTTTTTCTCCCATCTTTAACTCTTATCCACTCAGTTTCTCCAGCTAGTTCTTCTTCGTCCGTATGGTACTCTAGTGGAGTTGTATTCTGGTTAGGAGTAGAGCCGATGTCTTCCTTTGGCTTAAGAGCTTTAACTTCGTTTTCAAGCGTCTTCATACGCTCCTGCATTCATGCAATTTTATCATTCGGTTGCTAGTTTATATTGTTGGTTCAACTAATGCATTATTAGCTTTACACAATTCATTGTGAAATTTTTCTTTGTTTGTAGAATGAATGTTGTGGCTGCTGGCCCTAATGGAGGGACTACCGCCTCTTATCGAAGTATACGATACTTTCTTACTCCTCTAGATGGGATGTGAATTATCCTTTTCTGTTTCACTTAATTGTGCAGGTTTATTCACCAACATGTCTTATTGTCTTGGGATTGAAGAGGGTGGATTTACCTGAGCAACAGGTGTACCACCTGGGGCATTAGTTTCCACATTTCTTTCTCTGGGTTTTCAAATTTAGCAAAAACCATGACATCTTTTAAGGGCATTGTATGTACAAAATAACGGAAACTGTTTGTAAAATATAAATGGTTGGTTTGGTGTTCTTTAATGAACGATTTGTGAGAAATGTGTCATCCGAGGAGTCGGATTGACCGAAATTTTTTTCTCTTACTATCGCCGAGTGATTCCTTTTTTATTGTTGTTCGTCTCATGAGTAAACTTCGTTTTCGTGGTTTCGGCATGAGAAGCTAATAGCTTTGAAAGCTGCTAAAAGCAGAGGTGTCATCACAGTTGATCATGTTAAGTAGCTGCCTCTCTTGAGTTCTGTCGTTAAGTTTCGCCAAACAATACCATCCCAAAGCCTCTTAGGGAATACACAAATTTCTAGTAACAGCATATTATATCTCGCTACCTAATCTGATACAAACTGTTGGACCTCCGTTTGTAATTTCTCTTCAATCTACTGAACCTTAAGTGTCTAATTTTTGTTCAAGCTATTGAATTTCCGTTTACAACTTATCTACTTTTACAGTATGTTAGTAGATAATTCGAGTAGTTTCTCATCCATTCTCTTTTGACCATCCGTAAATGTTTAATCTTCCCCATATGTCGTTCCAAAATTTGGATTGGTAGTTCAATTTTCTCCATTTTTTATGTCATGTGCTGTTCAATGTTTTGGTTTGGCTGCTCAATTTTTTCCATTTGTCGCTCCACCATTTGATTATAGTGGACATTAGCTGAGATACAGCAAAACTTCCAGAAGGTAGTTGCGTTGTTTTGGCCAATCCTTGTCTTTCTTACTACTTCCTTTCCAAAATCTAGCAAAACTGCTTCAAACCTGTTTTTAAAATTAAGTTCGGCTACTCGTTAGTAGCACTATGCATTCAGTTTCTTTTCTTTTTATCTCGTCAAACAAGAATTTTGATTGTATGTACTCCTACGTATAGTTATTACTGTTAAAATTTGAATTATCTGCTTTCTATATCCTAGAAACTGTATGTACATTAATTTTATAGTCCATAGAACTTAACCTATAAACTACCAATTTTGGATATCGATCAAAAGTGATTTTTGAACTGAAATGAATGGAGTAAGACTGTTGACACCGTAAGAGCTAGCAATAGCCTCTAAAAACCGTTTATTATTATTACTACTATAATCAAACAGAAATGTTTGTGTGTCAAGGTGCTATTCCATGAGAAAATTTTACTGAATAGTAAAATACGCCAAAAAGAGAAAATAAAAATCAAACACCATATAACAGGCAAAGACAAGGTGTTTTTTATTTTTAGTTTTTTATAGCAAAAGTTTTAGGGGGAAATTTGATATTGAACAAACACATAACCAATAATTGCTAAAAAAATTAAGTATTTAGTAATTTAGTATTTATTTGATTATTTTTGCGTCTCAAAATTATCTAAAAAATTAAATATAATTAATACTCATATCAGAATTTCATTTTTTCGAATAATTTCCGTCACAGAATAAAAAATTAAAAAAATCTCTACCATAAAATCGTCATCCTATTAAAATTATTAGAGTGTGCGATACAAATTTTATGTACATGTGTTAGTGACGCTCCTATAAACATTTCTCGATTTGATACTTTTTAGAGGAGTGTCACAACTATAGACACAAATATTTTTTTACTGATTCGGTTTTTTGTTTCATTCCCCATATAGCAAATATGTATTTTTTTCTTCCTTTAATTTTAGTTTTCAGTAAAAATTTTCTCATGGAATAGCACCTTAACGTTCAAAGGTTACAATGATTTTTATTTTGAATTTTTTTTTTCCAATTTTGTTTTTTGCACTGTAAAAATAACTTAGCAGTCATCAAAAAAAAATATTAAAATTTTTTCAAAACGCCCAAAACCAAGTTAACAGCAAATTAACAAATACCAATTCATCCTTAAAAGCCCTTACTCTTTGGTTTAAGGTTTAAGGTAAAATCATCCTTACAAGCCTTTAATCTCGAACTACTTTTACATCAAATGTTCAAATGCTAATTGTGGCAGCGACCGCTGGACATCAACATTATTCACAAAAAACTAAAGTTATTCACAAAATTGTATCCGTCCTAGGACGGGCTGTACCCCCTTGTTACTTAATATTACGACAAATTACTATATGTTATGTAACACCTTATAATTTTTTCAATAATAGTATGTGACTTGCAAGATATTCACAGATGTCACATCGTTCAGTTTTTTTGTTCACTACTAATTGAAAAATTATAATTCAAAATTTGCTTTTACTTGTTATATAAATTCAAGCAATTTACATGTTTATGTACATTTTTTTTAGAAACATCTGCTTCGATTAAATAAAACCGAAACTAAAAATGTATTTAACAACAAAATCTGTGTTTTAGTAAAATATTGTACTCATATATATTCTACAGTACAATTTCATATGCATGAAAGTGCTAACATAAACAAAAATATTGTTGATTAAAAATCCATGTTTTATCAAAAAAAACAGATCTATATTTAGTTAGGTTAAGTATATTCGACAAAAATGTATAATGGGTAATAAATTTTGCATTTTATTCGGCTTTGAATTGTGTGCCAAGCAAGATTTGTATGATGCTGAATGTCTGTTGTGAGACGAAGCATCCATGGTCTCAAAATATATGCCTTTTATGTAGTTGACCGACTGCTTCGAAACATAATGCGCAACCCAACTCCTTTTGGTGTGAGAGTATTGTTGATGGGGCGTAACGAAACCGTTATAATTGAGGAGTGCCTAAAGACGTCTAGGGTACACAAAACCAATTTTGAAACACTAAGGTTAAGCACCAACATGCGAGCAGGTGTACAATAAATCGAGTTTGCCAAATGGTTGGTTAAACTTGGAAATGGAGAACACAAATGGACATGATTGAAATACCATCTAAATCTGTTCTAAATTGTGAAAAGAATTGTACGACTGCATAAAATCTAACGTGCATAAAATATAAAGTGCACATCATAATAATTTACACACACAATTTAATTTATTTTATTTTATTTATTTATTAAAATTTATTTTTTTAATTAATTTATTTTATTATAATTAAAATTACATGATTTAATTTATTATTGTTCACCATTTTATAATTATTATTACCACCGTGCGAGTTGGGCGGCATGTCACCGCATTGACGATCGAGAGCAGACTGAGTTTTTATATTTTTTTTATATCTTGACATACTGTCTGGAAGAGACAGTAGTTCATTGATCTTTTGTTTTGGGTGTTTTCATCTGTTTTTCCTTCTGTTCGCGTTTAGTTCTGACCGTGTGGCGGCGAACGCATGTGCAAATGCGTGAATGCGCTATATTTGGCGACGAAATCACTGCACAACAACCATTACAACATCCTTCAAGAGTTATTATAAGCCTTAAAAATGAAGAGGTTTTTAAAATCAATGAAATGATTCTTGATAAACTTTCAGGAGAACCAAGAGTGTATAACAGTTACGATAAGGTTGAGCCTGATGGCCCAGACGATACGTTTCATAAACATCTCACACAAGAGTTTTAGCATTCGCTGAACCCTTCTGGCATGCCCAGTCGTGTACTTAGCCTCAAAGTCGGAGTATTAATAATGCTCATAAGAAATCTAAAAAGGGGTTTGTGAAATGGCACCAGATTAATTGTCAAAGAGCTAAAAGACAATGTAATTAGCGCTGCAGTACTAGCAGACCTCAAAGAAGATGTGTTTATTCCCCGCATTACATACAATAAGCCCCTCAGATAACACTTTTGGATCTAGGCTTAAAAGAACACAGTATCCTGTCCGTCTTGCTTATGCAATGACAATTAATAACTCCCAGGGACAGTCTTTTGACAAAGTTGGTATTAGCTTGACATAACCAGTATTTTTCCATGGTCAGCTCTACGTTGCTTTATCCAGAGCAACCAGCAAACTTGGACTTAAAGTCTGTAACGAGCTGCCTCGTTCGAAGCCAGGCATGTTTTTTTTTGCTGGTAGCTTATTGTCGGAAGGAGGATTTGTTAGCTTCTGAGCCCGCACTAAATTTTCGCATGCAAAAGTCAAATCTGCGACCACACTGTCGTTCCCGCATCATCACACTTTTATCGTAATTAAAACGCCATCATTTATAATTCACAGATTCAACCGAATCAATTTAATCACCAAAAAAATTATAATTATTCGTAAATTATTTCAAAACATATTGACTAACTAACTAATTTATTAAAGTCATTAAAAAAATGTATACGCAACCGTAAATTGTAAAGCCCAACAATTAGTATAACCGAAAATTTTTAGTATAACCGAATTTCGTGTAGGTAGAAAAATTTGTACAGAAAAAAAAATATATAGTTTGTTCAAAAACTTAACCGGTACTTCAATATTCCTTCCAGGAACGCTCGTGGTTGGCTGATTAATCTTTGTATTCATCTAAAAGAGTAAAATAACTTTTTTTCTTTCAAGTAGATTCTCCACCACCAAAATGATTCAATCAACCGCAAACCGTAATCACTATAGAATTTAATAACTTTAATAACTGGCATGTGTCTTCACCGGTTGGAAAAGGATATTGCGGATGACCAAACGCGCTATTAAATTAACATCATTTTTTTTTATTTAACAAGGTGCACTCGAGGGTTATATGTGTGCTCAGTTTATGTTGTTACCAAGAAAAATAATTATAACATTTCATCCACCTGATATGCGAGCATATTGTGAATTTTTTATATGTATATTTTGTATTCCCCTCCTTGATATATGGTATACAGCATGTACATCTCGTACGAGATTACGTTTGTACATGTGCTATATACTAAGTGGTGGTGCGTTGTCTTTATACGTAATTCTTTCTGGAATAATCCAAAACCAACAAAAATGTTTATACAAGCCGTCTCGTTCGCTTCTTACACAGATCCTATCAAAAAAAATGTACACTAAATTTATTTATGTATTGGTATTTATATATCGTAAAATATTTTAGTTTCGATGAATTTATCACCTATACTTAATTTGTTTTGTGTATATATACTTTCTGATTTATTTTATGCACATCACTAATACTATACCTTAACGTACTTTTTTATATCTTTAGTGTTTGTACCAGGGTTTCGAACCCGCAAAATTTTGGGTTCGGGTTCGGGTTCAGGTTCAAAGCAAGAAAATAATTGGGTTCGGGTTCAGGTTCGGGTTCGGGTTAACAAAAAAATAAAACCACAGATATTTAAAAAAATCTATATATCGTCACCTCAGTATTCAAGCGCCACAAACGCATTCTGATCATTTTGAAGTTAGGTTTGCCATTATTTAATATAGCCATAGTTAGGACCGCCTAACTGCAAATTGACTAAAACTCATCTGTGTCACTCAAACACTGGACTGACGAAGTGGTATAATAACTACCTACGTTGAAAACTGATTTGACGATACAGTCTACATTTTTACGTAAAACGGCAGTTCTCACTCCAAAATTACAAAAATGCGTTTGTATCACTTAAATACTGAGATGACGATATTTATTTATTTCATTGAAAACATTTCGTTTAGTTTAGGATATATCTTAATGACTCTTCTTGAAGGTGTACCTTTTGTGGTGCTAAAATAAACTTTAAAGCCGAAAATGCCCATTCCACACTGACTTTCGTTGCAGGAATCGCTGACAAAACTTTTTCAGCTTCGTATAAAAGTGGAATTTCAATTTTATGGTTTTCTCACTATTCCATAGTATTTTCTCCTTGGGGACCCGTAAAAATGATTCATAAACAGTAAACTCCTGCTATACGTTTAGTTCAAAGGTAGTCCAACTGTCTAAATTGTTGGATTATGATAAATATTATACAGTGGAATTCAGTCAACACGAAAACGGATAACACGAAATATCGGATAACAAGAACATTCTTTTGATCCCAGTTCCACTATTTCTTCATATTATTTTCGCTTAGCACGAAGTTCTGAAAACACGAAATATTTTGTTGTTCCCCTCGATTTTGTGTTATCCGACTTCCACTGTATATAATATGCGATTTTTTTTTTTTGTCAACAAGGAACCCGGTTGAATCGAACCCGCGAAATGTTGGGTTCGGGTTCAGGTTCAGGTTCGAAAAAATTACTGAAAATCTTTGAACCGGAGCGGGTTCGAGGTTCGGGTTCGGGTTCGGTTCGAAACCCTGGTTTGTACTGTTTGGCTTGTATAAACATTTTTGTTTGTTTTGAATAATCCATTTGCCTGGGTGTTAGTGTAATTGACGCGTAAACATAATTTGCTCTGAGTGGGGAATAGTACAGATTGGTGTGATCGGCGAGTCCGATGTGGCTGTGTAATCCATGTACATTTGTTCGACATCGGTTTTCGTTTCGCCCGTCGTATGTACACAGATACATACAGAAAATAAATATTAAATTAAAACAGACAAACATAAAAATGTAAATGTGTGTACGCGATACGGCGGGCGAGACGAAAATCGATGGCGAAAAAAGAAGAAAGAAGAGGGGGAAAATTTGTCTGATGAGAAATAATTTTTAATAAAATTGGTCTGGTTTTAACTCGGCAGTATTTTGATCGAGAAGTATCTTTTGCTTTTTTTTTTTGAGTACAACTACTCTTAAATTATTGTTATTTTTAGTAATTTAATTAATGATTAATATCTAAAATTTTGTAAATACGAATGTTAAATAAAAATTCGAATTAAAGTGTTATCTATAAATTAGTGCATTGATAAATAAAATCTAGTTTGGATTTTCATATAAATCATTTTTTATAAGATTAAATAAATGGTTAATTGAAAAATATTTAATTGTGTACCGAAAAAAAGAATAATATGGTATAGTATAAAAATGGCGAAAATGTGTCATTAAATAAATTTTATTTGGTTATATAAATAATTATAAATAAATAAATTAATAATTGATAATTATTTAATTGTATATCAAAATAAAAAAAAAAACCAATAAAACTTTATAGTGTCAATGAACGAAAAAAAAACTTAAGACATTTTTGTTGTTTTTTTTTATACTTGTTTGGGTGCGGTCAGTGGATTTTTTGTTTGTGTTTGGTCATTGTGCGAGTGTTAAACGAAAGGAAATCGCACCATGTCGATATACGTAATGCTGATTTTATGCGGCTTTAAAATTATCAATTAATGACGTTGCTTTTATCCGTCATTAAGTTTTGTTTTGAAACCACATTTTCTGCTGACAATTATATGTACAAATAATATTGTTTGCTTTGATATTGAGACAATATTCCCGCCCGTGGGGGCAGGGCAACCATTGAGAGGGAGATCCTGCGTCGGCGCTGATTGCAGTGTAAAAAAACAAAAAAACAAAAACGGAAAACAAACTGCTACTTTTGTATTTTCATTGTAATTAGAGTAATCTAGTTTTTTTTGCTTGCTTAACGATTTCATTTTTTTCTTCTTAAATTCTGTAACTATCATTTTTAATGTAACAGTTTGTCTTCCCTCATTATATTTTTTCTTATATTATATACGAGTATATGTTGATTTCTGCTGCCGTATCTGGGCTTCGTGGTGGTGCACCATCTGTGTTCACCCCATTCAGAGCTAATTATTTTGTATTCGCTTTCTTTTTTTTGTGGTTGTGGTGCGTTTCGAACGGTTCTGCTATTTTTTTGTATATTCCGTTTTGGGTGTGGTTCAGTGCTTAATGGTCTCCTCTCAGTGAATTTTTTTTTTGATGTTAATTTCTTTATTCTTTGATAAAACCGTGAAAAGTGAATAGTGAAAGAAAATTTAACGTAGCATCAGTTTAAAGTAATAACAGTGAATTTATCATCACATTCCTATGGAACAATAAATTTACCGATTTTTTTTTTTGATCGGTATGTGCTACGTTGCAATATGTGCGCGTAACAAAATAGATTGATCGAACGATGTGAGGCATGATCATATAGAGGGTCGGCTTTTCTTCCCCATCTCTGTTCCGTGCGTGCCGTTCGTTTCTCCGACGATGAAGGGCGGCACGCCATATGAGTTGGTCGCGCTGGGGTGACGGTTTCTGTTCCGGGGGGTCGTCGCCGGGATTGTCATGCGGGCGTCCTTCCCTCATTCAGTGGCATCGGTGACCGTCGCGACTGGGAAACAGCATCCCGGTAGGCGGGCTGATGAGAGGAGGCCCGTGTGGCAGTTACGGCGATGTTCGTCTGGAGTTGAAACTGTCACTCCGGATCGACCACTCCCGTTTTATGATTTTTAGCCGCTGAGGCCGTGGCAAAATGATTTTCAATTTCCTTTTCCCGGTTAATTTTATTCTTCATGCGGTTATTCAAGCATGAGATTATGTCTGAAAATCCCCACGCCGCACCGTGAGCTCTAGCCAGCTACCATACCGCATCAGACCTCTATTCTCATGTCTGTTAACGAGATCCTCTTGTGGGATTTCGTTACAATATGATTAATTTTAACTAGATAGAAACCCAAAATTAAATTATGAACTAAGTAATATTAAAATTAAACTAAGATACACAAACACTATGACAATGGCGCGGTTGGTCTATTTTCGATTATTGTCGTAATCCCGTTTTATATTAATTTTTATTTTTTATTTTTTTTATAGACCAAAAAAAAAACATCCAGTGGTGAATTAGCTGGCTATCTCGGTCCTCTCGACTCGAAAACGGTCCACTGGTCATCAAGCGAGAAACCTTCCGAGCAGTGTTTATCGTTACTACGATTTTCGTACGGACACACCTTTCAGACTTTACGCCTGCCACTGACTGACTAAAGAAACAACCGCACGGTTAGGTAACGTTGATACAAACAGAAATCGTTTGGCTTACCTGACTAGCAGCGTTTTTATTTCTTTACAATTAGAAGTTTATTTCCGGTGGCTTACAAACAACGGAAAAATAGCGAACACCGCATAAATAATCCCAATAGCGTGGGCCTATATGTATAGGTACAATTACGGCTTTTTGTTGTTTGTTTAGTTGTACTTTTTTTTATTTTATAAGCCTTCACTTCACCACTAGATAATAGAATGTAATTTGTGTCGATTGATGAAAAGAAGAAGACTTAATTTTTATAATTTTATTTTTATTTTTTTATTTTTTTATTTTTATAACTTACGGTTGGACCATTTTTATGGTAGGGTGAGGTAACGACACCTTACCTAAGCATTATTAAATTCACCGTAATTATGATCACCGGTTATAGGTTGGAGGAGATGATATCAGAGACCCGACTAACCACCAAGCTTCACAAATTTGCAACTTCATTTAAATAAAATTGCTTTAACTAAATCTCCAACCGTTACAAGTCCAAGTTCAAAATACCAGTGAACAAGGAACTCTACTTCCCGACAGCGATAGGGTTTTCACAAAGAACATTGTCTATAGAAGCTTACTTCAATAAATACTCACATCTTCGAGGTTAGATACGCATGCCACTTCATGGCCTGACCCGTCACTATTCGTCCTGACAAATGCGCCTTCTATAAAAACAACAAGTGCACCAGCTGTTAGTTCTTATGGGAAATTAAAAGAAGTAGTTTTCAATTAGTTCAAGAAGGTGTCGGAAGTACGTGCATTAAATGAAATTTTTTAATTTTATTTTGTTGTCCTGTGTGGTTCACACAACAGTAAAGATTTGGTTTTGATTACAGAACAACAGGTATAATAGCAAAAAGTCATATTGGTATCTGCCCCATACGAAGTGAATAGTCGCTTTAAATTAATTAAACTGAATAATTCAAAAATGTAGTGCATAAAGAAATTTTCCCGAAATACACAATAATTACGCCCGTATTAACCGACGTGAAGTTTCTGACAAAAAATAACAAATAACAAAAAAAATTTATGTATTGGAAATACTCAAAAGAAAATTCTTATTGGAATGAACTGAGTGATTTCTTTCCGTTAAATTTCTAACAAATAATTAAAACTTGTTATTTGATTTCAAACACTTCCAAACTAAAAAAAAGGTTTTAAATTCCCATTAAAACGTAACTGAATGAGTGTTTCCATGTAAAGCTTAGAAGAAAAAGTTTTTTCGAAACGGAGAATTTGGAATCTTGAGAATGGCAGTTTTGTACTTGAAATATTGAGCGTTTTCTATTGATGGACCATTAGAAAGCAATGCCAGAGATTTGGGAAAGGTTCAGCTGTATAGGTCATATAAGCCTAGGTATGGAGGACAACATTCAAAAGAAGTTTTTTCGAAACGGACGATTGGGAATCTTGCTAATGGCCGTTTTGCACTTAAAATATTGAGTTTTTATTGAGGGCCCATTAACAAGCACTGCCAGAGATTTGGGCAAAGTTCGGCTATATGGGTCATATATACACCAAGGTATGGGGCGCATCCAGAAGAAGTTTTTTCGAAACGGAGAATTGGGAATCTTGTTAATGGCCGTTTTGCACTTACAATATTGAGTATTTTCTGTTGGGGGCCCATTAACAAGCACTGCCAGAGATTTAGGGAGAGATATTTATATAGGTCATATAAGCCAAGGTATGGGGCACATTATCCAGAAGAAGTTTTTGCGAAACGGAGGATTTGAAATCTTGTTAATGGCCATTTTACAATGAAAATATTGAGTATTTTCTATTGGGGGTCCATTAATAAGCACTGCCAGAGATTTGGGCAAGGTTCAAGCCAAGTTATGGGGCACATTATCCAGAAGAAGTTTTTTTGAAATGGAGGATTTGGAATCTTAACACAAGTGTTCTACTATCATATAATATACACCATACGGCATTAATATCGTTGTTGATTGATTGAAGTGTACGACAAAGCCCAGACCTGTCTCCCGGATGACGTCGGGCCCACCTTACACCCATTACACAAAACAATAGCGAAGGATATGAAAGGAATGTTAATATTATAGATTCGACCCGGTTACAGACACCTATGTAGTCGATAGTTTGTAAAATTGTTGTTTGTAAAAGAGGCATTAACAAGATTCCAAATCCTCCGTTTCGAAAAAATGTCTTCTTGATAATATGCCCCATACAAAATGCCCAATACTCCGTTTCGAAAAAACTTCTTCTGGTTAATGTGCCCCATACCTTGGCTTATTTGACCTTTATAGCCGAATCTTGCCCAAATCTCTGGCAGTGCTTGTTAATGGGTCACCGATAGAAAATACTCTATATTTTAAATGCAAAACTGCCATTAACACGATTCCAAATCCTCCGTTTGGAAAAAACTTCTTCTGAATGATGTGCCCTATACCTCGGCTTATATGGGATATATAGCCGAACCTTTCACAAATCTATGGGAGTGATTGTTATTTTGGCCATAATAGAAAATACTCGAAAGGTTTATTGAAAATTACTAATACATTTACATTCTAATTGGAATCCTATAGAGTTTTATTATTCTTATTGGAATCGTATACGTATACGTTTTCATTTTTTATCAGAAATTTCACGGGCTCCCGTATTACGGGCTTGTTATGCTATACATCATAATATTCATTAATTTCATTTTACGAAACATTGGATGCGTCCGAAATGCGAATTAAAATGCGCATTTTTCTGTTAAATAAATTTCATTATAATCATTAAATTAATTGAAACTGAACAACTATTAAGAAAAAAAAAATTGAATTAATAAATCGATACATACGAGTAATTTAAATATAAATTGAGATCAACGTGTTTTCATTATTAAAACTTATTTTAAATATGGTGAAAGTTATTCAGAAGTTGGAAGAAAATTTCGTTCAAAATACGGTAGGGAAAATGTTCCGAAAAATCATGATATTAAACTTAGCATTGGTAAGTTTGAAGATCGTGGTGATCGTTCAAGTGAGAATATTGCAGCTGTTAGAACAAGTGTTGCTGAAGAGCTAAGGACATCAATTCTTCGTCGTTCACAGCAATTAAACCTCAAACCAACAACTTTGTTCAATATTTTACACAAAAATCTTCATGTAAAGGCTTACAAAATACATTACACAGCAATGGAAGCAATCGATCTTTTGAAAGAAAACTTGAATAATCGAATAATTTCTGGAAGAACAGACGTGAATTGGCCACCAAGATCATGTGATTTAACGTCATTGGACTTTTTCTTATGGGGTTTCTTGAAGAGTAAAGTTTATGGGGATAGTCCTCAAACTGTTTAACACCTCAAAGACAACACGACGCATCACTAATTGAACCATCATTATGCGAAAAAGTTATTCAAAATTTGGGTAAAAGATTGACAGCCGGCCAAGCTAGCAGAGGAGGTCACTTAAATGACATTCTTTTTCATTATTAACCGGAACCAATGTACTTCAATTTCCAATAAAAACAAATAAAGATTTCACACAATTTTTGTCTTTTATTTAAAATTTAAAAAGATACCTCAAATTTAAACACCCTTTACATTTAATCAATTCTAATTATTTGTTTTACCTAAGCAGTACAAAAAAATCAATTGTAAAAGAAATTATTACAATATAGTTAAATCCCCAGACAAGATATTTTACCACCAAAATTTAAATCTACAAATTTAAAATAAAAAATTCTTTGTAGAAAATATTATTGATTTTGTACAACCCGCCTACATTATGCAAAATCGCTTATTTTTTTAATCATGGTATAAATGTTGTGAATGTATAGTATCTGATAGCAATTCCACTGATATTTTCTCTAATGATATCATTTCAATTAATGTAAAGTAAATAGAATATAAACCCATCCCCCGATTTCTACGGTTTCGGTATTGCACCTACACGGACTAGATTTCGATGTGGGCGACACTTTGTCCTGGTTAATCTGGTTTATATTCATGTATTAGGGTTGTTAATAACTTAACCAGTTCCTAATGCGCGAAAGCAAATTAACCTGATACGGTTTCGCGTTATTATTATATTCAGTAAAATTCAACGGGATTGCCACTAAAGATATTGTTAGTTCACGAAGAACTAGAAAAAACTAAACGCTAAGTTTAATCACACACATTTTAAAGTTTCAGTCAAATTTAGAACGGGGAACGAGTGGAAAGATTTGCATTGCGAGCTTTTTACTTTCTTATACAAAGTTTAACAAAAGTATAGGAATCATGAAAATTTTAAAACTCAAAATTTTAAAAAATGGTCATCTTATGTATAGAGGAGTCCACATTGACTATTTCGGGAAAATGTCTGTATGATGTGTATGTGTGGATGTCTGCGTCTTCTCTTACTCAAAACCTAACACACCCAGAATTATAAAATTTTGGATCTACTCGTACATGTTATTTAAATTATCGCAAAAATGACGCTAAGATTACATGAACGAATATTCATGTGCACATGATAGTAAATATTTAGCAGAAAAAGTAATTGCTAAAGTTATCTTTAGTTTTACTATTACAATTTTTGAATGTGAAATTTTTCAAGGTAATAATTTTTCGTTCGAATATAACGAGCTTCTGCTTCTATCATTCCATGTCATGTTTATTAACATAGTTACCACACGAGTTTTAGTATGCTTCTATTTCAATTTGACCACAATGATGTTTTTAAATAAAAAATTATTACAAGAAAATGAAAATGATTTTCATAAATGATATTCTCATATGTTGAAATTCAAACCTGTTTAAAAATATCTCAGAATTTGTAAGGTTTTCATTTCAAAATCTGCGATAGAAACAAATGTGATGTCTCTTATGTTTTATATGAAAAGTTTGGTTTTTTATCTTTCCTAATTCCTATCATTCCTCCACCATTACCTTTATTTGAGTATTTTCTGATCTGGGACTACATAAGTACGTCGAAGAACTGGCTAAGTGTATAATTCCGAATTCTCAGATGTCATCTGTGAATGCGAGGATTAAAATGGACTGCCGATACAAAATGTTTCTGTGAGGTGTTTTATTCTTCAGAAAGCAACATCAGATTCACAAATATCGACGACAGGGCTTGTCGAATACCACAGCTATTTGCACAATTTTGCGATAGTCTGTCGCTTAAAACTATATTATATAATCAAAGTGTTCTTTAATTAGTGTACGCTCTCGTTGTGCTTGAGCAAATTATTTTAAACAGCTACATTTAATATTGATTGTTTTGCAAACCATCTAAGCTATATTTTACTTATTTGTTCGTTTTTTATATACTATCTTTAATTTTATATTTATCAATCATAAAAATGGTGAAAAGGAAATGTAAAAAGCAAAAGGGGGAAAAGAAAAATTATATTGTAGCTATACGTATTGAAAAGCAAAATAGAGAAGTCGAAAGAGGTAAAAATAAAGCAAAGATAGGAAAATTGAGGGAAAATAAAAAATACTAATTAGACTAAATCCAAGCCATTTATAACTTCAAATAAAAACTAAGATTAGATGAGGCATATAATGTTAAGAAACTTTGAAAAATAAATTTCGAATGCAAGAGTTGAGGCTGAATGTGTGTTACAGCGAAAATGAAAATGTGAAAACAAAGATCGAATACAAAAGTTGAGACAGATAACCATATTACTTGTGTAGACATTTAAGGTCAAATGAATTGTATAAAGATAATGAACGAAAATTTGACAGACAACAGAAAGCGAACAAATTAATGGAAATTGTTAATGGCGATTTGTACAATGAGATGAAAATTTAAAACTAATCGCTACACCCGATACATGTTCGAAGCAAAGGATAAAGTTTCATGAAGAGTGTCAGAGGCAACAAGGCAACGTGTTACAGAATCGCTAGAAACAACAAAATATTACTGAGATGAATGGCTTACCATTTAAAATAAGATTTACTTGTAAACGGAGCATGTGGATGCTTGTCACCTATGGGTTATGAAACAAATGCTACAAATCCAGTTATCCTTTGGATAAATTTTGGAAGCAAGTTTGTGGGTAACAAAGCGAGACAACTGATCATCATTATCAAGAACTGATAATGGAAAACATAAACAAAAATTTTACGCCACTTGTCAAAATCAGCATTTCATTGAATATTTCGAATAAACTATAATACCAGTTTATTCGCAAACAATTCCCTGTAGTACCAGCTGAGGCATTGGCAATCCAGAAAAGCAGGACAGATATACATATAATGAAATAGTGCTGGGAAAAAAAATGTGGTGTTTTTTGCTAAAATTACAAAACTTTTGAAAGCAATTGGCTTATTGTTTCATTTGAAATACATGTATGGCCCAATTTTTTGAAGAAATTCTATCTTTAATACTAATATTTTGTTTGCCCGCTTTTTGCTTTTATTACGGCGGTACACCTCCGATTCATTGAGTTTTATAAATTTTTCAAAGTCGCAGAAGTTATGTATTCCTAGGTGCTTATCAACAAACTTAAAAATTGAATGTGGGGTTCCACAATGTAAAACATCTGAATGTAAAACATATGAAAAGCCTGTCATTTTAATGCATAAGTTTCCAAAGGATGTATTAAATTCTAAAGAATAGAAAAATAATTGGTTGATTGCTGAAAGCACTCTCAATCAATATTTATATTTTTGAGTTAACTTTTAATAAATTTCGAAGATAATTTTTATAATAAAAACACGCAATAATTTAATTGATTTTTATTTATGTATTAAAATTAGAAGAAAATACAATTTTTAGCGATTGATGTGTTTGGTATGAATTCTCGATGTGAACAACAGTGCAAGACGAAATTTTATTTGTTTTGTAATTTAATTCAATTTACACACATACATACAAATTTGCAATAACGTATAATTTATTCATCTTGCAACATTGCTAAATTATTTTCACATCTGAAACTGACTATAATGAGTTAACGGTTATTTTCATAATATCGCACATGTAGAATAAAAATGACACAACTAAAAAAATATGGATATTCCCGTTAATAGCATATTCAGATTCATCATACATTTTACTCTCATTCTCCATATTTGAGAAATTAATAATTTGTTTTGTTTTCCGACACGTGGTATTTGTGTCAGTTTTCAAGGTTAAAATGCATTTTAAAAACTTGCAACAAAAGAGTCACAACTTCAGTTGTAATTAAAACTTCAAACGAATACGGGTTGATTTAAGTACAAAACCGTCATATTTCAAGTTGTGTCATTTTAGTGCTTAAACTGAAAGAAAAAATAATTATATTTTTCGAGTTAATTCATTTTTGTTGAATGAAGTGTATTCCTCAATTTTTTGTAATTCGAGTTGTGTAATTTTTGTCGGAAAAGGTAAGTAAAATTAATTGAATTATTTTTTGTTAAGTCATTTTCATACGATCAATATTACGCATTTTGTATTATGTCACTCTTGATGTTAAAGGATATTTTTACTTTACTCGGTTTCACTGACTTTAAAACGTTTAGATTTTACACTGACACATTTTAGATTACAAAAATGCGGGTATGTTGATTACTAAAATTTTTGAAAAACTTCATTTGAGCTTCTATTTTTAAGATAATTCGAGTTGTGTCACTTTTGTCGAAATAATTTGACTAATTTATTTATAGGGCTACTAGCAGCATAATCATGAATTCGTCGCATCGTGCAAGTCTAATGGTATAAATGGCAACATCAGCGTTAAAATATAATGAAAATCCATCAACAAATATTAACGCAAAGAATCAACATCTAAATATTTTGGAAGTACAAAGTATGAATTCGACTCAAGGTTTGAAACCTTTAATAGAAATGAGCCAGGATGTCCACACGCTACTCAAGTTGCAAATTATTTACGTGCTAATGTGCCTGAAGCTAACACTCAATTGAATACGCTGATTTTAGAGACGGGAGGAATTTCCGAATGTGTTGTCACAGATAACAGATAACACATTTTCAACCCTATCCTAGAAACGTCTCCGCGATACGAGTTGAGACTGGAAACCTGCCTGAAAATGACTCCGGTAATGTTTATACTGTTATACATAACTCTGTTGATCTCACAAAGATACGATTAACTAAATCAAATAATCAAATAGATTTTGAGTCACCTACACACAGCAATGAAAGTTCTGAAAATACAAATCAGTACGAACTTGCTTCTGAAATTGAAAATGAACATGAAATTGAAAATGTGGCCAAAAAAGGACGAAAAATGAAACGGCAGGTTGACAATTGGATTAGCAAAAAGACAAAATATTAAGAAATTCTGGCGAAGCTTACGTTTCGACCTTAAAATCAAAGAAAGGTACTTTCGACCGGTAGCATCTACGCATTCTGCTCGTTTCTGAGTCGAGATTATGTCGTTAATTTTACTACAAACTTCGAGCATTAATTTTGTATTTAAGATTATAAATTGATTAAAGAAATTACCATCAGCAAACATTTCAACAAATTTTGCACGTTGATCGTATAGATCGTATACTTATTATAATAGAAAGATTATTCGCACAGGTCGCGTATCCAAAAACTTTATACTGGCTGTCGACCCATTTTGCCCCAATTTTGATTTAATGTCGGTATAGCTAACAACTTAAGGTATGGTTCTCTAAAATTGCATACCATTAAATAATATAGTAATTTTGAAATATGTACATGAAAACATGTACACTTATAATTCGTATTGATACGGAGACACCTAAGGTTTCACAAACCAAAAACGTAATAGTATTTAAGTTTTCTACCTAAAAATTTTAATCAAACAGGCTGCAATGTGGTTACATTTCTCGCCTTTGCCATCCCTACACGAACAATTGCTATCCCAGAAATTCCAGGTCATTAAAAGGTTTTTCAACTTGACTTCATGTAGGCATTTATTAATAGCGGATGTTTGAATAATCAGCCCAATAATTGTACAGCTGCCGTAGGGGTGTGTGAAGCCAATTGTGGTTATCCAACCAGTGTTAACTAAATCTTCTCCGGCACGAATTTTTCTTTTTGAAGAACCGAAATAATCCAATATATCACAAAAATTTATATTGATTTGCTTTCCGCAATCATTCGTGGCCATTGTCATGGTACACTTTTAAAAATAAGAATGATAAATAATTATTTTGCAAAATTTTTGTAAGAACTTAGTTGTAAAAATATAAAGGTCTGAAACCTCATAAGGTGATCAGAACTTCGGTCTTAATAAATTCAACTTCCAAATCAATCCCAAAATGAACCTATTAAGTCAATCTTCAGCTTAACCTCCAACTCCAAATTTACGGCCAACCCAGCCATCAATTATATCACCAAATCAACCCTTAATCCACTATAAAATCAACCATTAACCTAACTCCAGATCAACACTTAAATAATTCCCTAACTGAACAACTCATACACCAATGCCAACCTTCTGCTCAACTCTACACTTATTTTCCAACCCAATCCCAAAATTAACTAGATTCGAACGCTACATGCGTATATGAACTCAACTCAATCTAACCTCCCACTAAACCCTAAGCTTGACCTCAAATGAATCCCTAACCGAACTTCTCCTTTAAATCTAACTCAATTTCAACTCAAACCTTACTCACTATCATACCGGCGTACGTACCGTCGTACCATCGCCTTTAATAATCATTCCATTATACCATCATGACACTATACCATTAAACCATCATTAAATCGTACCATTGTATCATAGTGATGTCGAACCATCCAACATGCTGTATCTCTTACCATCAATCCACCACACCTTCATACCATCATATCATCATAAAATCATACCTTCACTGTACCATCATACCGTCCCTATAATCACGCCATCATTCCATCGCACCATCATACCATCATATAATCATACTGTCATACTATCAGGCTGTGATATCATCATACAAACCAACTGTCATAACATTATCCAGTCATACCATCATTCCCTCATACCATCACACCATCATATCAACATACCATTATACCATCATACAGGTTTTACACTTCAAATTGATCCTTTTACACTTCAGACTGAACTTTTTACAAATTATATGAATGGCTGATTAGGATGGAGCTTGGCTATTCCTTAACCGATTATTATGAAAATTGACATTTGAACTGGAAATGGGTTTTAAAACGATTTTCGGATAAAGTTCTGTAATATGGTCAATAAGAATATAACTTAGCTATTAACCGATTATGATGAATTTTGACATTTCCAACGAATAAAAGGAAATGTGACCCAAAAATTATTTTTCGACGAGGTTTTGAGAAATTTGTCAATTTGGCTTCTATAATGTTGTCTATTTAGGTCTCTGTGAATCATGCAGCTGTTGAGGTTTCTTTGCCTAAACATACTATTTCAATTGTTAATCGATCAAGATTATCTCCGTTACAATATTCAAGTTCCAAGATTAGAAACTTTTCTTGCAAATCCTTTACTTTAAACTTTCGGTTATATTTTCTGAGTATTTGCTGTAAGAGCGGTAAGTTTGACCTTGTTTAGACAAATATAGTGTGTAGTGGTCACGCGCCTCAGTATTGAAACTAATAACGGTAGTGCAGAGTTTCGAAATTAGAAATATTATTTTCAATCCTCATTCCCAATCTCGAATTCCAATAAACTCGGTGAAGGAATAGCAAAGTTCTGTCCTACTTGGCTATATTCTAGAACTTTATCTAAAAATAATTTTAGAATCCCAGTACTAGTCTATCTATCGAACTTCATCATAATCGGTTCAGAAATAGCCAAGTTCTATCATACTTGGGCATATTTCAGAACTTGATTTAAAAATCATATCACATGTTAAATTTTTTCATAATCGGTTGAGAAATAGGGAAGTTCCATCATACTTAACCATATTCCAGAACTTCATCAAAAATCGTTTTAGAATCCCATTTCCAACGCACTTGTCAATACGCAAGTTCCATCATACTTGGCCATATTCCAGAACTTCATCCGAAAATCATTTTATAACCAGTGTGAAGTTTTTAACACTTTTTTTTAAACACATTTTACGAAAGTGTACCTATATTAGTTTGACAGTGTAATTCGAGTTATTAAACAAAATATTTAACGCCTTCTTTTAACACATTTCGCGTAAGTGTACAATTGTTTGATAGTGTAATTCAAGAAAAAATTATTATATGAGAAACAAGATCCTACCATAAGCCATTCTACACTTTGCTAAATAATACAAATCTCAGAGATTGGCTCGTATAGGCACCATATAGAATGGAAAGAGGATACATTAGGCTTTCTAAATCTTGTATGTATTATTCCATAATTTAGGGTTAGGCTCTGATGACATATTTTCAGATATTACCAAAATGATCGAATATATGGAAAATCATGATTCTACATTTTGCTAAATAACACAAATCTCAGATATTGGCTCGCATAGGCACCATATAGGACGGAAAGAGGATACATTAGGCTTCCAAATCTGTACGTGTTGTTCCATAATTTAGGGTTGGGCTCTGATGACATATTTTCTAATATTACCAAAATGATCGAATTTATATAAAATCATGATTCTACACTTTGCTAACTAACACAAATCTCAGAGATTGGCTCGCATAGGCACTATATAGCCTTATGTATCCTCTTTCTATTCTATATGGTGCCTATGCGAGCCAATCTCTGAGATTTGTTTTATTTAGCAAAGTGTAGAATCATGGTTTTCTAATGATTTTGTTATTTGACTTATGGTAGGATCTTGTTTCTCATCTATTAATTTTTTTTGAATTACACTATGAAACAATTGTACACTTTCGTGAAATGTGTTAAAAAATCTGTTAAAAAGAAGCGTTAAAAATTTTGTTTAATAACTTGAATTACACTGTCAAACAAATGTAGGTACACAAACTTCACACCGGTCATTTTATAATCCTATTTCCAACGCACAAGTCGAATTTCATCATAATTGGTTGAGAAATAGGCAAGTTCCATCATACTTGGCAGTATTCCAGAACTTTATGCAAAAACCATTTTAGAATCTCATTTCCAAAGCGGATGTTAAATTTGACTAAAATCCGTTAAGAAATATATAAGTTACATCCTATTTGGCCATTCATCTAATTTGCTAAAGATTCAATTTGAAATGTTAAAGGTTCAATTTGACGATATTCACAGAGACCTTTCTTCCAAATCAGTCAAGGCGTGTGGATTTGCTTAAATATGACACATATGCTGTACACATACATACAAGCAAGGGTCAATTCTCAGATCTTGTACCCGACCCTGTTGATGTACAGGTTCCAAAAGCTCTTCAAATCATCGCGTTAACCATAGAAACACATTTGCGAAAAAAATTCGAAATCGGACGAGCCGTTCCCGAGATACCATCCAGACGATCATCCAGGGTATTTTTTTTGGTTTTTTAGACTCAGGGACTTTCAAAACTTCGAGAAAAGTGGTTCTGGACCCACCAAATTTTTGGTCATTTTTGACAGGATTTCAATACTTTGGACTTTTTAGACCGAGGTAATTAAAACATTTCTATAAAAACAAAATTACACAACAAATAGTAAATATGATTTATACAGTAAAATAATTTAATACCGTTAGTTATTGTCCTTAAATTGTATTTGTTTTTAATATTTTGTCCTTAAAATCGTTTAAGTATTTAACAATACAATAATAATTACCTTTGATGTTTCGTTCAACTCTTCTACTCGTAGGTGACACTAACAGAAAGACCTCATTAGAATTTTAAATTAATTTCCAGCTTGTAAACTCGCTAATAGAGGAGCTTCTTAAACTTTCCAACTCGTTAATAGTAGTTTTCCAAACTATTTTGGCTTACAACAATTGTTTCTTTTTTTATGGTATATGCAGATCTCGGCGGCAGCGTCATTCTTTTTTGCTGTGTTGTGTTCTTCACCCATATTATCTAAATACATAATTTCAATTATTGTAAAGTGTTCATATGAACGTAAAAAACTTTAACTTTTTATTTTAAAAATAAATTTTTATTACCAATCTAATCTTCTCGAGTTGCTTAATGGATTCATTGACTTATTCAATTTTACTACACGAATTCATTTATTTTTTTTATTTTTCATTTTATTGCTTTTATTTTGGGAAAGTGAATAAATTAGTGTTACAAAATTACGGTTCAATTTAAATAAATTATAGATTTGTGCAAATGGGGCCGATCAAATTGACCGCAGACCTAACTATTTTTATTTATGAAAGGGAAATGCTTAAAAGTAGCAATAAACAAATTACAAGATAATAAGTCACCATGTCTAACCTCAAATTAACCGAAATCATACGCTTGTTGTCATTTAATTTGTATATTCTAAACCCAAACCCTAATTTTCATTTTTTATACTGAAATATTTTTTTATGTATCCATCAAAAAGCACATACTGTACGAACATTGTCTGCGATGATCAACTCAACAAAAAAAAGTTAGCACATGTTGCGGAATCTCTAACATGATTAAATATTTATTTGACAAACAAAAAAGTTAAAATTTAGATTTTTCGGGTTTTTCCTCATCTTTTTAGGTAAACATGAAAAATGGTAATCAAAAGTAAATATTTAATTTTTTTTCCTTTTAATATTATGAGACCTAACTGCTAAGTCAAATATTTTATTTATTGCAAAGTTCACATTTTAAAGTGCTCGGTTGTTTTTAATTTTAATATACTTAACAGGTTTATTTGTAGATACTTATTTTTAATTTGAGGTTAGATGTGTTGGTGGATATTATTTGGTGAAAGACCAAATAAAATATTTTAACTAATTGTAAATTATGCTACTTGTATGCTATTAACCATCAAAGGGCTAGTGAAAAGTTTCCGCGCGAAAATGTTTTTCGTTTTAGATGCCATTTATTGCGAGTATTTAGATTCACTATTTATTAAGGGAAAATTTAATTTATTTAACAAGATTTTAGCGAAATACTTACTATAGTACTCACATAAGGTAGGTTGCCAATTATTAGAGAGGGAAATTTTTATTACAAATCACAGTGTTAGAGATATTTTTTTGTTTGAATTTCCAAATAATTATGTAATTTTAGGCGTTTCTAAATGTCAATAAAAAATCATAAGAAAATCAATAAAATATTTAGCGACGTAGTAAAAATATTTCAGATTGCTTTGTAATACGAGGCATTTTTTTTTTTTAAATGCAAAATTTGCAATGAAAAGAAATGTAGGAATGACTACTTTTGATTGCAAATCGTATTGTAAATACAGTACTGTGCAAAAAAAATAGGTCAAACATATTTTTTTACAAATTGGAGTCTTGGATGATAAAATTACAAAACTTTTGAAAGCAACAGGTTTATTGTTTCATTTTAAATACATACACATACCGAAAAACCGAAAAAATGCCAAAATATTCAAAATACGTTGATTGGAGCTAAAGTAACTATTGGTTCCCACTTGAATGCATTGCAAATACTGAAAAGAGAAAAATTTTTTTAATGTCACTGTATTAGAGACATTTTGTTTTTGTATTACCAAATAATTTTGTCAATTTAGACATTTTTCAACGTCAATAAAAAATGATAATAAAAACAATGAAGTATTCACACAGGAAAAATATTGCAGCTTGCTTTGTTTATCGCGGGATTGAAATTTTTTTTTTAAATAAAACAAGGGAAATTTTTATACTTTTTGTAAATGCAAAATTCACAATGGATGTAGGCATGACTACTTTTGATTGCGAATCGTATTGTAAGTGTGTATATGGTTGCGTAGACAAATTTATATATTTTTTTTTGAATGTGTATGTATTTTTATTTTATGTATTTTTTGTGAAAAATTGAAAACAGATTGCGAATATCCGTAAAGGCATCCAATATTTTGTTTGCCCGAGTTTGATAAATTTCTCAAAGTCGCTGTGATTTTGGAACTAAGGAAGCACATTCGACCGGTTTGTTCTCCAGCAAAATCTTCCCAGAATACTGCTGATCCAGTGTCCAAAATGATGTCGAGCGATGAGTAATGTCTACCTGCTAAGAAAATTAAAACAAATTATTGTAAATTAAAGCTTGTTACTAATACTTATCTTTAATTATCCGATTAGAATTCATTTGGTATTATCTAAAAGTACCGTACTTAACATTTGTGGTCATAAAAGTATTTTAAATTATATTTTTTTCATACTTGCATAATGTTTCCAAACATTTCACAGTTTTTTGACATTTATTGTACATTTTTATATTTTATAAAGGATGTGATTCTAAAATGTAATTTTCACAAGCAAGCCTCAACCTGCTATATTTTTCCTTGCCTGGTGGCAGTGGAGTTGAGGCTTCTTTGTAATAATTATTGTACAGTGCTGTAATAATTAGAACCCTCCCGGAGAGAGCATTGTTAGCAGAAAATTTGTTTTATTGAGTCAGAGGTTCTGGTACGGTCATCTGTAGCCGGCTAGAGCTCATCGGATTGGGGTGGGGTTTCCCAGAACATGATTCAATCTTGTTAGACCGTTTAGTAAGAAGCATCTAAAAACATTTCATCCCTTTCTCGTGGTCACGTAGTCGATGCCTTCCTGATGATATACTTACCTGCATTGCATCTCCCCACCGGAATATTAATTTATCTAATTATAGGAAAAAAAAATTTAAATAAATAAAAAAAATAAATAAAACAAAACAAATGAGCATCGGAAATTAAACTTTGATAAAACTTTGATTAATAAGTCAATAGAAAAATTAGAAATTTTTAAATATAAAGAACAGTTGTTATTTTTAGATACCTAAAACCTATCTTTTTTATCAGTATATAATTATAAAAGTACGAAAAGGGGGATTGGCCGGATAATTGAAAGATTCATTGCATTTGCAAAGCTGGCACGATTTTATATATGTGCCAATATCCTTAACTAATGTAGGCCAAAAGAAATACCTCTGAATTACTTCCCTCGTCTTACTAATCCCTAAATGGGCACAAGTCGGCAGCCAATGTGCAGATTCAATAACAGATGTGCGAAGTTCACTAGGCACTAACAATTTTCAAGTTGTCAAATCGGAAAAGTTTTGTGTGTCATTAACATGGAAATTTATAAAAGCGAGACCGCTCACCACCTTTACATTGACTTTAGAAGATCTGCTGAGAGTTGACTAATTAAATTCATATAACTACCAGTAGTAAATGCAGCCGAGTTGAAATCGATATTTAAAGGAATGTTAACAATATTAATCGAGTCCATATGCACCCGGGACAGTGCATCTGGCACCACGTTCTGATTTCTCTTCCGGTACTCTATGTCAAAGTCGTACCCCTGCAGCTTCAAACTCCACCTTGCCAGTGTACCGGACAGATCTTTAAGGGACATTAACCAAGTAAGACTGGCATGGTCAGTTATCACCGTAAAAGGTAACCCTTCGACATAGGACCGGAAACGCTTTATGGCTAAGACCGCCGCCTAGCATTCCTGTTTGGTGACGCAGTAGTTTCGCTGGGCTGCATTCATCTTCTGGGACATGTACGCTATAGGCCTATCTTCCACTTCAGAATCCCTCTGGAAAAGTACGGCGCCTACTCCAGTCGAGCTGGCGTCGCACTGAATAAAAAACCATTTTGTGAAGTCAGGACCAACTAAGGTGAGGGACAACCGTATGCATGAGTCGGCTCAAGGTCTGGGGCGCATTGCAGAGGCCGAAGGGCATTACTTTAAATTAATAAAGTGGACGGCCCGGGTCAGAAAATGCAGTTTTTTCTCTCGAACTTGGATCCAAAGGGATTTGCCAAAAGGCATCCTTTAAATCCAAGCTAGAGATGAATTTAGTTTTATCTAACCTACCGAGCAGGCTCTCTATCAAGGGCAGAGGGTACGCGTCCTTTTTGGTAACAGCGTTTAATCGCCTAGCATCTAGACATAATCGTATCTTACCCGGTTTTCGAACTATCGTCATTGGAGAAGACCAAACGCTGTGACTTTGCTCAATGACGTCTAAATCCAACATGCGATCGATCTGTTTGTACATTTCTTTCTCAACAGCTGTGGACACCGCAAAGAAACGTTGTTTAATGGCTGGATCATCATTAGTATCGATCTTATGTTGGATTAAATGAGTACGACCTAGACCGCGTCTTTTAAAATTTGGGATAATATCGATCACTGCGTTTAATCTTTGTTGTTGATCTTCCGTGAAGGAGTGAACTTTCTGAGAATCGTTTATTTCTGATTTATTAGTATAGATTTGTGGCCCCATATTTTCAGTAGAGAGTTTAGACATAATTTCAGATA
Organism: Tipula vernalis; assembly: GCA_958295665.1. Taxonomy (NCBI): domain Eukaryota; kingdom Metazoa; phylum Arthropoda; class Insecta; order Diptera; family Tipulidae; genus Tipula; species Tipula vernalis. The sequence continues at coordinate 274,790,606 of OY282560.1, forward strand.
GGAAGGAGATTTTAACATCAAACATTTTCATAAAATCACAACCTAAATAGAGTGGTTGTTGAAGGGTAGGGACTACCAGATATTTTGTAGCGGCTCACGCATTTCAATTATATAAAACAGTTTTTGTTATATAAATTGAAATTCGTTCACCACCACATATACATTTGGTTTACGCATAAGATATCTCTTTGCGTAACGTATTTTCATTAGCCATCTAGCGAGATGGCATGTACACAAAATATAATCGAACACTAAATTATATTTTGTGATATTTGCCCCATCTCGTTAAAATTATTTTCCTCAATTTAAACTTGAGTGATATTTTCTGTGGGTCCATCTCGCGTTCAATAGAACGGCGAATTTTGACATTACGATTCTTCTCGTATGTCAACACTAAAATTAAAATAAAATTCCCAATAAAAAAATAAAGACCAAAAACAAAAACGATTCTAATTTCGCTAAAAGATTTTTTCATGGTCTTGGTTGTAAAATGATTTTTCATTAATTGGTTTGCTTGAAACACGGTAGTGATACAGTGGTGAAGTAGTAAAAAAATATAACTTGTGATTAAAATAAAATTGTGTAATTAGATTAATATAGATTATGAACAAAATCAGAATAAAATAAATTGAATTTTTATTAAGAAAAACAAAAAACAAAATTAATTTATTTCGTGCAGTGCGATAATTTCATGAACTTAGTATGGTTATTATATGTAGTTTTGATAATAAGACATCCAGAAACTAGTTCTTGAGCCCCACTAGCAGTCTGCATTGAAGCCGTAATGGGATTAAGTTTTTCATTAAAGCGTTTTAAAAGTTCCAGAGATCCCTTTCCTAGAGCACTGACGCTCGCCCCGCTATCTAAAAGACCACGTATTTGAATCCCGTTTAAGTTGATATTGGCATATAATCGCTCGTCTTTCACCATGTCCAGATTATTTTAGTCAAAGAATTGAGATTCAGCAATATTATGATAGTATTCTCTGCGATTTTTGAAATATTGCTTGGAACGCTTTGCTCGTAAATGTAGTTGAGGAAAGCTAGGGATGGACATTGATGGAAGTTGAACGTCTAATAACGGGGTTTTACTTAAGGTTGGTTGGTATTGTTGGTATTGTTGTTGCTGCTGAGATTTAAATTGTTTAGAGCAACATTTTTGGATGGAGGAAATCTGTGTCTGGAACTCTGAGATGAGCTCGCCCGGAAATGTAGTGACCCAAGATTCCTCATTTCCGTTCCCAGGTTTCCCCGTAAATATGAATTACAGGTCATGCAATGTGCTTGAAGCACTCCGGGAGCCCCACACCCTAAACAAAATATATTTAACGGGACATCGCAATGAGTATATTGATGACCAATTCTTTGGCAATTCCAACATTGGATCACTGTAGCTTTAGATCTGGTTTCTGGTGAGAATCCAGACCTGGTGGGCTGATGAGTTGTTGGAGGCTTTTGTACTATTGCTTCAACAAATTTTTCATTTGTTGCATTCGAAAAATAGGGGTTTAATAGCGTAGAAATGCTAGGAAAATTTGAGGAAATCTCATGTATAATTTTCGAAGGTAAATTTATGTTTTGCTCAGGCTGGTAATTCATTCTCCTCCAAACCTCGTCTGTAGCGATACAAGTATTTACTAAGCTGGATAAGGTCAGGAACGTTCGACCTGCAAAATGTACTCTAAATCCACTTCGCATATTTTTTTGGATGAGTTCGATTAATTCAGAATCGGATAAGGGTGTCTTGAGAGGCATTGCAAGATTGAGTAACTCGTAATAAAAATCTACGAACGGTTCCTTCATTTTCTGTTTCCTATGTTCAGGAACTTGTTTGATATCCAGGTCAGTTCGCCTTTCTTGGAATCTATTAAGTATTTGATTACGAAATTCAGCCCACTCGGGTTTCGTTCCAGAATTATTAACCAGTAGTGTTCTTTGGCGGGACCATCTAACAAGCAATTAATAATATCCATTAATTCTTCTAGAGTAATTCTATTTGAATTTGCCAGATGTTCTACTCTAAATAGAAACTTTTCAATAGACATCCCCGAAGGGGAACCATCAAATTTTAGCTTCCATTTGTGAATAGGGGTCGTGAAAGCCGAGTTGCTCGATTTAGAAGCACTATTATTAGGTTTTAATGTTTCCGTCTGAGCTGATGGTGGCATCGTGTGTGGTGGAAGGTTTGATACGTTAGCCATCGAAGGCATTGCTATTGGAGGGGGAACAGTTTGATAGAATGGCAAGTAGGGATTCAACGGCACAAAATTAGATGGGGGTATAAATTGCGAGGGATATGATGGTGGATTCGTGCAGAAATTAGTAGGTGGTATGATCGGTATATTTCGAATAGGGTGCTCATTATTCTGTGATACAGGAACTGAATGAATTTCAGAAGCCCCAGATTGTTGTACCGGTGGACTATTTGAGATCACAGATGTAGCAGGATTATTAGCGTTTACTTCGTTACGCTCAGATTGGTTATTTGAATTAGAGTTTTTACTATTGTCAACAGGGGATTAACCGTGTGATGGAGTAGATGTGGTATGAGAATCATCAACATGTATATATGTTTGGTTTAATAGAGCGTTAGTAAGATCTAAATTTGGAATAGGTTCGATCACTATAGCACTTATGTCAGCTATTATATATAACTATTTTTTTATTTTTTTTATTTTTTTATTGTTTAATTGTCCCTCACCACAGTCAAAACAACACCAAAATATCATTAAAATTTCCTATGCACAACGCAAGGTAAAGGCAATAACAAATAGTATTAACACATAAACACAAACGTTGGCGCACGTAAGCTTAATAAAGCGCAACAAAACTAAACTTTTTCTTTTCTTCATATTGATCCACAAGAATTGATTACGGTGATTTTTGCACGGATCTACGAACAAAAGAACAACAAAACTGGAACGAACCATGTGATTCGTAACAGTGCATGTAAAATTTGGTCAATTTAATGATAGTACGAGTGCGAAAAAAGACACATTAAAAGCACGTTCGTTTGTGGTGAATTAACTGAATTGATATTGAGTTACTATTCCGATAATTGAGTTAATATTCAGATAATTAAGCTACTGAAATGAATTGGTCGTTCGTTTGCTACAATTTAACTTTCTGGTTTGTGAAGTTTACGTGAACCGACTTTGCTTCGTTTAGGCTAATGCGCCATTTCTTGGTCCAACTACTCACTGTGTCGGTTGCTTTTTGAAGTTTGGTCGTTGCTTCTGATATACACTTTCCAGTAGCCAGAATAGCTGTATCGTCTGCAAATGTTGCTATGGTCGCACCTTCTGTATTTGGCATATCTCTGGTGTACAGGATGTACAATATAGGACCCAGTACGCTACCCTGTGGTATGCCTGCTGATATTCTCTTTAGTTCAGAGTACTCTTGGTTATATTTTACACGGAAATGTCGGTCTGCGATATAAGATTTAAGAATTTGATAGAATTGCTTAGGTAGATCTCGATGCAATTTAAATTCAAGTCCTTGGTGCCAAACTTTGTCGAAAGCTTGTGCTATATCTAAGAAGATGCTGGAGCATATCTTCTTATTCTCAAGTGAGTCTTCGATTATATCCGTTATTCTGTGAACTTGTTCTATCGTAGAGTGATTTTCTCTAAATCCAAATTGGTGTGGTGGAATCAAATTTCTCTCCTCTATTATTGGCTTGAGTCTCTTGAGCAGTAATTTTTCAAATAATTTTGAACGTACGACTTTTTATCGTTCGCTGGTTTGCCTAGTTTGGGGATCATAATTACTTCAGCAACCTTCCATTGCCGTTGGACATATTTTAGTCTGAAGACAGCATTGATAATAATTTGAACCAATTTTCGTAGTCCCTTCTCGGGAATGGCTTTTACTACTTGTCCAGTAATTAAATCATATCCTGGAGCTTTTTTTTTGCGTTCAAATTACACTTGATCTCATTTTTTAATTCCTGTATTGTTACACATCGAATATTATATTCATCAATTTTGCTAATTGTTATTATGTTTTCATCTGCTGTTTGTCTATGTAACGGTTGAAAGGTGTCTTCCAAGTGAGCTGCAAATAAAATAGCTTTTTGCTTGTCGCTTTTAGCCCAGGTTCCTTCCCCATTTTTAATAGGTGGCACATGCATTTTAGTTCTTTTTAATCCCTTTGTTGCTTTCCAAAAAGAGTAATCAGTATCTTTATGTTCGGTGAGACCATTTAAGTACTTGTTAATAGTTTCATTCTTAATTTCTTTTATAAGTTGTTTTAGTTTATTGCATAGAAAATTGAGGATTTTTTTGTTTTCCGGGGCGCGTGTCCTTTGCCAGGTCTTTCTTGCCTTCCGTTTCTCTCTAACTAACTCCCTGACCTCAATAGGATAATTTTGATTCCTACGGGATTCGGTGTGACTAGCAGGAGAACTTTCCCATGCTGCTTGTTGAATAGTACTGTTAAATACCTCTAGTTCGTCTTCCAACTGTACCGGTGTTTTAATCGGCACTCGTAGATTTATTTGTATTTCAATTAGTTCTTGGAATAGGTCCCAGTTAGTTCAATTATTTGTTAATTTAGGCAGGTTATCCTTATTAATTATCATTGTGCTGAGTGTCATGATAACAGGTGTATGATCGGAATATATCCCTTCGCTGTTTTCGATGCACATGTAATCCTCGAAGATTCCTTTCGTTACATAAAAATCAATGAGATCTGGTATTTTATTTATATTAGCAGGCCAGTATGTTGGTTTACCTCCAGAGTGGAACTCGCAGTTATTTATTCGTCCGGCTTCGAATAGCTCTTTTCCTTTATGGGTTGTAAGTCTTGATCCCCAATAGGTGTTTTTTGCATTAAAGTCACCACCAATAATAAAATTGGATCCTAGTGATCTAAAGAGTCTATTATAATCTTCTTTGTTTAGATTATAGCGTGGAGGGCAGTAGATAGAGGAAATACTGTATTCATTATTATTGTTAGTTTCAACTTTTATGGTTTTAACTTGCATATTTTCCTCTTCTATACTAGGTTCTTCATAGTGTTTGAGACTCTTTTTCACTATTACTGTTGATCCTCCTCTGGGTTTTCCTCCTGGGTGAACAGCATGGTAACATTCATAATCACGTATTTTAATAAATGATGTTTTTGTCAAATGGCTCTCCGATATAAGGCAGATATCAATTTTTTCTAAATTTAGAAAAATTTCTAGCTCTGGAACATGTTGCGCTAGTCCGTTCGCGTTCCAGGTGACAATTCTTAATGATCTGCTCATTTTGGTATATGAGGGCTGTTGCCTCGTTCAAGGTTTGATGCATATCTAGACGCTTATATAAAGCTTCTAGACCACGTTCTTGCTTTGCTAGCCGTATATTTATGGCTTCTATGCTTCGACAAATCCTTTCAAGGGGATTATCATTCGTAGCATTAGATGATTGCTGTACAATTTGTGAATAACTTTTCCGCTCTGTACCAATACCTGGTGGTTTTGGCTCCGCTTGGGTTTTAGTTGGTTTCTCTTCTCTGGTAACCCTAGGGTTTTGAGGAAACTGATGCGTTTTGTTTCTTAGTCTTTGAAGTTCTTTGGCTACTTCACAGCCTCTATAATTTGCAGGATGATGCCCTTTACAGTTTATAGATTTTGCAGGGGTGTTTCTACTTTCTGTACACTCTTTCGCGTTGTGTTTTCCAGCACATTTTACGCATCTTGGCTCCCGTCTGCAATATTTTTGCGTGTGATTGAAACCTTGGCATTTTTTGCATTGAGGTATTAGCCTCGTGTTTTTCTTAAGCGTTGGATGAAGGCCTCTGGCCATAACCTTAATTGCGCGTTCGTTTTTATCTTCGTATGTGAACCATTCTTTACCTTCCGCATTGAGCTTTGTTGCTCTATATGTATCGGAATCCGGTGTATTGATTTTCCACACGTTATTGTTTAGTGACACTACTGTATATTCCTTAGCTGGTGCCAAATGGAAGGGATGCAAACGAAGGAAATGTCAATATTTCAACGACAATATCCATACAAAGGTCGCGCCAATAAAAACTTTGTCGATTGCACGATTGGAACTCTGCGCTGCATTATTATTAGTTCAATTAATGAAGTCAATTGAGAAGACACTCTATGCAAACATACGGAACAAGAAGGGAGAAATTATCGAGAAATTTTGCAAGTTTTCAGTTTCGATATGAGTGAGAATAACGAAAAATTTAATTTGTTTTTTACCAGTCAATCTCATCAGGCTATAGCGAAAAATCTAGAAGAATCTAGTAATCTACGAAAAGAAATCAAAAAAAAAACCCAAAAAGCCTAACGATGTTTGAGAATAAAAATCAATTTACTAAAATGAAAAATTGTGAATTAAAATTTTATTAATTTGAATTAAAATTCTGTACAAGTTGCAATTCGATATATTTAATTTAAAATTATTTAAATTGAAAATAAAGACAACACTAAATAATGCATTTCAAAATCCCAGGAAAATAAAATTTTTTATTCCCTTAACGAAAACCACCATAGGATCATATCATCGTACTACCATACCACAGAATACAACCAGAAGAGACATAACGCTGATTTTGTATGGAAAAATTTAGACTCATTTTTTTGACCTTGATTTGCCGAAGGTAAGAGAAAGTTGGGTTATGTATTCTTTGGTTTACTGGTTTTTATTTGAAATAATAAAAATTGAGAATCCTTAACAGTAAAGTTAGTGAAATTATTAGACAAGTTTTGTTTTGACAGCATAATTTGTATAAAATATTCAAAAAATTCATAATTTTCGAAAATAATTATACTTCAATGTACAAAAAAGAAGGTAAGATGAAAAAAAAAATTTGATCCACGCAATGTCTATTCTGGTTAATCTTTCTTCTGTGACCATACCATCAAATTTTCATGCCGTCTTACCCGACATAATATATCATCGTGCAATCATACCATCATATTTACGTCGTACAATAAAAACAGATTGGTGGAAAAAAAATATTCTAAATCGGATAAGCGATTCTCGAGATATCATGGGTACAGACGAACGGACATATTATTATTTTTTTTTTTGTGCTTTTTCGGACTCAGGGACTTTCAAAACGTCGAGAAAAGTGGTTTTGTAAATTTTTGGCCATTTTTGACAAGGTTTCAATACTTTGGTCTTTTTAAACCGAAGTAATTTTCCCTTTAAAAGAATAAATTGCACACATACATATAATAATTTACTATTAAATAATTAGGCTATATTAACAAAAATTCACAACAATAATTATTAATTAAATCTCTTTCGAAATCTCCGTTTCTTTTTATTCTTTTCTTCGTAATTTTCGTAATGATTTCAAGAATACCAATTTATGATTTCATCATTACTATTACGAAAATATTATGCATTACGAAAATTTTGATGATTTTTTTCCGATTTCGTAAAATCCGATCCGCCGCGGATATATGTACATATTATGGTTTTTTATTTGTTCGTAAAAAATACGATCTCGTCTAATCCGCCTTGTCATGAAAAATCACATGTCAAAAATACTCAAAATCCGATAGCGTGACGGATATCGTTTATACGACTAAATTCTTTGTTGCAAGTAGAGATGTTTTTTAACGAAAATTAAAATTTATTATATTTATTTACGATATAAAATGTAAGTTCTAAAATTATTTCAAGATGTTTGTTTAAAAAAAAAAAAATAAAGTTAAATTGATTTATTTTTATTGTGTTAATTTATAGGTGGCATCACCAAAAATTTAAAGAGACCACTCAAACATTTATGGAGTGAAGTGACCAAAACATTAAATGAAGCTGGGCCACCTGAAAAAACAATTGAATGATTTAAAAAAGTGAGGTTATGTGCGATGGTGTTTTCATGACTATTAATACAATGTTATTTTATATTCAGGTTTGGAAGGACTTTAAATACAGCATCAAAAATATGTTGCGAAATAATAAAAAAAATGTTGACTGGTACAGGTGGGGGACCTTACAGGTTAAGAAAATTCAGCCATTTAGAGGAAACAGTCCATAAATTATTATACCTAAGCGGGGAAATCGAGGGCTTAAATGTAAAAACTTTCGGATGCAAAATTGTAACTGCACTGGATGAAAGTCAATACAATGATAATTTAAGTATAGGTACCCAAGAGTAATCCGAGATATTTAATGAGGTTAGTGGCGAGTTTTTATCTACTACAAATACTCTAGAGCAAATACCAGCCTCACCAGCAAGACAAAAAACGAAACGTCACATCTCACCTTCTACAAGCAGCAATAAACCTCACACCTCAAATTCTACAAGAAGCAATAAACCAGCTAGTCGATTAAGGAAAAAACAGAGAGAAACTTCTAAAACGCTTTTAAAGAAACAGATATCACTTCAAGAAAATCACCATAAAGAATTTAAAAAATTTGCAGAAAACGTCACTAAATACCTGAAAGAGAACAATAGAATTCTTAGAAAGAAAAATCGATATCAAAACAAACAATTTTATTGGAATCCAACAAATTGTAGGCAGAACAATCAGAATTCAAAACAATTGTGATCAATCTCAACCAACGAAAGTTAAAAGCAACAATATAATTTTATTTTGCTTAATTTTTTCAAATTATTTTATTAATTTTATTTTTTATTAATTTAAATTTGAATGAATTTTTTATAAAATAAATCTTGAATTGTATAAATTATTTTTTATTGATTCCCGAATCCTCTTGGCTTCTTCTTTTATATTTTCGGTTGTAATTTCTTCTGCGGCAATTGTTTCTATACTATCCTCTTCTATAGGCACCTTATTTTTTATACACAAATTATGAAGTAGACAGCATACGTTTACGATTTGTGCTGTTTTCTCAGGAGTATAGTGTAAGTGATTTTAATATGTTTCGAAGATTGTAAGAGAATCCAATCCAGTTTCGAACTGATGAGCTTATGATTATGAAAAAATCAATCTTCTCATCAGGCCGCGGCGACTGGACTGATTATACCACAATTTTCATTCTATATATACAGAATGTGCTGTGATTTAAGTACTAGCGAAGTACTAATACAGATGAATTCTCTTGCAATTTGTTTTCCTCTTCACGATATTCACACTGCTCTGTTGAATTACTGTTCGTAAATACTAATATACTTCTCGTGTTAATCGAAACACAATTAAAATGGTCTAACCACCGGTAGCATATTAGAAATTACATGAATTAATTAACATTCAACAAAAACATTGATAAAAAAGTAAAAATTAGCTTACACACAGAGCAGTGTGAATATCGTGAAGAGGAAAACAAATTGTAAGAGAATTCATCTGTATTAGTACTTCGCTAGTACTTAAATCACAGCACATTCTGTATATATAGAATGAAAATTGTGGTATAATCAGTCCAGTCGCCGCGGCCTGATGAGAAGATTGATTTTTTCATAATCATAAGCTCATCAGTTCGAAACTGGATTGGATTATCTTACAATCTTCGAAACATATTAAAATCATTTAATTAAATAAATAGAATTATGTCTATTAGTCGGTTTCGTTGAATTACTGTTCGTAAATACTAATATACTTCTCGTGTTAATCGAAACACAATTAAAATGGTCTAACCACCGGTAGCATATTAGAAATTACATGAATTAATTAACATTCAACAAAAACATTGATAAAAAAAGAAAAAAAGTATAGTGTAGCTCACGAAAAACTCACTCAATAATTGCACGAGCTTTTGCGTGAGCTGTATTATAGCAGAACCATCTTGATGTAAATAGAGGCGGCATATGACAAATGAACTTAAATTAAGGGATACATAAAAACCAAAATTTCATTTATTTTCATAGAGTTTGTATGAAAAAACGCGATTTCGATTGACGAAAAAACATGAATTAAAAGTTTTACCCAGTTAAATAATTTTTTCTAACATCGCTATAAAACAACTCAATGTCTTACTCATTTAAAACACAGGTTCTCAAATTTCCTGATTTTCCAGCAATAATCAAAAGAAAATAAGGGAATTTAAATTGAAAAACATTCTACAACAATAACAATATGTATTTTAGAAAAATAATCAATTTAATGACGTCATGATTTGTCCACATTTAAAACCTGGTGTCCTTTATGGAAGGGAAACAATCGAAATTAAAATAAATCAAAAAGAGCCAAACAGAAAAACTTAAATCAATACAAGATGAGCGTGAAGAAAACGAAAAATAGAAACAATCTAGCATGCTTCGCAAATTCAAAATAACAAGACAGAAAAATATATTATAAATATAGGTCATATGAGCGGGAGTACGTTCATAAACTCTACATTGTAGAACAATGTTACAACTGTCATTGTACAAATGACATTCCCACTTACAATGTTACAAACGTCAAAGTTACAAACGTCAAAGTAAAAACGTCAAAGGAAACAAATCAAAATAAAAACGTGGAAAATTTGAAGAATTGGAAAAAAAAATGGAAAATAATTTAATATCGCTTGCCGTTTTAGAACAATATAGAAAAGTCCTCATAAATGTAAGGTCTATTGTGTGTGTAAACAACGAAACAGGACATAAATGATGATTGTTTTTTATAGGTGGTCATTGCAATAGACAATGATGGACTTTATGAAGAAGAAGACGAAGAAGAATTAATTTTAATTCAAATGAAACATCAAAAGCGAAGTCTTCCACGAATTACGGGCTACATCAATGATGTTGTTAACTATTATGATGAGATACAGTTTCAACAAAATGTCCGCATCAAACGCATTGCTTTGGAAGAACTCCTCAAAATTTTAAATGAAAACGTCGTTTCTGATAAGTCTGTTGGAGGAAGGCCACAACTTGACTTAAAACACCAACTCCTTTCGGTAATTTGGTTGTTGCAAATGTACATATTTACAAACTAATATTATTGTTTTATTTTTTACTATAGATCCGTTAGTGAACGTTTCAATATGTCAAAAAGTGTGTTGTCGAATTGTTTCGTGTTAAAATAAATGCACTTACTAGCATAATGGGTAAATTTATTAAGTGGCCAACGGGAAGAGAACTTGAGGATGTAAAACAAAAATTTAGTTCCATAAGTATTTTTAAAAATTTGATCGGGGTCGTTGATGGGACATACGTTGCGCTTTCGGTACCTAAACATTTAAATAAAGCCTACACAAACAGAAAATGCTTCATAGATGTGTACTCGCTTTATAGATGCGTACTCTGGGTGGCCAAGTTCTCTATCGGATGTCAGAATCTTTAAAAATTCTGATATATACAAAGAAGCAAACATAAGTACCAAAAAATTCTTCCCAAACGAAGAATATATTTTAGGCGATAAGGCATACCCTATTTTGGAGTGGCGCATCACACCTTATATCAAAAGAGATGATATTAGACTCAATAAAAAACATTCATCGTGCAGGCAGGTGGTAGAACGAAGCTTTGCTTTATTGTTTGGTAGATTTCGGAGACTTAAGCATTTAGATTTGCATCAAACGGATTGGGCACCATAAACTATTACCGCTTGTTTTATTTTGCACAACATTTGTTTAAAGTACGATGGCGATATGTTGGACGAATACTTAGGAGAAGGACTCCCTGTTCAGGTAGCCAATGATACAAATGAAAATCGGTTTACTGGTTTTGCACCGTTTAATATAAAAAGAAATTGTATCTGTAATCAGATAATAGATTAAAAAAAATCAAATACATAATTATCTATAAAATTCAATTAACAAATATGTATGTTTAATTTTGTTTATTTTGAATAATTGAAATTAAATTTTTAATTTGTTCATATGCTGATTCACATAACTGAATAACTTTATCTTGAAAAGACTTGCTGTCTTTTTGTCTCTAGATCCGATTATGTTTTATTGCTTTCAACTCTTCTAAAATCATTTGGTCTTTGGATTTTTTTTTTGATTTTGGTTGGAGGTGGTTCTAGATCTTCGATGGAATCTGTAATAACCAAATATTAGAATTTAAATTTATTTTCATTGTTATTTGTAATCAAATCATGAATAACATAATCACGCTGAAATGAATAAATATATAAAGTTCGCATATACCATTCAACAAAATTTCTTCCAAATTATGTGTTGTGGATAAAATGGGTTCATTATTTTGCCGTAAGCTTGAAGATATGCAAATTGGATTGGAAGTATGCTCTTTAGCAAAAAGTTCTTGAAATTCTTCAAAATATTCAAATTCGATTGGTTCGGTGCAACGACCACTATCGCATTTTGCATGACACAAACGTTTCAAGTTAGCAAACTTTTCCTTACATTGAGTTTTGGACATTGTATGGCCAAAACTCATCATCAACGTATGTATCGCTTGCCATATATCATCGCTTTTACATTGTCCGGTGCCAAACAACCATTTTGTATTATCATAGCATTTGACTAAATCTAATATTGCCATTTTATTCCAAATCACCCTCTTTGTAATAATATCAGACGGCAACGTTTGATTTTCGTTTGATAAATTTAATAATCTGTTATTTGTTGCCCTTTCGGCTATAGATTTGGAACATCATGGTTCATTTTCACTCTGAACGACCAGTTCTTTTAATTCACTATGCTGAGGCTCATCAATGCCGTTAATTAATTTAATAATGCCGTCATTTCGTTCGACATAAAAATATTCACCTATTCAATAACAATCGAAACTAATGCAATTAATATAAACAACATTTATTACGATTTTTCATTAGTGATGTGCTAAATCGGTGTTTTTTGTTCTGTTTTGCTTATTTTTTCCAATGCTTCTTAACAAAAATAAAACACCGATTAGCCCATCACTATTTTTCACTAAACAACATGTATTATTAATTATACAACATTATATTAATCTCAAAACACAAAACAACAAAATATTTAAACATGCTTTATAATACTATAAGAATACATTTAATGTTATTATCATCTTACCAGTATCGTTATCAACACACAAAATTTCATTATTTTGAATAATGAAATAATTTTGCTCGTCCAAAGCGAATGAATACATTTTTTATTTCGATAATTTTATTGAATTTTTGTTTTTTCTTACATTTGACAGCTAGAAAGGCAGTATTGAATAGGATTGAACATGACGTTTGTAACAATAAGGGGAAATTTTGGATTAGGTTTATGAACAACAAAAAGCACAGCCTTACCACCGACTCCGCCGGCGTTCATTGTTCTTCGCTTTTTCATTTCCGCTCCGCCTAATGATACCATACAACAAACAACGCAACGCTATAAGCGAATTTTTGTGCACTGAACCTATCATTTCCTGTCAACTATATGAAGTTTAAGGTTATTATAAAAAAGTAAACATTTAAATTCGCAACATGGATTCAATTGCCCATTATTTTATGGACAGCGATAGCGAAGATGAACTTGATCGGAGAAGCGTAATAGCCACTTGGTCTCCTCTTACTCTTCCAGAAACAACGTTAGTATAAAATTTCTGATATTTTACATTTTGTTAGTATACTAAACATTTATTTACTATAATAGTTTTAGGCAATTATTTCGGCTATCTAAAGAAGCTTTCGCATATGTATTGGAAGAAATATCGGCAGATTTTAAAACAAACAACAGCAATTGCATTCCACCAATTACAAAATTGGCTGCAACACTTCGTCTTCTTGCAGAAGGTTCCTATCAACGAGGTGTAGGGCAAGACTACAATATTGGGCTGGTGCAACAAACGGTAAGCAAATTTTTCGGTGAAACGCTAGATATAATCGAAAAAAAATTATGTTCTAAATGGATTGCGCTGGACATAACCGAGCACGAAAAAACAGAAACTAAGAAAGGGTTTTATGAAAAAACTGGGTACCCCTACCCCGGTGTAATCGGGTGCATCGATGGAAGCCATATTAGTATCTTGAAACCATCCATTTCAGAACATATTTACTTTAATCGGAAAGGATATCATAGCTTAAATATTATGTTGGTAAGATTTAATACTTCAATTTTGATTAAATATATATTTGTTTTTTTTTTGTACCAATATCTTTACTTAATTTCAAGATTTGTGACCATAAACTGCGGATCAAAGCAGTTAATGCCCATTATGGTGGCTCCTGCCATGATTCAATGATTTGGAGCCTTAGCAGCGCCCGATAATATTTACAGCGTCAATGGAGAGCTGGCGATACAAATTCATGGCTGATAGGTAAAGATTTTCAAAGGTAATATTTTACATAAAAGCTAAAATTTTTTATTATAGCGGATTCTGGATATCCTTTAGAGCCCGGGATTATAACTCCGTTTAGAGCAGCTGCTGACGGTTCACCTGAAGCAAGGTCTAATACCTTGCATTCAAAAGCGCGTAATCCAGTTGAAAGATGTATCGGACTGTTGAAAGCTAGATTTAGAGCCCTACTCTCAGCAAGGCAGCTACATTATACTCCAGAAAAAGCTTGCCAAATCGTGAATGTTTGTTGTGTTTTGCACAATATATGCATCCACTGTGGCGTTGATTTGAACGATGATATACCACTGGATAATGACGCAGTTAGCCTTATGATGGAACATACTTCCGATAACACTACAACAGCAAATGGAGCCAAAAAAGCGAATTAAAAATGCAATTTTATAATATTATTTTGTATATTTATTTTGTCAATAAAAACAAATTCTTCATAAAAATTACATAATTCATTAGATTAATTAATTCATCACAGTTGATATGGCATAAAGCAAAGTAATAAAATAAAAAATAATAAAACCAATATCTACATCTTTTAACAACTAAAATTTTAATTTTCGGACTCTGAGTCGTACGATGACCGATTATTCTTCCTCAGCTGCAAATTAACATAGTTTTTTTAAATTCTAATTTGTCTTTTCTCAACTTGAGTTTCTCTAGCCGATACTGCTTTTTATTTTGTAAGGTTTTCTTTGAAACCTTGAAATTTCCTTTAACTCCGCGATTACAATTTTAAACTGTGACGATAAATCTTCATAGAAACTTTGTTGGGTGGCTACCTGAGCTTCCAAAAGACTTTTTGTTCTAACAGCTTTTGCTCGTGGTTTTTTTGTTGAGCGCCGTTCTGTAGCTTCTGGTAAATACGACATATCTATATCAATGCAAGTCGCTTCGGCTAGTACGTAATCTTCAATTTGCGCTTGATCTATCTTTGTATGAATAAAATTCAGCGATTTTGGTGCTCCATACTCTTGGCCCGACCTACCTATACATTTGTTTAAATCTAACAATTCAATGATCCTTTCTTCCAATTCCGTGAAATAATATAATTTGCAGGGATCACCATCGGTTCCTGTCCGCTCAGCCTTATTTTTTGTGAGATTTTGTCTTATTTTGTATTTCCAGTCTTTCCAAACCTATTAATTTAAATATTACAATAATATCTCTTTAATACTACGTATTAAAATAAATTAAAACTAAAAGGTTCTTACACGTTTCCATCCCAACACATCATATATTGGCGGCCCACATAAATTAAATTTGTTAATTGCTTCACCCCATAGAGCTTCGACTTGCTTTTTGCATCGGGTGAATTTAGAAGTCCTTGAGCCAAATTTTTGTTTTCTTCTAGGAACTCAACAAGTTCCCTGTATTGCGCCTGGTTTGTGTTTGAGTTTTTCTTTTTTAATGACCTAAAACATTAGAAAATAATGACAAATGTCAAGAATTATTTTACAAAATTTAATATTGAACCACAAATTTCATTAACAAATTAATAACATAACCTATTTAAGTTAGTTTCACTATTTTATAATTAAAAATACACGTTAGTTTTTAGCAAAAATTATCTATTCTTTTCTAAATACGTAAACAAATTGTTTGCTTTATATATATAAATGTATATTAAAATTATGTACTTACATTTTAAGACCACAAATTATGTTCAGGCGAACAACAACGCCATAAAATATAAAGCGTTTATAATATCGCTTGTCATCGAAAATGAACGAGTTCGTTTTTTATAGTACCAAATTATTTTAAAATTACGACTAAAAGCGTTCTTTTTTACGATTATCGCTTTCTATAGTAGGAAAATCACAAAAGCGAATCAGCAACGAACGCCGGTGGAGTCGGTGGTAAGGCCCCAGTCCGGTTATAATATGAAACGATGAGACAAACAATGCAGGAACGGAATAACAGTCAAAAAATGTTAAATAAACAACAACAAAAATTAGGTCAAATCGATTAAATTTGTAAACAAACGATTTTTGTCAATTAAAAAAAAAAAAAAAAAAAAAAAACAAACGACGTGTGTTATTTTCTATGTCTATGTGTATAAGTCATAAGTTAACATATCGTCACCTGAGTATTTAAGTGTTATAAGCGCATTTTTGCCATTTTCGATTTAAGACTGGTATCTTACTTAAAAAAACGAGATCTTTCGATTAAGATTGTCAGAATTGTCCTATCTTATTTCATTCAAAAGATACTAGAATGACAAGTGATACATTCGCTTTAATGATAACAAAAAGTAAGTATTTATCTGTTACATAAACTGATCATATTGGAATGGCATAATTTCGTATTTATTTTTATATAAAATTAAATAATATTTAAGTGATACATACATACATTTCGAATAACAAAAAGGTATATAAGCAAATAGAAAAATCAGCATTTGTGTGATACAAACATACAATAAATATGTAACTTAGCCATTTATGTAAAATAAATGTTCAATATTTGAGCAATACAAACATACAATGGTTGTTCGATTTAACCATTTACCCAAAATATTGGTTCAGAATTTATCTGATACAAACATACAATCAATGTTCAAAACAAACGTAAACGTTAAAGGTAAATTCAGCATTTATATGATACAAGCATATAATGAATATGTAACTTAGTCGTTTGTGTAAAATATATGTTCAGTATTGATGTGATATACAAACATACAATGATTGGTCGATTTAACCGTTTACCCAAAATACAAGTTCAGAATTTATCTGATACAAATATACAATCAATGCTCAAAACAAGCGTAAACCTTAAAGGTAAATTCAGTATTGGTATGATACAAGCATACAACTTTGTTTTAACTTTTAATTGTCAGGAGACAATTTAAATAAAATCTGCAGTCTTTCATTAAAGATCGGTCGAGTAACATCAGTCAGTATGAGCAACAGGTAAGAATTTTATTTCTAAAATACCATTTTAAATTAGTGTCTGTGTGTAATGTATAGTATTAAGTCAAAAACATCTATAATTATAGATGTTTTTGGTTAAGTGCATAATGAAATATAAAACATACAATATAGCCAAAATGTTGTAATACGAAAATTATAGTTAGTCTAGTAATTTACCATTAATATTATAGTGCATAATACTAGCACTTTTTTGTGATAATTTTTTTTAGACATTGACGATTATTGAATAAGTAAGAAAAGTCTAACTGCACAACAAAATGTTACTATTTTTAGCAATACAGTAGACTCGTGGTAACGTGAACAAAATAAAACCAAGCAATTCATATTTAAGTTGATATTTTTCATATGAAATTTGGATGTTCATTTCACAAGTTGATAATGATTTATTAGTGATTTGTTTTGATAAAATACAGTATACGATATAAGATTACATTTAACACCGAGTAGTAAATAATTAAAAAATTGTTCACGTTACTCGGAGTTCACGGAAACGGCGTTCATGTTAGCGCGAGTCTACTGTAGTAATCACATTTGACAATAAAAGTTAAATTTTTTAGTTGTAGTTGATAGTATAGTCGATTATTTTCGTGAGCATCGATGTTACAGTGAACACAACCTTTATGGTGCTAGAAATGACATTGGAGGCCAGGTTAATAATTAACACATAAATGACATTTGTTTGTTTGTTTTTAAACTTTTATATTTTTCTGGAGTTCAAGGCTCACCCAATTATTTCACTTGTTCACTTTTACGTCCTAACCTAACACTGTTGCCAGCCATATCGAGGACATACGTGTACAGATCCGATTTTCATAACCACCTGCACGTTGCATAGCTCCATGCCAGCCTGCATTACTTACATGAACGATGGCTCGTAGTTCATGAAAAATCCCGTTTGCATACCTTCCCTATCGAGATTCAATCCGGATACCTGCCGCTCCAAGCAACATAGCTTTAACTACTATGCTTCTTGCTCCGTTCACACAGGATTGTTAACGTTTTAATTCAAACATTTTTTGCTTTGCACATTTGTGAATTATAATTAGCTACTATAATATGTATAATTTCTTGATCTACTTCTTGGTTTATACAACGATAAGTGCACATAAAATTGTTTTATATGATGTATTATTTTTGATAATGAATCAAACTATGTTTTATTATAACATATCTTCTCCTGTGCCTCAAATTTCTAAAGAAATTTTGAATGCGATGAGTGGCATTTTGTCTGATGATGAATTTGATGAACACTTAAAGTTGATTTAGATAATGCTGACCAAATTAAATTTTTTCAACACGAAAAAAATAAAATTTGTGCGAAAGAGGAAAGAGACATAGATAGAAAAAATACTGATCACAAAACAGCTATTTTAACGTACGACCTACAAAACGTGTTTGCTCTGCCAAAAGCTGAAGTGAGCAATTTTTACTATAAACGAAAATTTGCGGTATATAACTTAACAGTACATTGCAATCTTAATAAACCAACTTACTGCAGCATATGGACGGAAGCGCAAAGCAGAAGGTCTGGTAATGATTTGGCCAGTGCATTATATAAAATTTTACTTTCCATTGTTGCTGATCTTCCTAATATTAACCAAATTATCCTTTGGTCTGACAGTTGTGTTGCACAAAATAAAAACCGCGTAAACACGACCATGGTTATAAAATTTTTACAGGAAAATAAAGGAATAGAGAGCATCATTCATAAATTTTCCGAGCCTGGACATTCACAGCTACAGGAAGTTGATGCAATACACAGCGCTATCGAGCGACATTTGAGAGGAATGACAATTTACAGCCAAATGAACTATTTTTAAATGCTGTGTAATATTTTATTTCAATAAAGTTTAATGAATTTTTTTATTTTGTTTGATATTTTAAAGTTATTAAAACCATTTTATTTTCTAGTTTTTGTTCCAAAAATTGCAATTTTTTGGATTAGGGGTGTTCAGTAAACTTCAATTTTGTTATATTTCTGTATTCTTATAATGAACTACGCATAAGAAGTACAATTACTTCTAAATTAAAATAGGCATTTTAATTAACTTTTATATGAAATTATGGTTCATACGCAAACAATTTTTTAATATTTAAATGATACATAAAAGTATAAAATACTGATACATACAATACATATTCAAACCAAACGATAAAATTTTGTGATACATATGAAATTTTCAAAATTTTAAATTCCGGTTTAAACCAAAAATATGCGTACTCGTATGATAAAAAATTCGTTTCAATGTAGGACAAAGCACCTTGACTATTTTCAAAAAATTTAGTTTTTTTGACCAATATTTGAAAAACCTTTAATTTGGAGACATTCAAAGTTATAAGATTCGATTTTCTCGATTTAAGGTTTTTGTCGTTTGTAACACTTAAATATTCAGGTGACGATATAGACCAGTATAAGATAATTATAACATATAAACAGAATATGCTAAGATTGTGAAGACTAACGGATTAGTTTAAACGAGTTAAACTAGATGTAGTTCTAGATGGACCATTAATATAGAAATAGTTAACAATATAGGATATGTAGTTACGTTTTATTATGGTTTAATTGAGGGTAATTGTGTAATAAATTGCCTTATAAATGCTGCTAATTCATTACTAAATTAGAGATATTAGGCTGAACATAGATAATTATGGTTGAATCGAGGATAATTGTGTAATAAGTTGTCCTATAAATGTATATAGGACAAATATTAATATGGTACAATTTCATAGTGTTCAACGCAATAATACTGCTGATTCATCACTAAATTAGAGATACTAAGCTGAACATAAAAGTGAAGATGTTATGTTGGACTATCGTTGATTATGCTGAGATAATTATCTTGTAGGCCTCTGCAATCTGTTTTATAGTTAACTGTTGTGTGGATGTTTTTAGTTATGTGACACATTTCTTTAAATACTCTCTTTTTCTTATTAGTTTCATAGTCGAGTATTGAGGCGTGTTCAAAAGCGAAGTCTTCAGTACAATCTATTGTGTGCTTACATAACGCTGATCGGTGAAGTATTATATTGTTTTTGTTCTTCTTTATAAATTTCACGTCACATTTATGTTGATTAATTATGTGGGGGGGGGGGAGGGGGACCACAGTTTTCCCTGTGTACGTCTTACCACAACTGCACGGAATTTAATAGATAACCCCCGCTCGTTTTTCCTTCGGAATTCTATCTTTAATATTACCAAACGTCATGCTCAAAGTATTGTCCACCCGTGTACCAACTTTATTGATATAGTCGGGATTGTATAATTGTTTCCTAATCTTCTCAGTAAGATTGGGAATGTATGTTACTGAGCCTAATAGTTGTTTCGTTTGAGTAACAGGTGGTGTTCGTGGTCTATTATATGTGTATAGGCATTTTGTTATTAGTTTATCCACTAACTTTTTAGGGTAGTTATTTTTCTCCATAATTATGTGAATTCTAGTTACTTTCTTTTACTCTAGTAAAAGATTACTTTCTTTTACTCTAGTAAAATAAAGTATAGTAATCATGAAAATTTTGGAACTCGAGATTTTTAGAGATTTATTTGTTTTGAGGTCCCCTGAGTCCGAAAAAGTGGGTTTCAAAATGGTGTCTGTCTGTCTGTCTGTCAGTCTGTATGTGTCCTCTCTACAGCCCAGATGGTTTAACCAATCGAACTGAAACTTCAGATTTAAGCTTTTTTGATAATCCAGTGAATTTTACTCCAAATCGGCTAACCAGAAGTGGCCACTCCCTTGGTTCAGAAAATTTATTTTGCAAATATCTTAAAAAGTATGAGGTTTACTAAAAACTACTTAATACAAAATGTTTCCAAAAATTAAAAACAAATAAAAAAAAAAAAATTAAAAAAAAAAAAATAAATTTCTCAAAATTCTCTGTTCGTAAAAGAAAGTCATGTGTTGGCCACACCTCCATTTTTTATTATTGTTTCTATGGGAGCTGTCACTTAATTGAAAAGCGTTTTTAATGAATGCTTGAGCCACATTAACTTTCGTAGTATAAGGGTGGAGTGATAAGAAGTTAAGTATTCTATTAGAGGAAATGTTCTTACTGTACCAATTCGTAGTAATTCTGTAATTGTGTCTTGTTAACATTAGATCAAGAAATGGAATGCTGTTATTGTTTTCAGGTTCAACAGTGAATTTAACCTTTTCATGAAATGTATTAAATAAATTTAGTGTTTCCTCAATATCAAAATTGTCGATACATGCATGGAGCAGAATTTTGTTCAATTCCGAGATAAATTTTACCAGCAAACATCCGGAACATCCATGGGAAGCAAATTGGCGCCATACCTAAGCAACATGTTCATGAGCAACATGGAGGAAAATCTAAAACAAAACTTCAACTTGTTCCCGAGGATTTGGCTTAGATCTGTAGATGACATTTTTGCAATAGTGAAACAACCCCATTTGTCAGCTATTTTCAACCATATTAATACAATAGATCCAGCAATTAAGTTTACAATGGAAACCGAGGGTGTTGATGCTGAGATGGAGCGGCTGAAGAAGAACAAATCTAAAACAAATCACCGCTTATTAATAGAATTAATTAGCATTAGAAATTTACCTGAATTATCCCAGTGTGCTAAATTGAAATTTCCCTTCCATTTAAATTATGTTGTTTTGTATTCAATTTGACTTTTCATTATTTTTATTGCTGCATTAAAATCGAGCAGTTGCTGAATATAATTAAGTAAAATACTAATGTGGAGCTATTTGTTGAGAGATGTCACTAAGATCCGTAAATATAATTTGAGTAGTATATGTTGTTAATTTAGATGGCTTCATAGGCAACACAAAAGAGTAAGAACACATAGCTTAAAAACTGGATTGAGAATGAATAAAAAAAGATAGATACAAGCGAGCCTTCATCTTGTGTAAACCAAAATAAATTGTCAATTAATTTAAATTATTAAAGTTTCAAGGAAATAGTTTTTTTTTTTTATTTTGGAAAGATATACGTGCATTCTGCAAAGCTAAGTTAATATAGCTGAGTAACCAAATAGTTGCCAACGAATAATTTGTGTACCAGTTGGTTTGGAGCATCATATATCAAAGAGAATAGAGGGAAATGGCATTTTGAAGACTTATTACTACATGATTTTGTACATCTTAATATTCATAATATTAAATCCCGTTATTCATGGATTTATATTTTAGGTATGTACTTAATACAAAAAAGGACGTGATTTTTAAGGGCCGAATTCAAGCCAACAACAATTAAGCAAATTTTTTTTTCACTGCATCTGGTTTATGGTTTCATTTATAAATTTGTAAATTATTATTTTGATTATTTTGTTTCCGTTCTCTTTATCACAGAACAATCAACCCGCAAAATAAATAAACTGTCTGATTCAAAATCACTTCACAATATGATTTATAATTAACTTTTTGACTTAAAATTACAAAACAGAACGACTTAATATGACTGACCAATAATCACTCAATACCGACTTAATACTAAATGGTATATAAACTCTCAAAAAACTAAAGAAAAATACTGACCACGAGCAGCTGAAATTTGCCGATTTTATACCTTGACATCTCTCCCCTTTCCCCCAACCGGAATCAGCGTATTGCAAACACAAAAAAAATATTACCACCGCCCAAATTGCAAAACTGATGCGCTAAACGCAACGGTTGCATTGATATACGATATTTGAGATAAATGAATGCGTTGGAGCATTTAGCGCAACAAGGTTATGGTCCTGCGGCAGTTGCAAAATAATTTGGCCTTAACGAATGGACAGTCACCAAAATATTTTGGCCTTAACGAATTCGAAAACAAGAGGACGAAATTAGAGAAAACGTAACGGCAGGTTCAAATTTAAGTGTTAAACACACTTTTAACGTTCATGACACTAATATCGAAACTATGGAAATTTTTTTATTGTTATGGATTGTCGACAGCAATTTAATAAAGCAGAAAGCATTAAAAATATTTAATGTAATAATTCAAGAAAAACCTACAACTACAAAGCAGAAGAACTTTACTGCCAGCAAGGGTTGGTTCGAAAATTTTAAGAAAAGGCACGAATCGGCTGATGAAGTTTCTGCTCGGGAATACCCCAATAAACTGCTTAAAGTTATTGAAGATGGTGGCTATAGAGCCGACCAAGTATTTAATGCTGACGAGTTATTACTATTTTGGAAGAAAATGCCAAATCGGACATATCTATCTAAAAACCAAAAAACCGCAAAAGGATTTAAAGCGGCAAAAGATCGAATAACCTCTGTTTTGCAGTAACGCTTGAGGCGATTTGATGATGAAGCCAATGATGGTTATTCGATCTCTGAATCCACGTGCCCTGAAAACTATTAATAGAAATAATTTGCCAGTGTATTGGAGAGCAAACCAAAAAGCTTGGGTAACACAGTCTCTATTTGAAGATTGGTTTTATAAATGTTTCGTCCCAAATGCCCAAGCTTACATGGGCAAAGAAAAATTTAGCGTTTAAAATTCTATTATTAACAGACAATGCTCCGGTACATCCTAAAAATCTTTACCACGCGAACGTAAAAGTGGAATTTTTACCTTCAAACACTACGCCATTAATATACACCAGAGCCTCGAGTTGCGTCGATTCGACTTATATTTTATATTTATCTATTGGAGTAATAAACAATATGAAACCGTTTTTAAATTAACTGTTTTTGTTTAATAATTTGGTAAACAATTTTATTTTGGTTTCCAAGTTGCGTTGTTTGGAGTTGCATCGCAATTTCCTGGAACGCATTAGCGTCGCAACTCGAGGCTCTGGTGTACAACCTTTGGATCAGGGCATAATAGCCACATTGAAAGCGTACTATTTAAAAAATACATTTGCAAAAATTTTAGCCCACATCGAACAATTGTAGTTGATGACATTAAAAGCTCTACTCTAAATGCTTGTTGGAAGAATATTTGGCCTGATGTAGTTTCCAACCAAGGAGATGTGTAAACAGCAAGCAGTATTTACAAAGAGATAATAGGTCTTCCCAGTAATATATCCGGCGAGGACCTCGACTTTTAGAAAACTTTTTGGACCACATACGAGTACCTAACTACAATTACATACATGTATAATTAATTTTCAACTATGTATGAGACGAGTGTTATGTTGAGAACATGTTTCTAGAAGAAACTGAAGTTTTGAACAGTTTTTCTGAATGCTATTGTGCTTCCAAGAAATATTAAATCATCTTGGCTAAGAACCTTGAAAAATATGCTACCACATAATATTAAAAGTCATTCTATCGTTGTACGCTTTTATATTAGACATAAATACGAATACTAGCAAATTATGAAATTTGTTGTAAACTCAAACCTTTCATGTGGTTATTACTTTGCATTTTTTCCCTCTATATTGTTTAAAATTATTCATATTGTTGTTTTTCTTAAATAAGAAAAGTTAGCTTTAGTTTGCGGAGAATTTCAAAATTCTACATTTTTCACCCTACATCATCACATCCACGTCTCTTTTATTAACAGGCAAAACAATACAGTTTCGTAAAAATATTTATTACAATTTTTATATTTCAGCTAACTGTGAAATAATATTCTTTGTATGGTAAAATACTTGCGTTAAATAACAAATTCCAAAATAAACCCGTAGTGTAGATTATTAAAATATCGATAAGCCGGTGAATAGTATTCAACACGGTAAGTAATCGTATATAAATACCGAATAACATGTTTTATTATAATTTACGATAATTTATAAAGTAAATAAATCTGGTTGAGAAAAACAGTTAATTAATAATCTTTTTTTGTTTTATGTAAATTTTATGGTACTTTAAAAGTTTTTAGTTGTGTATTACTATGAGCCTAATACCCTAGACAGACTGTGTTTTAATAAATCCAATTTAGCTAAACTAGTTTAAGTATTCGATGCAAAACAAAGGGATTAGCTAAATTAAGGTTGACACACATTGCGGCTAATCTCGCAAAATTCACTAAATCGGTTTTATTAAATCGCAGTGTGTCTAGGGTATAACCACAGAAAACAGAATATACAGAAGTAAACCTGTAAAGAACATTCTGTTTGTTTTTTGAATCTATAGCATTAAGAATGCGACAATAGGAATATGCATGTTACTGACCAGCGAAACTTTAAGAACTTTTCGTTCAGTTTCGTTAAATGTGAATTGTAATTCAACATTTTGTAACAAGAGCGAAAATTACCGCTCTAACTGAAGGAAGAAATGTCAAACCGTATTTATGTTATAATAAATAATTAAAATAATGTACTGCAATGTGTACTGTGATAAAACTTATTGTTTATCACATTACACCAAATATCATAACCTCAAATAATTGTGCTATATTTTCTCGGGCATCCAGTGATACATTTTAATATGGATTTCGGTTTATTAATAAATGCAGTTGAGTGCCAAAAATGTCTTTACGACCAAAAAGACAAAAACTACAAAAACTCTGTAGTAAAAGAGGCCACATGGAGTCAAATTACGGAAGTCACCGATATGTCCAGTAAGTTTATTGTCATTGATCTGTAGAGTTTATATAAGCTTATCGAGTAATCATTTATTACAGAAGAAGACTGCAAGAAAAGATGGAACCTGGTTAGAGAAAAATTTAATAAGGACCAGAAGAAATTGGAGCAAAAATCGGGAGATTCTCCACTTCCTTATGAGGAGGAATGGCCATACACAGAAAGTATGATGTTCCTTAAAAAATTCATTCAACCCAGAAAGTATGTATATAGTATATCTTGTGTTTATAATTATCATTTATCTTAAATCAAACCATTTCGAAGAAAGTTTCGAAAATGAATCGCAGAGCGATTACACGACAGAAAGTGAGGAGCAGCTGGTAAAAAGGGGCAAAGTTGACCCTTTTACTGATACATGTAATGTATTTAAAGAGGCTATACAAGAGTTTAGGGAGCGGCAAAACATAGTGCAGCAACCAACCCAATCATTTGGAATAGGTTTTGGCCCTGGAAGTACTAGCTCACCTTTTGCAAGCCGTTTACCCAAGCTGGTTTTACTGAAAATTCCTATGAAAAATATAGGATATTTAAATAAATGCAAATCTTGTCGATTTATGAATATTAATATTACCTCGATCGTGCTGCGATCCATAAGCTCACACATCTGTATGTATAAACACATATCGAGCATCGCATGCAGCCATCAACACAATACTGTTGAAGCCTTTATAATTAAAAAATTGACTTCTAGTGTCAGGAGGGCATTTTATGGCAACGTGCTTCCCATCGATGGCACCTACGCAATTTGGAAAATTCCATAAATTTTGGAAATCGTTTGCTATATCTTTGAAATCAGCAAAATATATGTACAAACATGTTCCGCAACCAAAAGGGAATTTCCAAATCGTATATTTTTTAAATTCCCTGAATCTGACAGCCCAGTGTATCTTAGTTGGATTATAAGATGGGGTATAAAATTTACGAATAAAAAAGTTTACGAGTTTGTGTTTTCCATTTTTTGGATGAAAATGAAGGCAAAAGAAAACTATTTAACAAAGCTCTTCCCGAATTGTATTTAAAATATCTGGACGAAAAATATGAAATCGAAGCTCCTGAATTACATCGAAATATTAAAACATATGTTGCAAAATCAAACGAAAAAAATGGAGGTGTGGCCAACACATGACTTTCTTTTACGAACAGAGAATTTTGAGAAATTTAATTTTTTTTTATAACTTTTTTTTTAAAATTATTTTTTTTAAATTTTTTAATTTTTTATTTTTATTTATTTTTAATTTTTGGAAACATTTTGTATTCAGTAGTTTTTTGTAAAATTTATACTTTTTAAGGTGTTTGCAAAATAAATGTTCTGGACCAAAGGAGTGGCCAACTCCGGTTAGCCGATTTCGAGTAAAACTCACTGGGACCTCCCAATTTATCAAAAAAGCTTAAATCTGAAGTTTCAGTTCGATTCAGACAGACTGACAGACAGACACCATTTCGAAACCCACTTTTTCGGACTCAGGGGACCTCAAAACAAATAAATCTCTAAAAATCTCAAGGTCCAAAATTTTCATGATTACTATACTTTATTTTACTAGAGCAAAAGAAAGTAACAGACTAGATCTACAATTAAGTAATTTATCCGAATTTTATTTTCCATCGTCGCCAAAATTTTGTGATGAAAATTTGTGTCCTTCTACATGCAATAGTTGTAAAAAAAGCTTTGTTACTGTCCGGCGGTATCAAAGAATATATTTCAAGGTGTAAAGTCTTCAAGCATACTTTTTCGTTTAGGTTTAATAAGAAATTTGAGGAAAAAAAAAAATGATAAATTAAAAGAAGCAAATAAAAATTATTGAGTGAGCTAAATACCACAAATTTAGAAAATTTAATTAATAGGCAAGAAGTAAACGAAGATAGCAAAGAGTTTTGTAAAGCCTTAGTATGTAAAAAACACAAATATACAGCGTGCCCCCTATCAAAGTTGATAGTACAAAAATTATATTTTAAGCCTCCTGTGGTTTACAATTATATGTTTATGCCATCAAGGCAAAGTATAGTTAATTGGAAGTTAGTGAAAGATTTAAAGCCAGAATTTAACGACCAAATTATTTTTAATTTAAAGGACAAAATAAAAGAATTATCGCCTCTTGAAAAGAATGTTGTGATATTTAATGTGTTTAATGAAGTAATGATACGTCAAGGACTTGATTACGACTCGGCTGTTGATGAGGTAGATGGGTTTGAAGATTTAGGTGATAGGCAAAATAACATTTTGGCCAAAAGTTTGTCAGTTTTTATGATTCGAGGTCTATTCTATAATTACAAATGTATGCTTTCATATTTTGCTTCTGCTTCTAACGTAAAGGGTTCCGATTTGGTAAATTTAATTAATAGAAATATCTCAATTCTTTTTGAAATTGGTTTTAACGTAGTGAGTATTGTCTGTGATCAGGGACTAAATAATCGGCTTGCATACAAAATATTAGGCGTTATTAAAGAAAATCCATTCTTGAAAGAGAGAAAAAGATAGTTGCGTTATTCGACGTCTCACACTTAATCTCACTGATTTTAAAACTGCTGATGGATATGTAAGTTGGAAGGTTATCACTGAATTGTATTCTCGTGACTCCTCAAATTCGACTAGATTGTGCCCCAAATTAACACCACAACACATTTCTCCAAATAAATTTGAGAAAATGGGCGTCAGCTTCGCAGCACAGATTTTCAGTTGGGCTGTTACCTGCACAATACGAACTATGATTCGCTTTATTTAATTTTCGGATGATGTACAAAATGTTGCTTTGCCAAAAGCTGCCTTTATTGAAAAAATGGATAAGGTTTTCGATAATTTAAATAGCAGACTTCTTAATGATAAAAATAAAAATAAAAGCTATTTACAGAAAAATAATTCTGTTTATTCAAATTTAATCCAAATGGTTTCTTACATACAAACGATTCAACCAGTTGTAAAACGATATATTGTTTAAAAGGATTGATCCAAACTATAAATGGAATTACGCAACTATTAAATGATTTAATGATCAATAATCTCCAAATATTTTTTCTATTGACAGTTAGGTTAGTGAAGATCCTATTGAAAATTTATTTGGCCTTATTCGACAAAGAGGCGGTGTAGGTAATCACCGAAATCCAACTTTAAAGGAATTTAATGATTTGTTGTTGTTTTGTGTTTCTACGAATTGCGACGAGGATGCTGATGAATTACTAATAAGGGACTTCTTTATAAATTCAAGTAACTCCTCTTCTACTACGGTTGCTTTAACTATTGATATCTCATCTCAACCGGAATATGAAAGTGAAATATTAAAACAA
The DNA here is from genome assembly GCA_958295665.1 of Tipula vernalis. Classification (NCBI taxonomy): domain Eukaryota; kingdom Metazoa; phylum Arthropoda; class Insecta; order Diptera; family Tipulidae; genus Tipula; species Tipula vernalis. Next base: position 274,819,447 of record OY282560.1, read on the forward strand.
ATTGAAACAAATAATAACGAGCAGTTAAATTTTGATGATTGCTCTGTAAGATATTACATGGGATATTCAATTTTCAAACGACTTGCAAAACAAAATTGCCAGAGGTGTAAAAAGATAAATGGATCAAAAATGAAAAACAAAAAAAAAAAAAATAATTAATTCAGAATATTTCATGTTTATGAAAAATTACATAAATGATGTATATTATGTATGTGAAGTTATCCCAGGATTTCATCCCAGCAAATAAAAAAATTGAATCAGGCAACTCTCGAAAAATTGTATACATCAAGCATTCTTTTGTGAAGTTAGCCCAGCCCAGAATTTAATAATTTTTAAATTTAAAACTTAATAAAAAAAAAATAGCTAAAAATATCTAAATTAAATAATTAAACAATAATTCCTACAAAAAAAAGATTATCTAAAAATATGTATCGATTTCAAAACATCTGTACATAATTATTGAAATATTTATTCGCATTTTGAAATAATACAGATTTTTCGTCTGTAATAACAAAAGTTAAGATTTGTCGGATTAAGGCTCAATGGTTTTTAAATGGACATACACGTAGCTTACTTTTGGCCAAATTTAAAGAAAATCGTACCGTTGCAACTTGCGTAGTTTGGCCCTGGGCCTAAAACCTCTACAATTTTTAAAGTAAAATTGGATTTTTCGTCTTTTGTTATTACAGACGAAAAATCCAATTTTACTTCAAAAATTGTATGGAGTTTTTTCTGGCCCAGGGCCAAATTACGCCAGTTGCAACAGTACGATTTTCTTTAAATTTGGCCAAAAGTAAGCTATGTGTGTGTCCATATTAAAACCATTAAGCCTCAATTCGACAAATTTTAACTTTTGTTATTACAGACGAAAAATCTGTATTATTTCAAAGTGCGAATAAATATTTCAATAATTATGTACAGATGTTTTGAAATCGATACATATTTTTAGATAATTTTTTTTTGGGTGTTGGGTGCGTCTCAATAGGGTAGGGGTTGACCGTCTATAGCCATGTAACTCGTGGTCTATATTCCAACGCTGCAACTATGTAGAAACCACCAAATGTGTCTAGTATACCTCCACGTGAGGAGTTAAAATATGAAACGGAAGAAATAGAAGCAACTGCTGTTATTGTCAAATCCAAAAGTAGTTCTATTTGTATTGCTAGTATTTACTGCCCACCGAAGCACTCAATGAAAGAAAAAGATTATCTCGAGTTCCTCAGTAAATTAGGAAAACGATTTGTACTTGGAGGAGACTTTAATGCAAAAAATGTCCACTGGGGATCCAGATTAACAACGACTAAGGGTAAAGAACTCCTAAAAGCTATCAAAAAATGCAGTTGTGAAGCCCTCTCAACTGGAAAACCAACCTACTGGTCAACTGATCCAAACAAAGTACCAGATCTGATTGATTTCTTTATAATAAAGAACATATCTGTAAATTATGTACAAGTAGATGAAAGCCACGACTTAAACTCTGATCATTCACCAATACTTCTAACGTTAAGTGAAAAAATCATTCAGAAAGAAAAAAACCATTCCTATTAAATAATCACACTAATTGGGCATGCTTTAGACTATCGCTAGAACAAAAAATTAACTTAATGGTTCCGTTAAAGACTGAAGAACAATTAGACAAAGAAGTTCACAAATTTGTAAACGATATACAGCAAACAGCTTGGGAAAATACTCCTGAAATTAAAACGAAAATCAAGGGAAACAATTACCCTATGGAAATTAGGGAACTCCTCGCAGAAAAAAGAAGAGTGAGAAGAGTATGGCAACAAACAAGGGCCCCCCAAGATAAAACTCATTTGAACAATCTCACTCAACAATTAAGACGAGAGATCAAAGAATTGAAAGATGAATCAATCAGCAACTATTTAAGAAAATTAACTAATGATAACAGTACTGATTATTCTCTTTGGAAAGCAACCAAAAGAATCAAAAGACCAATAATGCAGAGTCCCCCAATAAAAATAGCAGGTGAGAAATGGGCTAGAAATAATGAAGACAAAGCTCGAGAATTTGCCGAACACTTCGAAAAAATATTCCAGCCACATGAAGACCAAACGTTGGAAGCCGAGATAATAACTGAACAAGCTGTGCAAGAAAGTAAATAAATACTACCGACAACACCAAAAGAAGTCATACGTGAGATAAAAGCTAATATGAATACGAAAAAAGCTCCTGGGTACGATCTTATTACTGCAGAAATCTTAAAAGAACTGCCAAGGAAAGCTCTGGTGAAACTCACCAATCTTATAAATGCAGCATTTAGAATCAAATGTGTACCAAGCTTATGGAAAATTGCAGAAGTAATTATGATTCCAAAACCTGGGAAACCACCGCACATAACATCGTCTTATAGGCCAATTTCGCTATTGCCAGTCATGTCCAAACTCTTTGAGAAGCTTCTGGTAAAAAGATTAAATCCGATAATCGAGAGTAAAAACTTGATCCCAAATCATCAGTTCGGTTTTCGCAACCAACACTCAACAATTGATCAAGTACACAGAATAACCAGTATAATTGAGAAAGCATTAGAGGAGAAAAAAGTCTGTTCAACAATATTTCTAGACGTTGCACAAGCGTTTGATAGAGTGTGGCATGAAGGACTTAACCACAAGTTAAGGAATCTTCTACTAATGCAATTTGCTAAGATACTGGAATCATACTTGAAAGATAGGTTCTTCAGGATTAAGTTAGATGATACATTTTCTGAATTGAAAGAAATCAATGCAGGAGTTCCACAGGGCAGTGTATTAGGGCCGGTTTTATACCTACTATACACTTATGATCTTCCTACATTAGAAAACAACACGGTGGCAACTTTTGCAGATGATACGGCGATCTTAGCTGTTGGAAAAAGCAACGAAGAATCAACACAGAAGTTACAATCAGCTATAACTCAAATATATAAATGGACAAAAAGATGGAGAATAAAACTAAATGAAGCTAAATCAGTTCACATCAACTTTACAAACAGACGAATTGAACATATTCCGATTACCATAATTCGGGAAATAATACCGCATGCGAACACAGCTAAGTATCTCGGCATGACCCTGGATGCTAAACTACGATGGAAAGCACACGTCAAGAAGAAAAGTGAAGAATTAAGACTTAAATACAGAAAAATGTATTGGCTGATGGGAAGGAACTCTTCTTTATTAACATACAACAAGCTTCTACTTTATAAGCAAATATTGAAACCGATTTGGACTTATGGTATTCAGCTTTGGGGTTGTACCAAACAGAGCAACGTAAATATCATCCAAAGATTTCAGAATATGGTATTAAGGAACATCGTTGATGCACCTTGGTATGTCAGGAACAATGACCTTCATAGGGACCTTAAAATGAACCTCATCTTAAATGAAATCCAGGATAAAGCACGGAGACACGAAGAAAGGCTCCGCCAACATGTGAACATTGAGGCAACTCAGCTCCTAAGCATCACGAATTTAGTTCGCAGACTTAAAAGAACCAAACCTTTTGAGCTGGTGTGATTGTCAGTTTAAGCAGCATTATGCTGATCTAAAATCCACAACAAAGATGTGGTTTACTTCAATTTACCAAACACTATGGAACGCCAATGGGAAGAATCCATAGATTAATTTAAGTTAGTAAATTAAGTCAGAAACAAATTGCTCATTAGTCCAGGAGACTAGATTGTAATTACATAAAATAAATAAATAAAATTTATTTTAAATATAAAAAAAAAAAAAAAAAAAATTTTTTTTGTAGGAATTATTGTTTAATTATTTAATTTAGATATTTTTAGCTATTTTTTTTTTATCAAGTTTTAAATTTAAAAATTATTAAATTCTGGGCTGGGCTAACTTCACAAAAGAATGCTTGATGTATACAATTTTTCGAGAGTTGCCTGATTTAATTTTTTTATTTGCTGGGATGAAATCCTGGGATAACTTCACATACATATGTATATTTTGGATCATTAAGTGCGCCTTCTCAATTATTATTTGAAATTTCTAAGTCACATATTCATATTTTTGGAAAGATATTGAAGGAGCGGCCTGAATCAAAAAATTTAAAAGAAAATAATTGTTGAAGAATGCATTCAGTTTAAAATGTAAAGCCTGAAGATAAAGATTGGTTTTCTTTAAAAAATTCTTGTTCCGAACATAATTTGAAATATTTAGATTTTCTTATACTAGTACAATACAATTTCTTATGCTAGTACTTATACTAGTAAGAAAGCATACCAAATGGTTATATGATAAATTTACAAACAAAACAGTATTTAGAAAACCAAATAATTAAGTTTAACTAATTTTGTTAATTTTTATTTAAGTAATAGTAATTAAGACGAATAAATTCCCTATTTTATCAGTACTACGCTTTTATAAAGACAAATAAAGCAGAATTCTAATATTCAAAATATATTCTAAAACTTAAATAACAAAGTATTAATAATTAATTTAAATTAAAACTAGAATAACAAAAAATTCAATAGTGCACATTCTTCCAATTTTGCACGGATCCATTTTGGGGTATAATATAACAGTTAATTAGTATTTTTTCCATAATCCTTTATTCGCAATTACGCTTGCTACTCTTCTTGGCATACTCTTATAATTTTTAATTTAATATGTTCCGAAGATTGTAAGAGAATTCAATCCAGTTTCGAACTGATGAGCTTATGATTATGAAAAAATCAATCCTCTCATCAGGCCGCGGCGACTGGACTGACTATACCACAATTTACATTCTATATATACAGAATGTCCTGTGCTTTATGTACTAGCGAATCGTACTAATACAGATAAATTCAATTACAATTTTTTCTTCTTCACGACAATCACATAAGCTGTGAACGCTAATTTTACTTTTTAATTTTTTTGTTGAATGTTAATTAATTCTTGTAATTTCTAAATATGCTACCGGTCTTACGACACTTTTAAATGTGTTTTTTATTAACACGTAGAAACATTTTAGTGTTTACGAACGGTAATTCAACGAAAACCGGCTAATAGACAGAATTCTATTTATTTAATTTTTAATTTAATATGTTCCGAAGATTGTAAGAGAATTCAATCCAGTTTCGAACTGATGAGCTTATGATTATGAAAAATCATAAGCTCATCAGGATTGAATTCTCTTACAATCTTCGGAACATATTAAATTAAAAATTAAATAAATAGAATTCTGTCTATTAGCCGGTTTTCGTTGAATTACCGTTCGTAAATACTAAAATGTTTCTACGTGTTAATAAAAAACACATTTAAAAGTGTCGTAAGACCGGTAGCATATTTAGAAATTACAAGAATTAATTAACATTCAACAAAAAAATTAAAAAGTAAAATTAGCGTTCACAGCTTATGTGATTGTCGTGAAGAAGAAAAAATTGTAATTGAATTTATCTGTATTAGTACGATTCGCTAGTACATAAAGCACAGGACATTCTGTATATATAGAATGTAAATTGTGGTATAGTCAGTCCAGTCGCCGCGGCCTGAACTACTTATCCAGAATGGTATCTATCTGAATTTGAAATGTAATTGTCTCTTATCGAACTATAAATATAACTATCTTTGGATTATAACTAACTGTAACTGTCACTTACCTGTAAGAATTTCCATTATATATATGGAAAATCTTACAAGCTAAGCGGAAACATGTCATCGCGGAACATAACATTTTTTTACGCAGAAATGCAATTTTGAAGTCGCGGAAAATTACGGAAAAATGTTATGTTGATGAATATGTTTATTATGTATTTTACAACTTTAAATGGCCTTGATAAATATTTATAATTATGCGCTTATAGTTTGTAATTTATTATGTAAGTGCGACCTACTAATTATAAATCAACCTTGAAAGTTGTATGACCGCGGAAATTGGTTTATTATAAGTTAATGCGTTGTGTTTCACAACAATACTATCTAACAAATTCTTAATTATAGAGTATTGAATTTTTAACCGTTTCAGTCCCATAGCTCATTGATGGATTTTGGGGGTTATTCTTAATCTCGCAAGCGCTTTTTGAGAATTTCCCGCAATTTCTCAATTGTTATGTCCATTTTAACATTGTAAATTTTTGTTTATTCAACCATTATTGTACGATTTTGGCAGTTAGTTTGAGATCACCGCCTTGTTGACAAATTCTTTTATCAATGAGGTCGGCACATTCATCAATAAAATCTAGCAAACTTTCTTTTAAAATGGCTAAATATATTTCCTTGCTCATTATTAAAGATATTTTTGACTAAAGGACCAAAGTTCCACCAACTAAAACAGCCCCAAACCACCAAACTTCATCCACCTTGTTTTACAGTTTCTTTGGCTTAATGCTTCTGTAATTTATTGCCAGGTCTGTGCCAACAGTGTTTTTTCCATCTGATTGGAAACGGTTTGTTTTGGTTTCACCTGTCCTGTTGAAGATGTTAAACCTAAAAATAAAACAACACGAAAATTAATTAGCTTTAGTAAACATTAATTTTATATAGAATCACATAATGAAACTATTTTATTATTATTATATCAAAAACAATACTTATCTTGTACGCGAATTACATTAACATCGCGTTTTGTAAATCAAAAATAAAATTTGTAACTACGCCTAAATGTATACAATAGATTTACGCGTTAGCTTTTCGTGTTAAATACAAGAATGCGCGCGACTTGGTAAAAAGCAGATATTTGACTTGGGTTACACTCGCGCCTAATTTAATGGTTATTTTGGTTACCACGGGCAACCCAAATACTGCGAATGAGTCTGCAAAATATTAGAAAATAGGTCTCTTTTTCGTGCGACTTTCGAGGGAGCAACAACTGAGATCAAGCGACTTTCCAGCAAAAAAGCGATTCAAGGTAAAAAATCAAGCGACAAAGCGATAGATACGTGAGTTTTCAAGACTTTAAAGATTTTTTTTGATTAATAAAAATAAAAAGGATTTATAATTTGTAAATAAACAAAATTTATTAAATTAGCGATTTTTATTTGTTTTTCTTTTACAAATTGTAATAATTTATTTAACCTGCGAAATTACATGGTCTTTCGAGCCGGATTATCGGCAAAGCATATTCTGTAAATAAAAGCGACACAGTGATTTTTTTTGATAAATAGAAAGATACTCTATTTGATTGCAAAATTAGTGAATCATTGAGTTTTATCGGTTCAAAATATTTATTTGAATTGATATTTAAAATAAAAATAATAATAGAAAGTGTTTAAAAACTATAATCGTGAGACATTTTTGTGAGATAAATTGGTGATAATTATAAGACAAACTTAGTGAATTTAATAACATTCTGTGATCATATAAAAATAATTTTAAATGGCCGACACGCGTGCTCTGCAACGGAAATTGAACCAAATTAAGCTAATAGAGACTTATGCTTCGGGTAATTTAACTAAAGAACCCATTGAAGGCATTCAAACAAATATAAAACTTCTAATTGAGGAATGAGAAGACTATAAAGCAGCCACTCATCTTTATAGCGATGCAGCTGACAACATCGCCCTGCAAGACCAAATCGAGGCAAAATATTTCGCAATCAAGAGCAAATTGATGCAACCGGAAATGACAATGGACAAAGGATAACCTCCAGTTGATCTTGATATTAGTTTGCAACTAATGGAGAATCAGCGATCATTTTTGCACGAGGTAAGCAATTTAAATATTAAAGGTGAAAGTAATGTTCGTTTATCACGTGTAAATACTCCTTTTTTCTCTGGGATTTATTCCGAATTCGCTTCATTTCGCGATTTATTTGAAGCTTCGATTAACAGTAATCCCAAAATGTCTAAAGTGCACAAGTTACAGTATTTAAAAGGTCTGTTAAAAGGTGAAGCCGCTGCCTTGGTGCGCCATATTTCCATTACCGAAGCGAATTACGACGAGGCCTGCGAAATGATCATCCATCGGTACGACAAAAAAAGCACGTGATTACAATTCTTCTTAAGCAGTTTTTGGACTAGCCAACCATTACACAAAGTTCCGCTAAATCGCTTCACAGATGAAGTACTACGAGGAATGAAGGTTTTAGGCGATGAAGCTGAATTACGCGACCCGTGGTTTATATACATCCTAGTGAGTAAACTGGATCCAACCACCAAACAGGCTTGGGCTCAACAAAGTTATGGCATCGAATTCCCAACAATCAAGCAATTTTTTGATTTCCTCAATAAACAGAGCGATACCTTAGAAAGTTGCGAACCTATAAAACGTATTTCTCAGCGCCCAAATTTAAATCCAACAGTGAAAGTGATGCATCTCGATGCTCAAGTGGTAACATGTTTAAAATGTGGCCAATATCACTATCTCCGAAACTGTGATGAGTTTTTGCAATTGTCCGTAAATGAAAGAAGAGGTTTTGTAGTCCATAATAAATTATGTTTCGTATGATTGTTTAAACATCAACTATCGCAACATTATCGTTCACGTTATAGATGCGATATATGTCGAGCAAAGCACCATTCAGTATTACACCAGGATGCAAAACAAACGCCATCGGTAACTACAAATTTGAAAATGGAAGTTGTACCAAACAATTCGATTCGTTTACCAAACGGCTGTGATTCGGGTGCTCGATTCATCCAATCATTATCAAAATTGTACAGTGTTATTAGATTCCGGGGCCCAAGCTTCTTTCATGTCCGAATCTTGTGCCCGACGACTCGCTTTACCACGCACTCACGCGAAGATTTTGATCAAAGGACTCACACCTGGCACTGAAATGACAAGAGGTAATTTGTCCATTAACGCTGTGCTGCTTTATCCAAATTCCGAAACGATAAAATTCGAAGTGTTAATATTAAATAAGTTAACAAATTGGCTACCTACCCGTGAAATAAATACGATAAACTTCGGTAAAATTAAAGACTTGCAGTTAGGTGATTCACATTTTTATAAACCAGCAGTAGTGGACAGTAGAGGGATTATTGGAGCCGATCACTTCTTTCATATTTTAAGAGAAGGCCGTATAGATAATCTAAGCGACAATCTAATTGCGCAAAATTCAATGTTTGGGTGGATATTATCAGGCGAAGTTCCAACTTGCGAAGATCAATCATATTCAAGTAGTTTAAATTATTATATTGATTTAAATGTCGATGAAACCCTAAGGAGATTTTGGGAAATGGAGGAAATGCCTGCCGTCAAAACATTTTCCCCAAGAAGAGAATAATTGTGAGGAACATTTTAAAAACCATTTTTTACGAGGAGATAGTGGCAAATATATTATTAAATTACCGTTCAAAATTTTACGAAACACAATGGGAAATTCTTTAAACATTGCTAAGAAAAGGTTTTTCAATTTAGAACACAGGTTGAACAGTAATCCTATATTCAACAGTGAGTATATTAAAGTAATGCGTGAATATCTCACTTTAGGTCATATGCTAGCAATTCCATGAGAAGATCAAATCATCCCAGAAGATAAATGTTATTATTTACCACATCACCCTGTCAACAAAAATGAGAGCACCACTACCAAGATTCGAGTTGTGTTTGATGGATCCAGTAAAACCACCAAAGGAAATTCCCTCAATGATGAGCTCATGGTCGGGTCGACCATACAACTTACATTGTGGACTACGCTGATGAAGTTTCGATATAATAAAATTGCACTGGCAGCCGATATAGAGAAGATGTACCGGCAGGTTCTAGTCGCGAAAGAGGATCAAGATTTCTAGCGAATTTTGTGGCGCGAAAATTCAACCGAACCGTTGACATGTTATATTCACCACGGTAACATTCAGAATGGTCAGTTTAGCATTTTTAGCGATTCGATCGTTACAGCAAGTTGCACATGATTTCGAAGAAGAATATCCTGTCATTGCTAACGAAATCTTGACAAAATTTTACATCGACGACTATCTTTCCGGAGCGAATACGGTAGAAGAAGCAAGAGATCTGAAAGATAAACTAAAAACACTACTAGAACGAAGGGGATTTAACTTGCGAAAATGGCGGTCAAATACTACTCAATTGTTGGATCAACCTATTAAAAAGGAAGAAACTTGGATGCCTATTGAAGAAGCCAATTCGACGACAAAAATATTAGGTCTGCAATGGAACTCCGAAGACGACCACTTATCTTTTAAGGTTCACCTACCAGTAGAAGAACATCCTGATCGCTAATATCTAACGCGTCTAAAATTTTTGATCCGCTTGGTCTACTGTCCCCATCAATAATAATAGCGGAAATTATAACTGCGAAAATTAGATTGACGACATCGCAATTGTATGGAATCAATTGAAAGCAGATTTTCAACAGTTAGAGAAACTTAAAATCCAAAGATATGTAAACAAGTACGACATTCAGCGGTGGTGTATGGCAGATTCAAGGACGAGAACGGGACCATTCAAACCGAACTTCTTGCATCGAAAACCAAGGTTGCACCAATTAAACAAATATCTTTGCCCAGGTTGGAATTGTGTGGTGCCCGTATTCTTTCTAAATTGATGACAGAAGTAACGAAAACGTTCAATGAAAAAGCGACTCTGTATGCTTGGACCGACTCAACCATTGTTTTGGCATGGCTATCTGATCAGCCCATGAAATGGAAAACGTTTGTAGCCAACAGAGTTTCAGAAATACAACAATTACTACCGAGGAATCATTGGCAACACGTTAAGTCCGATCATAATCCAGCCGACTATGCATCAAGAGGTGTTCTACAAATCCAAACTCTTTATGTTTACAACCACATACCCGGGTATGTTTTTCAATTTTAATGACCAACATTTTATTGGGTTAGTTACCTAATCGACATGAATCCTTCAGTAGCTTAACAATTACGTGTTCTGAATGGAATTTGAAGAAAAGTTTTTCCAAAACTCGATTATAACTTGTTTTTAGTATAGTTTGTTTCGAATAACCTCTCAAATTGACAACCAACGTACCCGGGTATGTAGCTAAATCTTAACACTAAATGGAAATTAAAAATTAGAACATTTCATATTATTTAGTTCATTATTTATTTATAAAACTTAACATATAATAAAAAATTACATAAACATTTAATACCCGGTGTTGTGGTGCATCGCAAGCAATGTAGCAGCATTCAATGTATGCTGCGCGCAGACTGGTTTTTTGCAATTCGCACAATTTTTCCGAGTCAATCTTTTCTTAGAACAGAGGTGGCAGTTTCCTTTGTGTATAATTCTACCGCTTGAGTCACATTTTTTTGCGATATATGTGCTTTGTACATCTCTTGCTTCAATTTCCACATGGCCCAAAATACTTTCGATACCGTTTTTGGTAGCTGGTACGATTACTAATCTCAGACATAACTAAATGTTATAAACAAATGCCAGTGGCATTTCAGAGATTCGTCAGATTTGTCCTCCTTTTGCATGAATATTCGCCCAAAATATTGTCAATATTATCCATGCTGCCCTTAGTTTAGTTATAATCTATGGTCATTGTAGCTTTATTGGCCGATCCTTGTTTCTCCTTATCATAATGCTTAGTGGATAAAACCACCACAACTTTGTTTTTTTTTGTGGAAATCGGAAAATAGACGATTCGACAGGTCGAATGCCGGTCGGTTTGCCTTTTACAACTATAGGAATTCCGCTGGTACAAATCGCCGTCTTTTATTTACTGTCCCTAGAATTGATAAATTGTGGTTACGCATGAAACTAGAAGCTAAATTGTATCTGGTAAAAAAAATTTTACACGTAATATTTCGACCACTACTACGAAAAATAGTACAGCATAAATCTTTAACAACACGTTCTCCTTGGTTACTTTCCCTTTGTGAGTTTGCAGCGATTCCAGTATAGATTTGTTCTTTCAATGGATACGAGGTCTCCAGCTACAAGACAGCAAGTATATTCGTTGCGCACGGGTATTCTCATTATCAAAATTTGCTAGCTCATGATCACGAATTTCGTCATCTTTTTTATCCCCTACAATTTTTTTTCCTTTCTAACCCATAAAAAAATAAAAACAAGTAAAAAAAAAACTGCAGGGGGTAAAAAGATGACGAAATTACAACAATTCGTGATCACGAGTTAGCACATTTTTCTCGCTGAATTCACCATAAACACCCATCGTAGCGCGATAAAGGGGGTGAGAACTAGATCTTCACAAATCTAGTATACTCATTCTTGGATCGGCTGACACCGGAAAATTTATAATGCCGAGATATCCATCAAATTCAGAGACACTTATTGGCTTCCATACCCGAATATTATTTGGATTTTTGTGGTTCCATGTTTGGCAACTTTGAGGTCAACTTTGGCAACTTTGAGGTTAACAAATGTCTTCACGTATAAATAGTTTAAATGTTTGGATGATGAACTCTTCCGCCACAATATCAATCTGAGTTGTCTTCTTTTATTATCTATTTCACTCATATTTTTAATTTTCCCGTTATATTTTTTGATAGTTATCAATCATAAATAAAACAGGGTTGTACAAAACCAGGAAATACAATAGCATGTTGTATTAATAAATAAAATTGAAATGATCAAAATTTATTTATACTAACGTAAAATTCAATTTTAAAAAAAAATTTTATGCAAAATTAATAGAAATCGTACATTCTTACCCGGGTATGTTGGTTGTAAAGACAAAGATAAAAATTCGGTTGTAAACACAAGGGTTAACACTTCACCAATGGTGGAAAGGACGATCGTGGTTAAGGGATCCAGAAGCCTCGTGGCCAATTATAAAAAAGGATACTTACTATGATGACACCCTTTGCGAAGTAAAAATCCAAGCCATGTCCCTACCACTTTTTCACATACAAGAAGCCAACAGTGAGTGCGACTTATTCGAGAGTTTATTAAATAAAACTTTTTCCTTCAGTAAAGTGATCAGGATATTGTGTTATGTAAATAAATTCATCCAAATAGTCAGAAAAAGGAACGGGTCACAACACATATCTGCATTAACCGTAGAGGAGATTAACAAGCCTACCGAGAAATTAATCAAATGGGTACAACATAAGGCGTATTCAAAAGAGATTCGCATGCTAGCCAAAAATCAAGAATTAGCTAGACATGACAAGTTGTCAACACTAACTCCATTTATAGATTCGAATGGCTTATTGCATGTCGGTGGAAGACTAAATAATTCAAACTACCCTTATGATTTTAAACACCCAATGATTCTACCAAAATCGCATATCCTCAGTAGAATGATTATTTCCTTTTACCACCTTAAATATCTCCATCCAGGCCCAACCCATACATCCCATCTAATTCGCCAAAAATTATTGGATCGTGAACGGAAGACTGTGAGGGATGAACTAAGAAGATGTGCCCAATGTTTCAAAATCGAAACCATTAGTTCGAATCACACCAGCGAGACCGTTTGCAAAATGCGGTATTGATTTCGCTGGACCTATCAGTTTGTCCAGTAAAAGGGGTCGTGGAGCCAAAAGTATTAAAGATTATATTGCTGTCTTTGTATGCATGGTCACAAAGGCGCTCCATCTAGAAGCAGTCACAGAGCTAACTACAGAGGCATTCGTAGCAGCGCTAAAACGATTTACAGCGAGAATAAATTTACCGAGCGACATCTACTCAGACAACGGCACCAATTTCGTTGGGACTAACCGACATCTAAAAAAGGTATACAAATTCCATAACTTGCAAATTAATGATTCTATAATTTCAGAATATTGCGCTCATAATCATATAAATTGGCATCATATACCTCCGTCTGCTCCACATTTGGGCGGAATGTGGGAATCCACAGTGAAGTCCGTAAAAACCCACTTGGTTCGAGTGACAGGAAACACAAATTTAACATTCGAGGAAATGTCAACTTTATTATGCAAATAGAAGCCATATTAAATTCACCTCCATTATGCCCAAAATCGGAAGATGACGATTCGTTCGAAGCATTTACACCGGGCATTTTTAATGGGTTCGTCTTTGGCATCTGTGTCTGAGTGCGATTTAGGCGATTCAGCGACTTCCAGGTTATCGAGATGGCAGCAAGTCGAACAGCGAGCTGCGCGCTTAAATAACGGTTAATTTTGTTATTCACGGAATTTCCAGTGAAATATAAATTAAAACGCACAAAGTAGTTCTTCTTTATTTGCCTTCATAAAACCGTAGTACTGAAAAAAACAAGAATTCCCTATTTATTCGGCCATTTTTGCTCGCCACTGTACTCTTTAAAACAATTTCATATAAAACATATCGAATTTCATCACACTTGGTTAAGGAATAGCGAAGTTCGATCCTACTTAGCATTTTATAATCACATTTCCAACGCACATGTCAAATTTCACTAAAATCGTTTAAGAAATAGCCAAGTACTATCCTACTTTTCCAAATTCCAGAACTTCATCTTAAAACCATTTTGTAATTTCATCTTAATCCAAGTTCAGAAATTCATTTTAATTTTTTAACGAACAGCGATATAAAATTGTCTTGCTTCGCAGATAATCTGACAAACCATAGATAACATAAATTCAAATTGTTTTCATTAAATCGGGTGAAATCGAGTTGCTATTGTAATGAGAAATAATAATAAAAATGTACATGACCACATGTAAGATGTTGCTGTTTATTTAAAAACTTTATTTTGCCCCTTTTAACTTCAACAAACTGAAAGACAAAATATAAAATTTCAAACATTTTGTATTTTCTTTGTGTGCTTGCAATCAAAATCAAACGAAACCGAGGAAAATTTTTTTTTTGCTAGTTTACTTGTTTGAACTCGGTTGACTGAAACGAAAAATTGCAAGCAAAAAATTTGTTCAGTGTTCGAAATTTTTTGCTTGTTTTCGATCTGTGCTGCCCACACTACAGAACATCATCTTATAAATATATTAGAATCTCATTTCTGTGGAACAAAAAATTATTTTCATCAAAATGGATTGAGAAATAGCCACGTTTCATCTTAATTGGCAAAAAAATCGTTTTACAATCCCACTTCTATTGCACTTGTTTGTTATCTTGATTTTTTAGTAAATAATTTAAAGTTAAAGATACAAACTAATCCAATCAAGAAACATTTATAAACATACTTATGTATAACGTGTCCTACTAAACCAACAAAAATGTCCTCTACAAGCCCAACAACACAAACGTGCAGCACAAATCCGAACAAATATGTTTTTGTTGTTGTTTAAATATTACATGACAAAACTAATAATATAAACATTTTTTTGGTTTTGGCATGTGCCTACCATTTCCATTTAAAACATATTCTGTACTAATATATTCTCATAGAAAATTAATAAAAACAAAAAAAATATAATTAGTCTCTTTTGAGAGAGATTTTTATTTATATAACCCCGAAACGAAATATATAAACCCCATAGAAACTATAAAACACGTTGTTCGCTGGTTTTCTTCTGTATATTCTGTATTCTGTGGTATAATCAATTAGTGATACATAAAAAAATTATTATTCGCTTGTAGTATGCTAGAAAAACGTACGTCCTCATAAAAAAAAAATGCTTTTTGTAGCAAACGGATGCCTATTCCTTATCCTTTTTTTGTGTAAAAATATATGATACTTTGACAGTCTTCTATAATTGCTTATGAAATTTGTTGGTGTGTCTACATTAATTAATTAATTATCAAGAGACCAAAATTAATCGAATTAAGTATACGTACACATACATATATAGTGCGAGTTACGTCGTACAAACTCCATCAAAACATCGCCACCCACCATCGTTACAGTAACAACAGCAACATCAGCTGAATAAAGAATATTCTCACAATATTAATGTTTGGTCTACAAAACATTTGTATTCAATAATAAAGAGCACAATGTCAGCATCAGCTAAATAAAAGACATTCTCGCAACATCAATGTTTGGTCTACAACATATTTATATTCAATAATAATATTTATAAATTGCACCTCATACGGGTGCCGCCACGCCACGCACACTAATTAAATATTTTTTGTATTGTGTAGTGCGTTGTATTAAAAAGGGAACTAAAAATGTGGCAAAACAATCAGAAATTAAGGAAAAAAAAGACAAAAATTGTACTAATATTGGCTTTGCTAAATAATGCATCTCCCAAAAGAGGTTGGGTGAATCAACTGCTTTTAAAGCGCAAAGAACAAGGCCATTATAATAATTTGGTGGCAGAAATGAGGCTTCACGAAACCCACAAATTTTTTAATTATCATCGAATGTCGGTGGATTTATTTGATGAATTGCTGAGTAAAATTCGCAGCAGGATCGAAAAATTATATTTAACTCAAGAGCCTATATCGCCAGGAGCAAGACTTTCTCTAACCTTGAGGTGAAAATGCGAGCAAATAAATAATTGAAAATTTTTAAAATTCTAACCATATTTTTTAGATACCTAGCAAGTGGCGACATGATGAAATCACTGGCGTACGATTTCAGAGTATCTGAAGCATCTGCAAGTTGCATTATTGCCGAAACTTGTGACGCAATATGGCACTCACTTTTTCGTTCTTTATTTGATACGTTGACGTGGAAAATGGATTTCGCACTAAGTGGAATTTCCCAAACTGCATCGGAGCGTTGTTCTACTAAAGCTAATTTTGTCTAAATTTTAGGCGTTTCATAATAGTGGAAGCAGTTGCTTCAATTATAAAAATTCGCACAGCATTATATTAATGGCAATATGTGATGCAGATTATAACTTTTTAGTTGTAGACATCGGAGCATCTGGGAGATTCAGCGATAGCGGTGTCTTTAAAAGTACCGTTTTTGGAAAAGCATTAGTCGAAGGCAGCCCCTTTTTGAAAATCCCTCCTGATCAATACTTGCCGAATAGCAACATAAGTGCTCCTTATGTAGTTGTCGCAGACGAGGCTTTCCTCCAGACCTGTTTAAAACTTACTGTAACGAAGTCGATATATTACCTTGGCAATATACTAGTATGCATTAGAATTTCAAACAAGTAAATCAATTTTTATAACATTTATTAAGATGATTTTATAACATTTAAGATATATAAGATTTCAAAATTTTAATTTAATAATGTGTAGATAATAAAGAATTCAGATATAAAAAACTATTAGATAACTTATAAACTAGAAGTAATAAAAAATTTAATAAAATAAATTAATTTTGATTAACAGAATCAGTTTGTCTAATTATTTCCACATTTTTCTCCTCAATTTTATTGTTAATTCGTGGAAGAAGGCAGACTGTTCTAAACTCTTCATTTTTTTGGATGCGGTTCGGGACGCGATGATGGTTGGGATGCCGTTAGTTGAATTGAATTTGATAACGAAATTAGTTGATTCTTAAGGATGATAACTGATCCTGAGGATGAACTGGTGGTTGCCCTTGGTGTTTCTGTATATATTATGAATGGTGAAGTGATTATTTCGGCCTGGTCTAAAACCTCAAATTCTTTCAACATTTCGTCAGAAGTCGACACAAAACTGCTTACTGTAGGTCTACAAGTAAAATATAAAATTAGTTTGACATTTAAAGACACATAAATGTATTTAAATAAAATCGTGAGAATGATCCCTATTTGAAAAGAACCAAGTCCTTAAATCCCTGAATTCTCCCTGAGCAACCCTGAAAGTTGATTATACAGGGATTGTTCGATCTGCCCGTATTGCACACAAAGCAATTTAATCTGCCGCTGGTTTATATGGTTATTCCTTAAATTCAAGTACTCGCACCTCAAGAATTTCTTAATAATTGGTGTTGAATACTAAATAATTTTAGATTTCTGCAAAACTTGTTGGCTTTTGATAATGCCACTTTTCTGTTATTAGCGGCCAAAATTTAGTTTAATCAAATTAATGACTGAATTAATGAATTGATGGCTTCCATCAATGAAACTTGGTACAAATCACGCGCTCAACATTATTATCAATCCAGCTGAGCTAATTTTTCACGGCTTTGCATATTGCTTTCTCAACCTTGCAGACACAGATCAAAGGAATTGTACTGTTCGAATCGCTTCTGCTTATAGATGTAAACCAGAAATATTTCAATTTGTAACAAAATCTAAAAATATCTATAAAATTGATTTTTTTTTTTTCATTTATTAGATTTTTCAGATTTTCTTTCTGGAATTTAACTGTTTTATGATCCTGGAATTTAAAATTTCATAATTTTCTGTGCAAATGAAGTGATACCGATTTTTTCAAATTATAATTCAAGGACATCTGAAACTGGAAAACATATTATCTATTTCATAATTTAGAGCAACAGGAAAATTATATAAAATCTTCGATTTCAGTTTTGCAATTTTCTATCTCTTACGGACGTGTGGCGTCAGACTTAAAGTTAAAAAGTTAAAGTGAAAAGTTAAACGAGTTTCAGTTGAAGTTTAAAAGTTAAATTAAAAAAGTTAAAGTCAAAGTTTAAGTTAAAATTAAAAGTTAAACTAAAAGAAAGCTGCAGTTAAAAAGTTCAGATTTTAAAGTTAAAGTTGAAAAGTTAAAGTTATAAAGTTAAAGTTAAAAAGTTGAAGCTAAAATTAAAAAGATTAAGTTAAAGTTAAAGTTGAAAAGTTAAAGTTAAAATGCAAAAGTTAAAAATTGAAAGTTAGAGTTTAAAAGTTAAAGTTAAGAAACTTAAAGTTAAAAATTCAAAATTTAAAAAGTTTAAGAGTTAAAGTTAAACTAAAAAAATTTAAAATTTTAAAAATTTAGAAAGTTAAAGTTAAAAAGTTATCGTTAAAAAGTTAAGTTAAAACATTAAAGTTAAAAATTTAAAGTAAAAGAGTTAAAGTTAAATGTTAAAGTTTAAAAGATAAAGATATTAGAGTTAAAGCTAAAAAGTGTTGAAATTAAGAAGTGTTAAAGTTAAAATAAGTTAAATAAAAGTTAAAGTTTAAAAATTTAAAAAGTTTAGAAGTTAGAATTTAAAAGTTTAATAGTTCAAGTTAAAGTTAAAAAGTTAAAGTTGGAGTTTAAAAGTTAAAGTTAAAAAGCTAATGTTAAAAAAGTTAAACTAAAAAAGTTACAGTTAAATTTAAAAAATTAAAGTTGAAAAGTTAAAGTTAAAAAGTTTAACCCTTAATGCGCCAATGAACGGAATTTCGCCCAAACTTGGTAAACTTACGGAGCTTAATGATTCCAACTAACTTAATATGAGACTTTATTTGGAAATCGTAATAGTTTTCCCGGAAAATGCAAATATAAGAATGTGTCATTTATGACACAAAGTGTCATTAAGAAATAAAATTAGTCAATTTTTTATTCACAGCATATATTTGTAAAAAATATCACAAAAGTTAATTCATTATTTTATAAAAAAACAAAATTAAATAAAATTTAATTAAAATTAAAAGAAAAACATAAAATTAAAAAGGAACTTCATATCACAGCACAGTTGGTGCAGTTTTATTATTAAATAGGTTACTTATTAAACATTTTATTGATGAAACTCGAGGAAACAGTTTCTAGAGCTATCCAAGCGCTGACTTGGCATTTGGTGCATTTAATAAATGATTGCTCTTTACATGATGGTAATTTACATCGTGTCCGCTTGTCCCAAATTGGGAAGTGGCCTACTTTATCCACCCGTATGTCTTTAATAGGAATATTCTGAGCCGTTTTTTTACGCGTCTTTTTCATTAAAGCTTGGTTCAATCTTTTCGATGAACTGGATGTGCTTGGTTTTACATAAGAGCCAACCAAACAAAGGCCTTTCGCCACATCCTTCCTAAATTGGTTTAAACTCATTGATGTAATTTTTCTAGAGGCACAAAGTTGTCTGTAGATGATCCACGAATTTACTACAGCTACATCCAAGATAGAAAGAACATTCGTAAATACCATTTTGAGGACTTCAGTTTAATTTTGTACCTCCCTATGAAGCTGTCGTGCAAATCGACCCCTCCCATGTGACGGTTATATTCTTTAATAATAGCGGGGCGTTGAATAATTATCGATTTCTTATTTTTATTATCCCATCTTTTTACTGTAGATGTGGGCAACGCTCCGCAATATGACGATATAAGGGTTACATATTTTTTATCCCTCCAGTGGACAAGAGACATTGCAACATTCTCAAAACTGGTTGAAAATCCCTCGTAAACCCCCTAGCACATTTTTGCATTTCCCGTTCAGTTTTCAATTTAGGATTTGGTATACGGTTCCGCCGTATAGTGCCAATGCAATGAATACCTTCGTTTTGTAAGTATAAAATAAGTGGCACTGTCGTGAAATAATTGTCGCAAAAGACAGTGTGATTTAAAAATCTAGGAATGATACGGCATAATCGTACTATAACGTGTGCCGATGCTCCTAAGTTCTCTTCTTGCATCTGCCGATACATATTTTCTTGACCGGTATAGATCTTGAAGTTGTACATGTAACCTAAAGTAAATACATAATTAAAATTATACGCTTCAATATATAAAAAAAAAAAAATAAAAACATTTACCTGAGGTACCACCAGTAAGGGCAAATATTTTGAACCCCCATTTATGAGGTTTTGAAGGAACATAATGCTTCATATGGCTTCTGATTTTTTTACTGCCAATTTGTTCGTCCACCGAAAGTTTTTGTTCCAAGGGTAGCTGTGCAAATTTTTTTTGTAAGATATTTATGAATGGTCTTATTTTAAACAATCGGTCATGGTTTGGGTTATCTTTTGGCAACATAAGGTTGTTATCAGCAAAATGTAACATATTTTTGATCTTCACGAAAGTTTTCAAAGACATCGCGTCTTGGATTATTCTGTTTCCTACATCTGGACACCAGTATTCCCTGCTGTTGGACAATTGATGTACTGAAGAAAGTATACAAACGCCTAAGAATTTCCGTAGTTCCATTTTGGTCAGTGTGTAAGGGTTAGCAATATTTTTACCTGCACCATACAGATTGCTTTCTCTCAGGATCATTTCAAGCATTTCATCATCAAAAAAAATGTTAAAAACTGAAAGCGTAGTATCTAACTCTAAAAGAGCTGGTGGTAAAGAATCGTCGCCTTTGAATTGAGTTGAATTTTGATTGTAGGCTTGCGGCACATTTTTCCATATCAATTTTTTAAACCTCTCTCTCAATTCTTTTAATTCTACTTCCTTGTTCAATACATCGTTTCCCTTCCCCCCATTAGTTTCATTGAACGTTTCATCACTTGTTGCTTCAAAAACTTAGACTTCTTCCATTTCAATATCATTAGCAAATACAACTGGGATGTTCTCAATGTTTAAATTTTCAATATCTAATCTGTTATTATTATCGACATCCTCCGTTTCCGATTCTTCTTGTTCAAAGTTTTCATCATCACTGTCAGCAAATTCGTCTTCGCTATTATCAGACCACTGTTCAATGATTTGCTCTATTTCTTCTAAACTCAAATACTTTTTTCGAGTTGACATTACTGCACTGTTAGGGCCAAGTCACGGCACTTATGAATAGACAGCAAAAAGTTTCGTAAAAGCGACCTAAGTTTTGAAATTTAATGTTAATTTTCAATATAAGTCACTCAAAATTATAAAATGAGCATATATGACACGATAATTAAAAATTATCTAAGCAACCTTTTTGTCATCCATGATACATAAATTTTACTTACCTATAACTAAATATATATTATAAGATTCGTTGAGAAAATAATATCAAATTGATCACGACTAATTCTAATTTCAAATTTATATTATTTTTAGAATAAAATCACTGTTTGAACTATTTATTTTTGTATTTCAACGGCACAAGACTACAGCGAAACTAAAATCTGGATTTTCCCTCCAAATTTAATAACTAAATGTCATTACCTTGTAGAAACGGCTCACATCAACACACAAATGGATTTTTGTTTTTGAATTTAAAATAGATCATTTGTATGTATTGGTTTTAATAAGGAAAAAAATAACAGAAAACAAATATGTGGCATATATGAAACAAATCTTCATTAAGGGTTAAGTTAAATAGTTTAAAATCAATTAAGTTTAAAAGTTCAAGTTAAAGTAAAAACCTTAAAAAGTTAAAAAAATGCTAAAGCGAATCATAAATATATGAAAGCATATAATATAGAAATGGAATCTGAGTTTCTAATTTATTTAGATGCAATTAAATTAATTTATATGGTTGGAGTATGAGTCAGGCTCTACCATTTTCAAATTTCAAGTGGCTTTCTGATGAAGAGCTTAATAAATTTGATATAAATTGTATAAGCAGTGAATCAAGTCTAGGTTATATTCTATAAGTTGACTTAGAATATCCTGACATACTGCATACTCAACATAACGACTTCCCATTCTGTATGGGAAATATCAAACATCTTTATGAATCATCTAAACAAAATAAATTAATTACTAATCTTTTACCAAAACGTAATTATGTAATTCATCAAAATAACTTAAAACAATGTTTCAAAGAAGGCTTAATTTTAACTAAAACACTTAGAATCTTAGAGTTCAGTCAGAAAGCATAGCTTAAATCGTATATAGATTTGAATACAAGTCTTCGCACTAAAGCTAAAAATACATTTGAGAACGATTTTTTTAAATTAATGAATAATAGCATTTTGGAAAGACAATTGAAGATGTTGAGAAAAGGATTAATATTAAATTGTTAACACACCGGCAAAAAGTTTAGGAAAAAAATTAGGAGTTTGTAATATTATTAGTAAACCTGACTTTCATTCTTCTTCCATTTTCACTGAAAATATAATAGCTGTTCAAATGAATCGATTATCCATAACATATAATAAACCTATCCATGTAGTATTTTGCTTATTAGAGTTATCTAAAACTTTAATGAATGATTTTCAGTATCAATACATTAAACCAAAATTTAATGAAAAACCTGAACTATTATACACCGACACAGACTCCTTAATATATTTAATTAAAACTGGTGGTTTTTATCATGATATTAAACATAATATTTATAACAGGTTTGATACTTCGGATTACCAAAATCGATAATGTATATGAATTACCTTTGGTGAATACAAAGGTGTTAGGAATGTTTAAGGACGAGTGGTGCGGGAAAATCTTAATAGAATTTGTACGAATTAAAGGAAAGTCATATGGTTTAAATCTATAAGATGATAAAGAAATTGTAAAGAAAATAAAGGAAATAAAAAAAAATGTAGTCTCCGAGTCAATAACATTGAATGATTTCAAAAACTGTTTAAATAAAAATGAGAAAATAATTTGGTCACAGTTAAATTTTAAAAGCATAAAGGTGCTATCACACCAAGCGCGGCGCGTCAGCGGCAAATTTAAATAAATTTAAATACACGTTTTTTTTGCTTATGTAGTGATAGGAAATCGTAGCTTGAATAAAATTAAAATTATTATTCATAAAACCATTTACAAACTTTATATTTTTAATAGAGAAATTACAATTTTAGTAAATGGTATAAAATTAAATTTTATCTGCCGCCGCGAAACCCGGCGGCAAAAAAAAAATTCATCCTTCATCGCTAGTTTATATTTTTACACAAACTACGATTTTCTATCACTACATCAGCAAAAAAGCGTGTATTTAAATTTGCCGCCGACGCGTCGCGCTTGGTGTGATAGCACCTTTAAACATGACTTATATCAGAGCGTACTTATAAATAAGAGCCTCCAGTATCGACTGTATTTCTTACTAAGCTTAAAATAAGATACATAAAATTTTGGCTTTACTATGAAACTAGTATATGGGAAAACAATTGTTTTCATTTACAATTTTACGTCGTATGTGTGTGTATTTTTGACTTCTTGAAAAATATTATTGAACATAATGAGTAGGCATAGCAATAAAATAACAGTTCTAGTGAAAATAACAGCGATTTGTTGTTGGTAATAGTAAATGAGGAGTAAATCTGAAGCGAATCGAATAATTTGACAACAGAAAAATCAATCGATTGAGTCACAGATTGATTTTATTTTGTGAATCGAAGACGACATTAGTTTATTAGAATTATGAGCTTTTGTTTTGTTTTATACGAACTTGTTCATGAAGCATTTAATTTTATTTCATTGAAAAATCGAGTCATGAAAATGTTTATTTCTTAGTGAAAATCGTCTTCAAAAATAAGGTATTATTGAACTTTAAAATGTTGTATGTATGTATGTGCAGAATCATTTTCATTATTATTGCGATGCTTGTCAAAGACGGCTGCTAAAACAAATAATATTATTAAATTGTTTTTTGTGCTTTCCAAATAATTATAATGATTGTTCGATAAATAAAAATAAATAAACCGATAAATATGCAGTAATAAAAAAGCAATAAGTAAGGAATTATTTTAGAATTACTTTTTTTGTAAACATATAATTTGTGCGGATTTTGATGCTTCTATTTATTGTAGGCAAAAATGGATGATTTAGAAACTTTAAGTGCTGCTACCTCTCCTAAAACACTTTCACATGACGATGATAATGAGATGTAATTCCTGTTTTATGATGATACGTTTTTGAGAGACGATGATGATGACAATGCTTTATGCTTGCTTATTGCTAGCTCATGCAATCGAATCAGAAGAAGAAGAGGAAACCAAAACAAAACGTCCTTGGGTCAGTCATCCAAAGTCTGATGGTTGAACTAGAACCAAATAAAGGCCAATTTTAAAAATCATTTAATTTTATATAGGATGAAAAATCATTTAATTTTATACTGTCGGTAATCAGACCAGACATCGTAAAACAGGATACAGTGATGAGAAATGCGATAATTTCAGAGGAAAAACTAGCAGTTACGCTCAGATTTTTGGCAACTGGTGAAAATTATATTGAGTTAGATTATAACTCAAGGTTATCAAATTCTTATCTGTCTGGAACAATCATTGAAGTGTTTGAAGCCATATTCAAACATTTGAATCATGCAGTTTTAAACGTAAATTAAACATTAAATATTTTGTTATACTAAATTTAAATTTATTTAGACGCATTAATATACTCGCTTACAATATTTTCTTTAGGCAATAAACCTTCCATTGCCACATTTAAAAGGCCTGATGTTAAGCATTTTCCGTTCTTAGCCTGTTTTATAACTCGATTATCTAAAATTTGAATATTTTGATTTTTTTTTCTATGGGATGTTTGAATTTGATTTATTGATGAGTATGGAATAAATGTTGAGGATGGTTTAAATGTTGAGGATGGTTTAAATGTTGAGGATGGGATACATTTTGAGGATGGTACAAAGATTTGGGCCGATTGTTCAGTAACATTTTTATTTATTGGTAATTGTGGAAGTGGTGAATTAATTGGTGATGCAAATACTATTGAGTTTTGTGAATTGTGATAGGAATCGTATGTTGGAAATGAAGAAATTGAATTAACAGATGAACTTGAACTTTTACTGCAGTATTCATAAATAATATCTTCATTGTCTTCTACAGGACGTTTTGAAATTTGGGTAGGTTCTTGATTTGTGTAAAATATTATCTTCTTAAATAATTTTTGAAGACACCAATTTAAGAATGTTTGCTTTTAATTCCTGGAAATTATTTTCAAATTTTATGCGCTTCAACTCGTTGCACAGATACCGACAGAAATCTTCTTCTTTGCTTAATTTTTGTTTTCGCCGCAGTTGCAATAAATCCTTGGATTGTTTTATCATATTCAAAGCAGCGAATCTCAGTTCTTCTTGTATTTTTGTTTTGTTTGTCTGAAAATATAAATTAAAATCGTAAATATTTCAGATTCAATGAAAGTTTATAAAAGTTAAACTAAACAATTTTATTTTATTTTCAGTTCCCGACGACCGAAGAGGAGTGGTTAACAGTAGCTCACCATTACAACGAAAAATATCAATTTCCACACTGCTTGGGTGCTTTAGATGGAAAGCATATCGCATTTCGACCATCAAACAAAGTTTTCCACTATTCTATAACTATAAAGGATTTCACAGTATTGTACTACTTACCCTTGCGGGTGTTTACGCCAAATTTATATTCATCGACGTTGATGGTAACGGGAGAATAAGTGATGGTGGGGTGTCTACGACATAAATTAAAAAACAAGAATTTATTTTATTTTAAACAACTGTAATTTTTATTATGTTTAGTTATTTTAATTTTATTATCTGGTCAACTTTGTTGTTCGACATCAGCAAGTACAATGATTTTTTTATTTTTTTTGGTTTTAAAATTTAAGAAAATTATATAATGTAATCCACTCTAGTGGCAAATAGTTTAACTATAAATTAAATCAAAATGCAATTTACTCTAGTGACAAATAGTTCAATTGACAAATTACTCAAAAAATATATTTTTTATTGTTATTACTGAAATTAATTTTATATTTAGACATATACATTGTTGCAATAAATTTGCAACTAACATACTCCCCCGCATTAAGGGAATAAGGAATACAATGAATTATTGACTTAATTAGTATTCTCGCTTACTGGTAATTTAATCAATTTAACTACGAGTCGTATCAGCTCATTATGTTTGGTTTTTAATTTTACCACACGTATTATGCTATCTTTGCCTGGATAAACCGCAATAATACGACCCAACATCCATTTTGTGGGAGGCAAGTTGTCCTCTTTCAATATTACAATGTCATCGATGTTAAATTTTGGACCTTCCTTATCCCATTTTGTACGTTGATTCAACGTGCTTAAATAGTCGATATGCCAACATTTCCAAAATCCTTGGACCCTCTTCTGAATATTTTGCCATATGTTTAATTTGTTGTCTCGTATGGCAGCTAAACTTGGTTCTGGAAGACACACCAATGGTTCACCAATCACAAAATGTCCTGGCGTTAATGCTTGCAGTTCGTCGGTGTTATCGTGGATACGGCAAAGTGGTCGCGAATTCAATATTGCTTCGATTTGTGATGTTACCGTTTGAAGTTCTTCGAATGTAAACTTAGAATCCTTCATCACTCTCTTCAAATGAAACTTTGCCGATTTGACGGTGGATTCCCACAACCCTCCAAAATGTGGTCCGCTGGGAGGATTAAACCGGAATTGAATTTGTCTCTGTAAGCAGAAATTATTAACATCTTTAGAATTTTGTTGCAGTAATAATTGTTTATTTAGTATTTTGAGTTCAGAATTAGCGGATACGAAGTTCGATCCATTATCACAGCAAATGAGCGCTGGCAGCCCTCGTCTAGCTATGAATCGACGTAAGGCAGCAATGAAAGAATCTGTATCCATGCTGCTGACCACTTCTAAATGCACGGCTTTCACGGCTAAACATACGAAAACCGCGATGTAAGCCTTTGAAACTGGTGCTTTTCGTAATTTACTAGTTCTAATATATATCGGACCGGCATAATCTAAACCAATGTTTAGAAATGGCCGATGTTGTGTAACGCGTTCAGCTGGCAAATCCCCCATTTTCGGATAGGTTGTCACAGCCCGAAATCTTACGCAAGTGATGCAATTTTTGATATAGCTTTTGATACTTTTCCGGACATCAATCATCCAATATTTTAAACGAATCGTGTTCAAAACGATTGATAATCCACCATGTAACAGCGAATGATGTACTTCCTTAATGATCAAGTAATTCACGGGATGTCCACGCGGCAAGATAACTGGATGTTGAGAAGCATATTCCAAGTTTGAATTTTTTAATCTTCCACCTACCCTGAGAACATTATCTTCATCCAAGAAAATATTTAATGTTTTCAATCTTGATTTCGACCCGATTTCTAGATTCTTACGAAGGTGGTCTATCTCACTACTCAATTCGTTGGATTGAATGGCACGAAACATTACTTTTTCAGCATACATTATTTCGTTAAGTTGTATCGCCCCACGTAGTATTGTGTTGCTACCAATTGACCTTCGCCCAAATCGTAATACGTACACTAATGAACATTTGACCTTCAGAAACGACGAACAGGATGTGACTAATTTATCAATGACAGATAGTTGTGACGGCGAACTGGAACAATGTAGCGCATTAGTCTTTGATTCTAATATTGCAGGATTTAATGGTTTCAATTGAAGTGGGTGGCATGGCCAGTTAGAACTAGCTTGTTCGAGCCACATAGGGCCCTTCCACCATAATTTCACTTGCTGCAGTCGTTCAGGATGCACACCTCTTGTTATCAGATCCGCTGGGTTCTGTTTGCTAGGCACGTAGCGCCATTGTTGCGATGGAATGCTTTCTAAAATAAATGAAGTGCGATTCGCAATAAATGTTTTCCAACGCCTGGGTATGTCTGCTAGCCAATGTAAAACAATCAATGAATCGCACCACGCGAACACCTCGACTGGCACTTCATGGAATAAAACTTCTTTGATAAAGTTTACAAGTTTGGTTAGAATGTTTGTCTGTTTAATGGGCGCAACCTTACTTTTCGAACAAATAATTTGAGTGCTTATCTTGCCATCAATCCCAACGGCACGTAGGTATAAAACCGCACCGTAAGCCTTCTCCGAGGCGTCACAAAATGCATGAATCTGGATATTGTTCAATTTTGATTTTTCAAACTTATGATAACAGCGTTGAATGTTGATTGTATTTAAATACGTAAGCCCGTTATATATGCCTTGGAACTCATCATTTAACTCTAAGAACACTGGAGTGTCCCAATCTAGTTGTAGAACCCATAATTTTTGTATCATAATTTTAAAAAGTATGACTGTTGGTGCAAGCCATCCCAATGGATCGTAGATCTTAGATATTTCCGACAGAATCTTACGTTTCGTCCATTTATTGATTTCGGCTAGTTTGGTTTGGAATGAAAACGTGTCCGTGATAGCGTTCCATTTGATTCCGAGCGTTGCAGCGGCGTGATCTTCCTCAAGTAATTTATGATCCGTGGTAGATTCGTTTTGTGAAACTGATTGAAGTAAGTTTTGTGAATTTGACCGCCATTTACGTAAATGTAAACCATGATGCTCGAGTAGTGAAACAATCTCATCTTTCAATTTTACTGCTGCTTCTTCACAATCTGCACCAGATAACAGGTCGTCTATGTAGAAATCCTTTAAGATGGCTTGTGATGCGCTTGGATGTTTATCAGCATTATCAAGAGCTATCTGATGCAGTGTTCGAATTGCTAAAAATGGTGAACAATTCATTCCGTAAGTGACCGTTCGTAATTTATAAATATTGATCACCTTTGACGGATCATCACGCCACAATATTAACTGGTAGTTGCAATCATCATCGTCGATCATAATCTGTCTGTACATCTTTTCTATATCTGCGACAAAGACGATCTGGTGGCTTCGGAAGCGCAGTAGGATTGGAAACAAATCAGTCTGAATTTTTGATCCAACGTGTAAAACATCATTTAGAGAAACCGATTTGGATGTTTTAGAAGATGCGTCGAACACCACACGCAGCTTAGTCGTACTACTACTGTCCTTATACACTCCATGATGTGGTATAAAATATCGACTGTCATCGTCGGTTGGAAGTTCAGACCATTCAACCCGTTCTATGTGGTTTAGTTTAATGTACTCCTGCATAAACTGGCCATACTGCTTGTGAAACTCTTCGTTTTCCTTAAATTTTCTTTCCATTGCCAGCAGACGATATTTGGCATTAATGTATGAATTTCCCAAGGTCAATCTTGGAGATAAAAATGGTAATCTTAATTTAAACCGATTATTCTTGGATAATACAGTTGTTGTCGAGTAGAAATTCTCGCAATAACTTTCAGTTTCTTTTAATGTTGATTGTACTAGAGGTTCCTCGACCTCCCAAAATTTTTTCAATAGTTCATTCAAATTCTCGTGTAATACTTCCATTGATTTACCCATCAGTATATTGCTACAATCGATTTTAACATTTGATTCCATACTACCTGCTATTATCCATCCAAATTGTGATTCATGTAGTGGTGGTAGTCCTGGGATATGCATTCTTTGATTTCCCACGATGTCAAAGAAATGCTCTGCTCCTATTAACATATCAACAGGGCGTGCTTGATTAAACGTCGAATCCGCGAGTTCAATTTCTTTCAATTGATTGTGTGATTGCAGGCTAAGTGTATTCTCAGGTAAGTTAGATGATATTGTTTTGATAATCTGAGAAGTTATATTGATGGTGTAAGTTGGGTTATAGCGTGATTGGACAATTAATGTTGTTCTTCCTTTGGTAGATCCGACAGATGATGATGCTAGACCGATAATCTGAATATTTGATTTAAGACGGGGTAGGTCTAGGCGTGTTACCAATGATTCGGTCACAAAAGCGCATTGAGATCCTGAATCAAGAAGAACTCTTGCTTGTACCAATTCACCACTGCGTGCTTTTACATTGACTAGAGCAGTGGGTAATAGAATATAGTTGGATGATTGTGCTATGTAAGAGTTATTACTTAATGATATATAATTTTGTGCTGATGCCGTTTGCTCAATGTGTGATTGTTGACTCGTCACAACTGGTAATGGAAATGCGTTGGACGATTGATCATTCGTTAATGTTAAATGTTGACCCTGTGTTGATGGCTGTTTAATTGTTGATTGCAGGTTTGGTAATGTTTGTTGATTGTGTGTTGATTGAAGATTTGAGGTTGATTGATGATTATACGTTGATTGAAGATTTAAGGTTGGTAAATGATTTTGTGTTGATTTCAGATTTGGTTGTTCAATAAATAATGAATGAGTGGTTGTTGGATGATAAGTATTTGCAGTTGTTTCTGGGTGTAATAGAGAATGATGTCTTTTGTGGCAAATCAAGCATGAACTTTTAGAAAAACATTTTGTTGAGTAGTGTCCTTTTCTGAAACAGTTATGACACAAACCTTGCTCGTTCACCAAAGCAAGTCGAGCCTCTAATGTGTTATTACGAAACGATGGGCACCTGAATAATAAATGATCGCCTTTGCAAGATAAACATATAAAATTCAGAGATGATTGTGATGGTTCTTCTATCAAGAAAGATTTTGTTGCGTGGGTTGGATATATTTTCTTATCTTGAATGTTACACGATTCCAGGCTATCACACCGAATATTCAAAAATGTTAAGAAATTCAGAAACGTCGGATGTGCGATTTCTACTGAATCTCTTGCCCATAGTTGTCTTGTTTCATTATCAACCTTTTGTAGTAATAGGTGAATGAGCCATGGGTCACGTGATTCTTCTTCTTTCCCTATGCTTCTTAATGCACGAATAATTTCGTCCGAGTGATCGTATAGGCGACGCAGATCTGCGTAATTTGTAACCTTACAGGGCTTTTGTTCAAGAAACGATTGAATAAGCGATGACACGATTGGTTTCGGTTTGTTATAACGAGATTCGAGTTTCCGCCATGCTTCTGCGTAGTTCTGGTCGGTGGTAGTAATGTGCCTAATCAAACCTGCTGCTTCCCCACGTAGCAAACTCTTCAATTGCTGCAACTTCTGTGAACCCGTCAAACTTGGATGATTATGAATTGAATTGACATAGAGGTCTCTGAATGAAGGCCACATCTTATATTCACCGCTGAATGGCTCGACCATGATCTTTGGTAATTTTACACTCGATGTAGTATTAAGAGTTTCGTAAAACGCCTTTTGCTGATCTATAAATGTTTCTAAGGTTTCATTTAGTTCAATGCCAGTTTTCGCCTTTGAAAATGTTACACCCGTACGTTTTACCAAAGCGTCTTCCAATAATGTTCGAGCTTGATAATACTCCGCATCCGTCTTGGTTGTTACAGCCTCATATTCAGCAAATTCTTCAAGTTGCAATTCTATGTCATTAAAATCCCCATGAAGTTTGATTAAATCCTCGAGCCGAGGTCGGATAGCATTTTCCGTTGTGTCTTCTTTAATTTGCTTCGAGAAAGTCGAAATCGCCTCTATTTGACTTATAATACGGTTTCGCACTCTAATTGACCGATCCATCACAAAACGCTCTTGATAATATTTCACTAAGTACCGAAAACTTTGCACTGACACAAAACAATAGAACGCAAATAATATTTTACCCGTTAAGTGGAATATTCTCGCAAAAAATTACACCTGTTATATACTGCAAATAAATTATCACAACCAACGACAACCAACAATAATAAATAAACCGAATTGATAATATATATAATAATTTAACCGTTATAATACAACCGCGTTGTTTTTTTTTGTTTGTAACAACGAAATCGTCCTTGAAAACAATTATTACTGCCTTATTACAAATTGACATTCAATTTTTCAAAAAAACTCAAATTTAGATTAATGTAATAAAATAAAGAAATGCAAGAAAACTGTTTATAAAGTTAGTACTTATCTGTATTAATTGTACATGCAGCAACAGTTGCGTGGATGCAGCTTTTCTAGTTGTATATACTCAAAATGGCTTCCTTGTACACACGCGGCTTTTTCACCACTATAAATACATCTATTTACAGCCGTTACAGCAATTTATAGTAATTTCCAACAGTTACAGTAATTTACACTTTACAGCTTTGCACAGCTTGATAGGTATGCAAACATATAATTTTGATACGAAAATCTTCGAGTAGATAATTTTTTTTTTTCCTTTATGTTTCACTTCTTACATTCAACTACTTGCACTGTATTGTCCAATTAACTTCACTGTACTACAATACAAAATTCTACCGTACTGTATTTTGTAATGCGGTATACGATTTATACCATTTATATACACGTAAATACTCGTATATTGTTTTACGGTAAACACTTTAACACAAATAATACACAAGCTTCGCTTAGCTACTAAATATACCAATTATAATCACGGAATAATGTTTGTATTAGAAATAACACTCGATATATTATGTTGAGTAAGAATTAAAATCCCGGGTTTCGGCACCAAATTTATGTCTACGACATAAATTAAAAAACAAGAATTTATTTTATTTTAAACAACTTGTTACGACACCGGTCCTGTACGTAACAACCAATCGCGCATTGGTCTGGTGCGTGGTAAACCGTTTGGCCAGAGCTGTTGAATTATTGATTTTATTATCTCCTGAATGACGATTAAAGATCAATAATTGGAATGATTGGCGTGATGACGATTTGTGGTGTGGATTTGGCGCGTATGATTTTGTGTGGTTGTCGTGTGACTGAGAGGCATAATTATTGAATGAAAAAAAAATGGAAAATTCGAGATGCTGTGTGTGTATTTTGTTGTGTTTCTTGTAGGATACATGATTTGCATGGTTTAGTTGGTCAGTGTGGTGGTGGACGATGGTGTGATCAAAAAGCGACGAGCGAGTTTGTTGGTCGTGGTCCGATTTTTTTTTTTGAGAGAGAATTTGAGAAAAATAAAAAAAAAAATTTTCAAGACGGGGGAGAGGTCAGTCAAGTTTTGTTTTTGAAATCGGACAGTCTAGTCAAGGCTGGAGTTAGAAAATAGTGAGTTGATTTGAAAACTAGCTGATGATTTTTTTTAAAAGTGGAATCGCTAGTAAAGTAAATTGAATAAAGATAAATTAAGTCACTCAAATGAGTGTAATTAAATGAGACTTAATTTACAAGTGTTATTTTTTTGTTGTTGTTATGAATTATTTTAATAAAAGAATTATAATGGTTTAAATTTCTGGTTTTTTTTCCAATTTATAAACTCGTCCCCAAAATTGAGTGAAAACAAACTTAAGTGAAATTTGAGTGACAATTAAAAAAAAAAAAATCAATCAGATAACCTAAACAAAAAGCTAGTGGTAAAAGTGATTACTATAGCTAACATAACTTTTATGTGTTTCAAATTAAAAAAAAAAAAAAAATAATAAAAAATTTATAAACCGATATATTCCAAATTATGATAAAGAAATTAAGAATTTTGGTATTTGTAAAACAACAAAAAAAAAAAAATATATAGTTTAAAAGAAACGAGTGGTTATAATAGCGGCCAGAAAACGGTCCGTTTATCGTTATCATTATTGTTTTGAGATCAGATATTCGAGAAAGATCTCTAAATTTCGGGTGCAAGTGACTGTTAAAGGCGTATTGGGGTAGCAGTGGGGTGCAGTGGCGGAGTATAGACGGGACGGCAGGTACTGTAAAAGGAAAAACAGCTACAAACAACGGCGACAATAAGAGTTACAATTTTGGATTCTAAATTTTATTTTATCTTCTTTTTTTTTTTTAAATTTTTCTTAGTAATTTACAATATTTCTTTTGGTTTTTGTTTTTTTTTCTAAATAAGTAACGTACATTAATTTTCTTTGATTTTGTTAAAAAAAAATTTATTTTCATAAAATTGTGAGCCGGTCTTGACAGGGACGCGAATTCCGTTGTTTGGGGTCATATTTTTTTATAAACATACATTTTTCTTTTATTTTTTTTTCTTCTATATAACGTTTTTTTTACAGCTCGCTCGTCGTTTTAATCACGATTTTGTTTACCTAATTTTTTCAGTGTGATACTTTTTTTTCTTTTATACTGTGTTTCTTTTGGGTGTTTTGCTTTTCATTTTTTTTCATCATATTTTTCTTTTTGGATCTGAATATTCGCGCGAATGATGAGTGAGTAGGTACCTGGGGGATCAAGAGGAGTTGTTGGGGAGGGGTCTTTCGTGTTGAGGTCGGTCAATTATAGTTCTTGTCAGTTTTTACTCCTGTAAACAAGGCAGCGGGAATGTTGCTCTCTTTGTTTCTTTTTTATCTTTTTGTACCTATGCGGTTATTCAAGCATACGGTCATGTCTGGAAATCCCCACGCCAACCCTGAGCTTAGCCAGCTATAAATACCGCACCAGACCACTGATCGTATGTCTGTTAACGACATCGCAAGGTGTCGTTACAAACTGTAATTTTTATTATGTTTAGTTATTTTAATTTTATTATCTGGTCAACTTTGTTGTTCGACATCAGCAAGTACAATGATTTTTTATTTTTTTTGGTTTTAAAATTTAAGAAAATTATATAATGTAATCCACTCTAGTGGCAAATAGTTTAACTATAAATTAAATCAAAATGCAATTTACTCTAGTGACAAATAGTTCAATTGACAAATTACTCAAAAAATATATTTTTTATTGTTATTACTGAAATTAATTTTATATTTAGACATATACATTGTTGCAATAAATTTGCAACTAACAGGGGTTTTAAAACGCTCGAACTTTATGTATATTCTGTAACAGCCAGAGAAATATTTGCCACAAAAATCGATTGTTGAAGAATCAATTGAATTACCATATGTGTTTGTTGCAGATAATGCCTTTCCATTATCACAAAACATGATGAAACCTTACCCTTTTTCAACAAACGGAGATAACAAGAAAGTATACAACCGCAGACTAAGTCGGGCGCTGCAAACAATTGAACGTGCTTTCGGAATATTAAGCAATAGATTTCAAATATTTCAGAAACCAATCAAGCTTTATCAGAATAAAGTTAAATTAATTGTAAGATGTTGTTGTGTCCTGCACAATTTCTTGATAACAAGGAGTAAATGTATTAAATAAAACTGCCACGTCTCAACAGGTGGCAGATGGACGTTTAAGCACTAGAAATTCAAAAACTGGCGATAGACTTGATTCACTGCTTATCAATTTATATCAAATTTATTAACCTCTTCATCAGAAAGCCACTTGAAATTAGAAAATAGTAGATCCTGACTCATAGCCCAACCATATAAATTATTTGCATCTATCTTCTCTATTATACGCTTTCATATATGTTTGATTCGCTTTAGCATTTTTTTAACTTTTTTACTTTAACTGGAACTTTTAAACTTAATTAATTTTAAACTTTTCAACTTTAACTTTTTAACTTTACCTTTTTAACTTAAACTTTTTAAATTTAACTGTTCAACTTTTACCTTCTAACTTTAACTATTTAACTTTAACTTTTAATCTTTAACTTTTCAACTTTAATTTTTTAAATTTAACTTTTTTAATTTTAACTTTAACTTTTAACTGTAACTTTTTTAACACTAGCATTTTAAATTTAACTTTTAAACTTCAACTTTAACTTTTTAACTTTAACTTTTTTAATTTTAACTTTAACTTTAAATTTTTAACTTTAACTTGAACTATTAAACTTTTAACCCTAACTTTTAAACTTTTTAAATTATTAAACTTTAACTTTTAACTAACTGTAAAAATGCCAAATTGAATTTTTAGAAACGTTGGTGTAGATGTTGGTACTTTCTCACCATTTTATAAAAAACCAACACAAATCGCCCAAATCTCTTTATAAAATCCAATGTAATGTTTTAAAAATTGTAATCCGTTATGTTGTCTCATGTCCGAATTTTTTGGCTGTTTGTCCAAATAAAATGAGGGCTGGTGTCTCTTTTCCCAATCGAGCATGAAAGGTGAAAAATGATCGTGGCGGTTTGTCCTTTTCCAAATACAACCGTAAGTTCCAAATTATC
Organism: Tipula vernalis; assembly: GCA_958295665.1. Classification (NCBI taxonomy): domain Eukaryota; kingdom Metazoa; phylum Arthropoda; class Insecta; order Diptera; family Tipulidae; genus Tipula; species Tipula vernalis. Next base: position 274,855,496 of record OY282560.1, read on the forward strand.
TTGAAGGAATTTCTCGGATCCAAAAAATTGCGTATGGTCAAATAAAGAAAATCACTGTTTGTTTTTATCACTGTTTATTTTTGTTTAAAATCTTTTTTATTTCACCGTAACAAAATCTCGAATGTTTCTACACAATCTACATTTTTCTTTTTATAGCCTCAAAAATTATTTTCTGTATTCTAAGTGATATCTAGCAATTGAAATTTAAATTAATTAATTCGCCACAAATATTGCCATAAGCAAATACAAAATATGACTACCAATTCAAATACACTAAAAATTTCAATAAAAATTATTAACAGTAACAAAGAAATTTGTAAGGATTTCAAGTAAGATATGAGTACATAATTCAATTAATAAAAAGTATATAATAATGTAAATTAAATAATAATGTATAATGTAGTGTTATGTGTTTAACTTTAGGTTGATGGTTTTAGTTGAGTAGCAATAATACAGGAAGGAATTGTATACATTTTTTTTGAAGAGTTTGGATTAGGGTTTGTCAAAAATACCGACTTTTCGAAAACCGGTTTTCGGTATTGAATTTTTACCAAGACCGAGAAAACCGGTGAAAACCGAAATAAATTATTAAAAGAAAATTTTAAAAATTTATTTCATTTGATTTATATTAATTTATGAAAAGAAAAGTAAAAATGAAATTCAAATTTAAAAAAATTACAATATGTAAACTAAATATATATAAAATCAGTTCAATTAATTAACATTAATGTTAATATATTACTTATTATAATTAGTTTTTGGCTAAAAAATAACTATTCAAAAAAGAAATTGCTTCGATTGCCTTATCACTTAACCGAGTTCGTAATTTGGTTATAATATTTCCTGATTTGGTAAATATTCTTTCACAGCTTACGGAGGTTCGCCTAATAGTCTTTAGAGCGTTCAATAATAATGTCAAATTTTCCGTCTTTATGTGTGTGACATCGAAGACGTGAAATTCAGATTTGATTGATTTCATGGTCATATTGATCTGATCGGGAGTTTGCGAAATTTCATTTATAGTTTTTTCCAGAATATTCTGAAAATGTTGTGCTGAAACAGCAAGACAGTCTTCATCTCCAACTCCAGCATAGTCCTCCTCTTCTGCAACGTTCGCATTTGGATAAAGTCGTGCCATTAATGACATTGCCAATTTTATCGCTTCTGTTTTTGAACATAAATTAATATTTTTGATTTTTTTTAAGTTATCAGGATTTTTTAAATATAAAATTAAAGTTTATTTCTTCGTTGATAAATACGGCATTTTAGGGCGTCTAGTAATACTCGACTTGTTCCGGTATTTATTTGTTCCAATTTATGGAACAAAACCTCAAATATCGCCTCACTTGTTATTAGATTAGCATCGTCCCAGCTTAAGGCATCTACGGCCAGTTTTATTGGCTCTAAAGCTTCGATAAGATGCCTTAATAAAGGATAGTTATTTTCGTCTCACATACTAGTCGAATTCAATTCTTCCAAAGCAGAAACAATACAATTTTTTACCCTTAAAAAACGTGTTATCATGTTCGCCAAGGAATTCCATCGCGTCTTACAATCCAAAATTAAAGACAATTCCCTTCCCTCTTGAATTCTAATGTAAAATTGTAGAGCGCCATTTCGCAATGGTGATTTTCGAAAAAATCGACAAATTTTACGAACCTGTTCAATAGGAGTTTTATATTTCGCTGAGATTTTTTGTGGGTTGATATTTAAAATTTGTATGATTTCTTCATCTTCCCATTCATCGCTTGTTTGATTCTCAAAATCGGAAACGTCGTTTTGATCCGGATCGTCATCAATCTCCTCATACTTTGCGGTTTTGTATAAAATATCTGTAATAGCCAGATGAACAGCATGGTCATAGCACTCCTGGTTTAAAATGTGTGATAGTTGACCATATTTCACCATAACTGCTGCACCATCGTTCGTTGAGGCAACAATATCTGGCAATAAATCTAGTCCAAATTCTTTTAATTTGTTTTCAACTAAATTCAAAATAGTTTTCGCATCACATACTCCACTGATAAAAATTAAACCCAAATTTATCAAGCGTTCTGTTGACTTAACATTTATATTTATATATCGCCGATTGCGTAAACTGGTCCACTCATCAATAATAATTGAAAATTTGGCCCCATTCATTTTAATTTTTTTGATATCCTCAGTTAATTCAATTTTTGTTCCGTCGTAAAACGTATAAATTAATTTCATGATTTCATTATTATTTTTTGGTAAATTAAACCCATCACACCGCAGTGACTGACGAATGTAGTTACAATTCACTATTGCATTTATACTGAAACCATTTTCAGCTACTAGTCTATAGAAATAATTTCCATTAATTTGACTTTTGGTTCAATTTTAAAATTAAAGCTACTTAATTGCATTTGTCTTTTTGTTTGAGGTAGTCCCTCTTGTGATTTTTTTGATGGTTCTGCATCATCTTCATGAAGATGCCGTTTGCCCGAAATGTTGTGTATAGATTTTAAATGAGTAATAATGCCGCTTGTACTAGATCCTTTGGACGACAAATTTTTGTTACATATTTTGCATTTGGCGTTTTCTTCTGATGTTTTTTCGAAGTAATTCCATACTTCTGATTTACTCATTTTGAGAATCTGAAAATACAATTAAACTTTTTAAACATTCATGCATAATGCATATTCTTACGTAAATGCAATAATAGAGTTTTGAATTACTTGTTAAGTTTTACGAATCAACTAATTGTTGCGGTAAAAATAAAATAAAAAATATCGTACTTACTCGTGTGCTGTCAAATCGAATTTTGTTTTTTTCTGTTTTTTCGATCAGGGTTAAGCAAACAATTCTCGTTAACAATAAATAGTGACATCTGTGTTTGGAAATTGTATCATTCAGCATACGAGTTTTTATGCGAAGCAGTGAATTTTGATTTTATAGTTTATGTGTTAAATAATAAACCCTGGCTAATTAATGAAATCACATTTAAATAAAACCGGTTATTTTGAACAACAAACCCGGTTTTCGGTATTTTCGGAAATTTAATAAATACCGGTTTTTTAACTCCGGTTTTTTATTACCGACAAACTCTAGTTTGGATGGGTCATACATCAGCTGTTGTTCTTCTAGGATAATTATGCAGTGTATCAAAAAAATTGTTTTTTATATATGTATAGTCTAAAGTTTTATTCCTTTCAGGTTACATCTGCAGCATAGCCATCTTTAACACTAATTTATTTTAACTTTAACTTCTTTAACTTTTAAACTTTAACTTTTAACTTTTTTAATTTTTAATTTTTATCTTTAACTATTTAAAAATGTTTTAACTCAACCTTTTAACTTTAACTTTTTATATTGTTTAACGTTAACTTTTAAACTTTTTAATTTTATAACGTTTACTTTTAAATAACTTATTTGAACTTTAATACTTCTTAATTTTAACACTTTAACTTTTCTACTTTAACTTTAACTTCTTTAACTTTAACATTTAACTTAAAACTCTTTAACTTTAACTTTTTAAATTTAATGTTTTTACTTAACTTTTCAACTTAAACTTTTTAACTTTAACTTTTAAAATTTTTTTACTTTAACTTTAACTTTTAAACTTTTTATATTTTTAATTTTTAACTCTAAGTTTTTTAACTTTAACTTTTAAACTCTACCTTTAACTTTTAAACTTTTGCATTTTAACTTTAACTTTATCTTTTTAATTTTATCTCTTTAACTTTAACTTTTTAACTTAAACTTTTTAACTGTAACTTTTTTTTAGTTAAATGTGTAGCTTTTTTTTTAGTTTAAGCTTTTAAATTTTAACTTTTAATTTTAACTTAAACTTTTAATCTTTAACTTTGACTTTAACTTTTTAAGTTTAACTTTTAAACTTCAACTTGAACTTCTTTAACTTTTATCTTTTGAACTGTAACTTTTTAACTTTAACCTCAACTTTTTAATTTTAAATTTATCGTTTTAATTTTAATATTTTACCTTTAAGTTTTACAAATAACTTTTTAACATTTACTTTTTAACTTTAATTTTTTTAGTTTAACTTTTAACTTTAACTTTTTAACTTTAAGTCTGTCGCCCCACGTCCGTCAGTAATAGAAAATTGCAAAACTGAAGTCGGTGATTTTATATAATTTTTCTGTTGCACTAAATTATGAAATAGATAATATGTTTTACAGTTTCAGATGTCCTTGAATTATAATTTGAAAATAAATCGGTATCACTTCATTTCCACAAAATATAATGAAATTTTAAATTCCAGAATCATAAAACAGTTAAAATCCAGAAAGAAAATCTGAAAAATTAAATAATTGAAAAAAAATTCAATTTTATAGATATTTTTAAATTTGGTTACAAATTGAAATATTTCTAATTCACATCTATAAGCAGAAGCGATTAGAACAGTACAATTCCTTTGATCTGTGTCTGCAAGGTTGGGAAAGCGATATCCAAAGCCATGAAAAATCAGCTCAGCTGGATTGAAAATAATGTTGAGCGCGAGATTTGTACCAAGTTTCATTGATAGGAGCCATCAATTAATTAATTCAGTCATTAATTTTATTAAACTAAATTTTGGCCGCTAATAACAGAAGAGTGTTTTTTTTCCATAAGTATTGAAATTTTAAGGTCTCAGTACAGTTAGAAATTTCATACGCTGTTTTACAGCCTACTTCAATCTTAAGTTTGAGGTGTCATGGTTAAAATCGGCTAACTTTGGACATACTTCTAACAATGTAAACTAGATTTTGAATGTTTTCTAAAGTATTGAGATTCCATCAACATACGGCATTGTCAAAAGCCAACGAGTTTTGCAGAAATCTAAAATTATTTAATATTCAACATCAATTATTAAGAAATTCTTGAGGTGCGAGTACTTGAATTTAAGGAATAACCATATAAAGGACAATCCCTGAATAATCCCTTTCCATAACTTTAGCATTTTGTTTATATTAGCAAGTATGTAGGTAAGTTAAAATATAATTCTGCGGAAAATGTATTTGCGAAATGTGATATATTTAATACATTCGATCCTCTTGTGGAACAAAATGTGGTACGTTGTTTTTCGTTCGAGCAATGATATAATCACACTACTATTCATATACATTTATGTATTTTTATTTATCTGAATTAATACAATTTATATAATGACCTTGCCTTACAAATTCATAATTCAATAACAATAATAAATATTAAATACCTACATAAACATTCTTTTAACTTAAAAGTAAATAATCAAGACAACAGATAAATAATTATGAACATTTGAAACATATAGAAATGTTGTGTTAAATGCCCCATCAAGAGAACATGTTATAAACAAATTTATTTGCAAGAATTCGATTACTTCAAATTAAAAAAAAAAAAATATAAGGAAGACAAAACTGGATTGTGAATAATACAAAATCATTTTAATTTATCTCCAAAAAATTTATTTATTTCACAAAATTTATTACAACGCAGTTTATCAATAAAAATTAACAAAATCACTTTACATAAATTATTCTCAAATTATATTGTTCACTTATAATTTTTATTTCGCACTACAACACTTTTTAAATCACTTTACTTTTTAATCTTCACACTGTCGCTTGCCAAATATTCCTAATCCAATTCGACTTCATTCGCCTTTTTATATACACAAACCAAACTTCTAGAAAGCTCATGACTTTTCCAGTTTAGAGACCAGTTTAGAATTCGATTGGTTTTCAAAGGTTGGTAGCATTTTCAATTTTTCTGTGGCGAAATAAATTTTTATTCGCTAATAAAATATTAGTATGTGGGTTTGTTTTCATTTAGCGTGTGTAAAAAAGATTTTTTATACAGCGTAATGTAGGCAAGCTAAACGAAGAATTCGATTTTAAATTCCGTGAATTTAGAAGGAATTCGACGAATTCCTAATTTGAATTCTTTATATGGCATTCTTGTTGTAAATTGGCAATTGAAATGCCACTTATGTTTAGAATGTTATTGAAGTCTAAACTTTTAATTTAAACAAAATATCAATTCATGTTTTTGCTGTTGTTACGTTAAGTGAGATTGACTATACATTTGTATGTATATGCCAACGTAGCTTCTAAAAGTTGGAACGTCCTACATTTTAATTGACCTAAATAATTATATGCTTTTAAAAAAATTAACATTTGCGTCATACTTGCAAAAAATCAGCAATCTTAACATCATATTTTAAATATTTGGTTCATGTAATCTTCGTGTCCGTTCATATAATCTCATTTTTAATAAGGCATACGTATCTTAAAAGTGTAAACAAACATTTGAGTGAGAGAAGATTATGTGCGTTTTCATTAATTCATTTACGCTCTTTTGTAATTGAAAGTTTAAGCTTTCTACTCACTAGTTAACATATGTATGTTAAATTTCAGAGAACATACATATATGTAGCACTTCGCTTGGGTACAAATAAAAAATATTAGTTAATTAATTTAAACTTTTATTAATTAACATTTCCCAAAAAACATTTATTTAATTTTTACGAAATTCACGAATAATACCATAACACATGAGTGTGTGGCGAAGGTATCAGAACGACCAATCAAAAAGAGGAAGTCAAGTTTTACTTCTTTTTTCTTTTCGGTCAATTTGATTTTTTGTTTTTAAATTTTCGATTTCGAAAATAGATTGCCCATATGGCAGCAAGTTGCTGTAGGGCGCGGCGCTGCTAGCGATGATGGTTGTATTGGCGGCGCTGCGGGCATTGAAGGTCGTGTTGCGGTCTACTATCGGCTACAGTACTTCCCATCTAGATTAAAATTGGTGTTCATCGATAAATTTAGCCGGGATTCGCACCGGTCGACCAGATCGGGTGGATTTCGTTGCTGTTGGTAACTTAGTAGGAGTAGCCGGTTCGTTTGGTGTTTTTACTGTTGTCGTCGGCTCTACGTTTGTTGCTTCGCTGTTCGCGGGCATATATGCTGGCTTAAGGCGGTCGATAGTGATGTTTGATTCGCGATTTGGCAGTCGCAAACGGAAATATTTTGATGTTCGATCAAGAACTTCGAAAGGTCCATTATATGGATGGGTAAGGCTCGGGCGAATAGAATCGTCACGAAGAAATACATGAGTCGCTGTTTTCAGGTCACCATGTATGAATGCTTTTCTATTTCCATACCACGCCGTCGTCGTTGGCCGAATGTCACGCATGGCGTTTCGCAGATTGATCACTGTTTGCGATTCTGTGTTCCTTGATGGCTGCTCGTCGAAAAATTCGCCAGGTAAGCGAAGTGTTGTACCGTAAGCAAGTTCAGCCGGTGATGCATTTAAATCTTCTTTATACGTTGCACGAAGGCCGAGAAGAATTGTTGGTAAATGCCTGGCCCATTTTTCGGTGTTGTGACAGAGGATAGCTGACTTCAGCGTGCGATGCCATCTCTCGATTAGGCCATTTTTTTGCGGATGGTATGCGGTGGTTCTAAAATGCTGAGTTCCGAGCGTCCGCATTAGTTCGTCGAAGAGATGCGAATCAAATTGGGCGCCTCGGTCCGTTGTAATTGCTTTAGGCACACCATATTTTGCTATCCAACCAGCGATGAGTGCATTTGCAACGGTTGGTGCTGAAATGTCCGGGATCGGAATTGCTTCAGGCCAACGTGTGAAGCGGTCGATGATCGTAAGACAGTAGCGATTTCCCTCGGATGGTGGAAACGGTCCGACGAGATCGATGTTTATATGAGCGAATCGTTCACTCGGTGAGTCGAACTGTTGTAACGGCGCTTGTGTATGTCGTCCAATTTTTGCACGTTGACATTTCAGGCAGCTTCGAACGTATTTGCGACATCAGATCGAATGCCAGGCCAAACGAATCGTTTGGTCATCAATCTAGCCGTGGCACGTACTCCAGGATGCGAGATGTCGTGGATCGCTTGAGTGAATTGGTTTCGGAATCTTCCAGTAACAAATGGACGAATGTTGTCTGTTGAGTAGTCGCAAAAAAGTCGCTTCGAACTGCCTGGAATGGTAAAAAGTTTTAGCTTAATTGAAACGTCGATATTACCTTTTTCGAGGAGCAATTTTAATTCATTATCGTTTCGTTGATCATCTGCTAACTTTTCGTAGTCGATCTCGGCAGTGGAATAGATGCTTTCGACTCGTGACAAGAGGTCCGCAGTCACATTCTCAGCTCCTTTTACGTGTCTAATATCAGTGGTTATTTGTCCGATGTAATCTAGTTGCCTTGCTTGACGATCGTTGGCTTTTTCGAGTTTTTGAGCGAATGCAAAGGTGAGCGGTTTATGATCAGTATAGATGTGACATCTTCTTCCTTGCAGCATGAATTTGAAATGTTTCACTGCCAAATACATTGCTGTGAGTTCGCGATCATACGTGCTGTAGCGAAGCTGCGTCTTGTCGAATTTCTTTGAGAAAAACCCAAGTGGTTGTAGCGCGTTGTCTACAACTTGATGCAGTACTGCACCAGCAGCAATGTCGGAAGCGTCGACATAAAGCGATAGTTTTGCCGTTTTTGATGGATGAGCGAGTAAAGCTGCGTTGGACAAATCGAGTTTGCATTTTTCAAATTCATTTTTTGCTTCATCTGTCCAGTTAAGCAAAGTTCGATCGTTTTTCTTGTTTCCTGGGATCATCTCAAGTAACTTGGCTTGCGTTTCGATGGCGTTTGGCATGAACTTGCGGTAAAAATTGAGTGTTGCCAAAAAACTTTTCAATTGCTTGACCATCGCCGGAAGTGGAAAAGTTTTAATGGCTTGGACCTCCTGTAGTGGCAAAAAACCTCGAGATGACACGCGATGTCCCAGAAACTCGATTTCTTGCTTACCGAATTCACATTTCCCCAAATTTATTGCCAAGTTGTACTGTTTCAGTCTTTGAAACAGCATTCACAAGTGTTCATGATGCTCTTCGGGCGTCGTCGAGGCGATGCACAAATCGTCTATGTATGCGAAGACGAAATCGAGGCCACGGCAAACTTCATGGATTAAACGTTGAAACGTTTGCGCAGCAATACAAAGTCCAAACGTCATGAATTTGAACTCAAACAGCCCGAATGGGGTCGTAATAGCCGTTTTTTTAATGTCCTCCTCGGCGACTGGAACTTGGTGGAAGGCCTTTTGCAAGTCGATCTTTGAGAAAATGGTCTTACGCTGCAAATTACCGACGAAGTCGTTGAGATATGGTATGGGATAACGATTCGGAACTGTGATGGCGTTGAAAGCGCGATAATCGCCGCACGGGCGCCACGAACCATCGGATTTCTTTGCCATATGAAGCGGGCTTGCCCAACAACTGCTTGACGGTTGGCATATTCCCGCTTCTATTAGACAATCGAATTCCTTTCGAGCTGCTTCGAGTTTTTCTGGTTCCAAACGCCGAGGTCGAGCGTAGACGGGTTGTCCTGTCGTGATGATTTGATGAATTACAGCGGTAGAAATTTTGCTTCCTGGCACTGGTAGTTTTGTAATCTGGTTGTATTCTTCGAGAAGATCAACATAAATCGGGTTTACATAATATGCCTTGTATTCAGTTGTATCTTTTACCATGATTCGCAAACAATTTGAGTTTAAACCAGTGCTTGGATCGATTATCCTTTTTCTCATCAAATCGATTAATAATCCGAATCTGGTAATGAAATCTGCGCCGATGATTGGCGTTGTTACATCGGCGACTACAAACGTCCACACGAAGTCACGTCGTAATCCGAGGTTTATCTTCAGTGTTGTTGTGCCGTATGTTTTAATTTCAGTGCCGTTTGCTGCGAACAATTTAATGTCTGTTGATTTGCGGTTGCCTGCGAACTGATTGAGAGGTAGTACCGATACGTCGGCGCCCGTATCGATCAAAAATCCGATATTTGTGTTCATGTATCTTCAATCGGTTTACAAATTTGGATTCAGGCTGTTCGCTACCTGAATTCGACGCAGGCAGCTGGCTTCAATATTGATTTGATGTGGCAGCATTCGTGGCGTTGAATGTGCACGGCTTGCGGCAACGTGTTGCTTTGGTACCAAACTTCCAATGATACCAGCAATTAGGATGCTCAATACGAGATGATTGTTCCCGAGACCTGTTGGCGTTGAATGATTTACTGCTGCCGTGATTGATACTGGATTTTCGCTCAAGTTCTGTGATTCAGTTACTTAACTTTTCGAATAAGTTGATTTCAGCAGGCGGCGTCGGTGTCGTTCTCGCATTTTCTAGAATTACAGGTGGCTGCGGAGTTGTTTGATAAATCGTGCGATCACCGATAGTACGCAAACGAATCGACTCCACTAATGTATCGGCTGCGGCCAGTTGGTCGCCAATTGGCGAATTTTTCATTTGAATTATTGCGGCGTGCGCCATCTCTGGTAGTCGAGCAGCCCATAATTCAAAAAGTGCAGTTTCGGTCAAAGAATCGTGTGTTAAACTCTTTAATTTTTGATATAACTTGCTCGGTTTTGAATCGCCGAGTTGCACTTCACTTATCGCTCCGCGAAATCGCCTTTGCTGCGAATTTGAATAAAAAGCGATAATAATTGGCTTAATATGTGTATATTTGCCGCTTACTGGAGCTTCGCCGATTTGCGTTTGTAATGCACCTAGGTCATCGAGTGGAATTTGTGCCATTACTGAACAATATTTTTTAGTATCGCTGGTCACGCTGCTAGCCTCGAACCAGAATTCCAAGCTGGAGAAATAATTTTGCAGGTTATGCAAACTATCAATTAATTTCGGCATCGGTATTCGCGGAATCACAACATTAGCATTTATATTTTGCGATTCATCATCGCCACTTTGTTTTGCCTCTGCGTTTGTCATATTTTTTGTTTTTTCTTGAGCACGTTTTTCACTTTAGGTTAGCTTGTGCGAAAAACTCTAAGAAGAGGCGTCTTGGGTCACCACTTTGTAGCACTTCGCTTGGGTACAAATAAAAAATATTCGTTAATTAATTTAAATTTTATTAATTAACATTTCCCAAAAAAACATTTATTTAATTTTTACGAAATTCACGAATAATACCATAACACATGAGTGTGTGGCGAAGGTATCAGAACGACCAATCAAAAAGAGGAAGTCAAGTTTTACTTCTTTTTTCTTTTCGGTCAATTTGATTTTTTGTTTTTAAATTTTCGATTTCGAAAATAGATTGCCCATATGGCAGCAAGTTGCTGTAGGGCGCGGCGCTGCTAGCGATGATGGTTGTATTGGCGGCGCTGCGGGCATTGAAGGTTGTGTTGCGGTCGAATCGGCTACATATATTCTCTGAATGAAGAAAAGTTATTTACGGTTTAACTGCATATTTCATGTGACAATCTTTTATTCTCTTTATTGTGTTATCTCTCTCTCTCTCTCTTTCATAGATGAATTTTATATGAAAAGATGCCAACAATGCAAAGTTAGACCTTCATAAGAAAATACATGTGATTTTGTGCTCGTATGCGCATAGCTTATCTACTACCGTCATAGAATTTGGTTTCAATATTCTTTTGTTTTTTTTTTCGAATCATACCCTGCCTAAAAAAGTTTCACTTCTAATATTTCATTCAAGTACAATTGCTGGATTTTGTATAAAGCGATGATGGAATTGTGGACCACTGCGTGTTGTTTAATTGTGGAAAACAGCTATTTAAAACTCAACGCTACATTGCAATGGTCGCTGGCGCTATACTGAGACCGCCCATTGTTACCCTAATACCCTGCAATTTAATCAATCTACATAAGTTATTCATTCATAATTTTATAGGTTTTCAGATTAAAATGCCAAATGTAACATAAATAAATCAAATTATACTTTAATGGGATGATACGCCACTAACATCTACATATATGTATGTACATATTCACAAAATAACCAGAGAGAAACATTACGATTACGATATGTAATAAAATTGCCTGCCAATCCATCACTCCATAAACAAAAATATTTAATATGTAACATTTCTGGTTTAAAGGTTTATAATATAATACATAATTGTATGTGTATAATATATTTACCATTCTAGCTAATGTATTAAAAATGAAACAATGGATTTTAATTTTGGATAATTGATTTTTTATGTATTCGTACTTACGAGTATTTCCATAGATAAACCCATCACGTAAAGTTAAACTTTGAAAATAGATTTTTATGTTTTAAAATAATGCTGACATCTATATAAAACCATTAAATCTTACATCAATTTTGTAGAAATTAATTTACATATGTATGTATATAAAAGGAGGCTTGACATGATTTTAAATAAATCGAGGCTTAAAAGATTTATAAACTTTGGTATGTTTTGTAAGTTATTCAATAATTCTGCAATTTATACAGAAATTGTAACGAATTAATTTATGCGAACAAAAATATAATAATTACGTTATAATAAGTATAGTGGAAAAAAGTTATATTTTTAGGTTTCGAATCCCTCTGATGTACCATATATGAAATCCGATTAGTACCATTGAAGTTATTTTTCCTATTTTTGATTTTATTTCTTTTGGCGCTTTTACTTTATCGAGATTTGATGAAATGTTTTTGTTTTGTATTTGTACGTTTTGTAACGTAGGCGTAAGCTTTAAGAATTTACGTTACATGCAAATATAATATAATATTGATTGAATTCATCCATTTACGTATAATACAAATATGTACATATACAAAGATTTGTCTATTTACTCTAAAAAGCCGAATATTTCGGAGAAATCTATTTTACATAAAAAAATATGATGGGGTGTAATAATGTTTTATTTTGAAAGGGTGTGAAATTTTGATGAACTAATTTACAGAACATACAGGGTAATTCAAAATTGATTGAGAGTGTACGACCAAGCAACGTAACCGGAATACGCCGGGCTCACCGTACCCCCTTGAACAGTCGTTACCATAAAATGAGTTACGGTGCTCAGTTTTTCGAAATCGTAGCAGTTCGTCAAAACATATATTTTAATTATCATCATCGGGTGTTTCATTTAATCAAAAATTGCATATTTTCAATTATGTACAATATTTGATGATGCTCTCGAACTATATAAAAGCATCTATAAAAATAATTTAGGGAACAGAGCACATCAACCGGTGAGTTGGTGTCCTGAGTGGAAAGGACTTTGCTTAAGCTGCTCAAGGGCATGGAAGTTAAGCTGGTCTGCTCTAGTAAAATAATTATTGACCCTCATGGCCCGGTTCTCCTTATGGGGATGGAAGCAAGCTGTGAAAGATGGCGGTAGTTAGGTTTATTGGAAACCATCAGGTTGAAAAGAGAAACTTTAAAACTTGACGCCCTCTCGGTGTTACTCACTCCTGCATTCGTGCAGCAGTTCGGAAGTTAACTGGGAAGTAGGGTCAAGGAGTAAAATTTTCTCAAAAAAATTGGTTAGTACATTATCCTAATTCCTTTCCTGTTCCTTTTTGACTACCACCCTAGCGAAGGAGAGAATTTCCTAGAGAGACAGTTTAATTTTAAATAATTTTTTTTCTTGGTACACGATGCTTTTTCATTTACCTAAGGAAGTGAGCACGTGGAAGCTGCGTTTCTCAGGAATGCGCAGCGAGTTGACAATTGCAAGGTTTTTGGCACGCGTGGAGTGGCACACGGTGCGTGTACAGATATCATTGGATCAGCTCGTGGGTGCACTAGATATATGCTTAGAAGAGGAGGCGCTAGACTGGTTCTGGACCACTGTTGATCGCAACCCAGATGTCACCTGGAACGATCTGAAGGCAGAAATGCTATTACGCTTTTCAATCGTCTACACAGAAGATGATGTACTCCAAATGCTGGAAAGTAGGAAGCAGCAATTCCCAAAAGAAAGCATCCTGGAGTTCTACCAGAGCATCCGAAAGATGGTTTTACAATCAGAACGAACTTTGTCAGATAATGTCTTGTATACGATTATTCGGCGAAACATGCGCCCAGCACTACAGACAAAACTCCATGAAGAGCGGAATTTCAATAGTCCCTCAGAATTCATACGGCGATGTAGTTCTTTGGATGACTTGTGGAAACGTTTTGGTCGCAATCCAGAAGCAGGACTCAACCTACAAGGACCATCATATTCTTATATTGACCATCCTAAGACTCTACTCAGACCCCAGGTGCGGTTTGACCAGAGATCTCCTAGAGTCCATGAGCTGCCATCTTCATAAGGGGAGCCTGAGCTTCTTAGTCAAGAGCGTTTTACCTACGGAGAAGAAGCTACCCTGTCAGAACACGAAAATCCAATGAATTACTATGAACAAGTATGCGCAATTAATCAACAGTTAAAAGACAGAGCACAACCAACTCAACTTCAGAGTTCAAGTAGGGAATCGCAAATCTTCCAGAGTTATACACCCCATGAGTCAAGCTCGTCAGACATACATCCAAAAGAGAGACAAGCATTTCGTTGTTTTAATTACATTGACCCCTCGCTTCAGTTCATGGATTGTCGGAAGTTTGTGCGAAGAATTCTTTGCTACGCGTGCGGAAAGAGAAACGTGTTTAAACCAGACTGTCAGGATTGCAACCCTGCAAAAAACATCAGGAGTGGGATGCGGAATTTCCGGGGACCACATCTCCACCAAATGGACTCAAGTGCCTATCCTCAGGTATCAAAGGAGGACCCAGAACTGTACCGAAGTTGGCGTCATTAGCCCAACTCCCCCCAAAATATCAATATTCAACTTCATGCCAGACCGATCGCAGGCAGGAAGTTAGAATAAAAATATACTATTCCCGACGTCGAAGAATGCGAAAGAGCATATATTCTACCATCATCCCAACCAAACTAGACAACCGGCCATATGCCACTGTTCAAATCTGTGGACAGCAGCTGGAAGGACTGTTGGATTCCGGAGCCAACATCAGTGTGTTGGGACGCGGAGGCGAACAGTTCCTTCAAAAATGTAATTTGATGTATCACCCATCACCAACCCGAGTGCAAACTGCCAATGGCAAAGCGGAGAAGATTCTAGGATATGTTACTGTACTAGTGACTTTCAATGGCAAGACAAAAAATTTGCGTTTAGACGTGGCTCCTTCATTGTCACAAGCATTATACCTTGGCACGGATTTTTGGAATACTTTTGGACTTCAAATATCAGTGTCAGAAGTGAGCGTAGCCCGGAACACTCATTGTGACCAAAATCCAATAATGGAGGACAGTATTGAATATCACTTACTGACGGAAATTCAACAACAGCTAGATTTGGTAAAGGCTAAGTTCCCATCATCAGCACAACTAGGCTTAGGAAGAACGCACTTGCTTGAACATGAGATAGATAGAAGAATCTTCTAGCCCTTGGAGTTCCCCTGTAACAGTAGTGCCAAAGAGTAATGTGAAACTGCGGTTATGCCTGGATGCAAGGAAAGTCAATGCAATTACAGTCAAAGAAGCGTATCCATTACCAATTATGGACTGTTAAGTCGTCTCGAAAATACGCGATATTTATCCAGCCTGGATTTGAAAGACGCTTTTTGCAGATTCCTCTTAACCTTTCTTCCAGGTGCAAAACAGCGTTAACGGTGCCTGGAAGACCGTTATACCAATTTACGGTCATGCCATTTGGATTGTGTAATGCAGCACAAACCATGTGTATACTCATGCACAAAGTTATCCCACATGAGCTGCACGAGCGCGTATTTGTTTATCTTGATGACCTTTTAGTGACGTCGGCCACTTTTGAGGAACATATGAAACTACTTGAAATAGTGGCTGCTCGGTTAAAAGCAGCTAATTTAACTATCAATGTCGAAAAGTCTAAATTTGTTCTCAAGGAACTCAAATACTTGGGGCACCTACTACAGGACAGTTGCATTGAGGTAGATCCAGACAAGGTTCAGGCCATCCAAAAGTTCCCCATCCCAAAAACAGCCAAGCACATTAGGCAATTTCTAGGGATGAGTGGTTGGTATCGGAAATTCATTCCCAATTTCTCGGCCGTGAGTGCTCCACTTACAGATTTGTTAAAGCCAAAAGGCGCTATTAAATGGAATGAGCAGGCTCAGGTAGCTTTTGCTCAGTTGAAGAGTGGTTTGTCATCAGCACCTGTGCTTGTTCACCCGGATTATAACCGCCGCACGTTTTACATACAGGTAGATTCATCAACCACTGGAGTAGGTAGTGTACTATTCCAAAAGGAGGATGACAATATTGAACATCCAATTGCATTTTATTCACATAAGTTGAATAAAGCTGATACTAAGTGATAGTGATACTAAGTGTGAAAAAATTCCGTGCATACGTGGAAGGTTATGAATTTGTAATAATAACCGATCACGCTAGTTTGCAATGGCTGATGGGCCAAACGGACTTATCCGGGAGATTAGCACGTTGGAGTTTGAAACTCCAAGGTTACAATTTTCGTATAGAGTATCGTAAAGGGTCACAAAATGTTGTCCCAGATACCCTATCCCGCGTCTATTCTGAAGATGTAGCAGAATTAAGTGGAGTCATAACACCATTCAACATTGATCTGAAAGCACCATCTTTTACAGAAGAGCAATATCTTGAGTTGTTGAAGTCAGTTCAAGATAATGTATTTCCAAAGTCAAGTCTGAAGATTTCTAACGGAAAAGTGTTAATATACCAACCTACCAGAGACCCAGAATACAGGACAGACATCCCTGAATAGAAGCTATGGCTGCCAAAGAACTTGATCCCGGAGGTATTAACTCAAGTTCATGCGCCTCCAACGGCAGCACACATGGGAACAGGTAAAATGATTGAGCTCATACGCAGGCAGTTTTATTGGCCAACATTAACCCCAGATGTAAAAAGCTTTGTGCAACAATGCCAAGTCAGTAAGCAGACCAAAGCTGTGAATTATACCTTGTGACCACCAATGGGGGAGTACAAAGAGTTTGAGAGACCATTTCAAAAATTTTATCTCGATTTCCTTGGCCCCTATCCCAGATCCAAATCTGGGAATACACACATTTTGATCGTCTTAGATCATTATTCCCGGTTTGTTTTGTTAAAGCCACTTCACGAGGCTACCTCCAAGGAGGTAGTTGATTATTTGGAACAGGAAGTATTACCAGTTTTCTCAGTGCCAGAGGTGATACTTTCCGATAATGGAAAACAATTTAAAGCACATATACTCCAGGATGTGCTGAATAAATATGGGATAAAGCACATGTTTACCACAGTATACGCACCTCAGTCAAACGCTTCCGAGTGGGTTAACCGCTCAATTCTTGCAGCGATACGGGCGTATGTGGAAGAACACGACATGGGACGGGGAACATAGACATGGGACCAATATCTGCCACAAATAGCCGGTACTTTACGTAACACCATTTTTTTTTTTTTTTTTTTTTTTTCGTCCCTGCCCAAAAGCGGCTAGCACTACGACCTAAAAGATCTTTTGTGCTGTTGTGTACTGTTACTCCAGGAGCTTCTCCACCTCTCTAATAAAGGCGAGAATGCTATTTATAGAGGCCAATTTACATTTCTCCGGGGTCAGATACCTCTCTTCAAAATGAATCCACCTCCGTGTGCACAGAGCAACACACTCACATAGTATGTGTTCTGCGGTTTCTGTCTCTTCCAAACAGAGTCGGCACTCCGTCTCTGTGGACAGGTTCATTTTGTTCAAATGATATCTCAGGTTACAGTGACCTGAGAGAAAACTCACAAGTTTCCTAATATTTCCTTTGCTGAAATTGATCGCCAAATTTTTGTGGTGAAATGGTCTGATCAAAGATTTGGCTTGTCTAAGGCCGGGAATACAGTTCCAATAAGTCAAGCACTGTATTTTTTCCCATTTACTGATTGTGTAGGTTGCAGAAGCCCACGGGATACCACAAAAAGGCTCAGGGCCAATGAGTGTAGTCGACGAGCCTGCCCGTGCAAGTTCGTCGGCTATCTCATTTCCAGTGATGCCCATGTGACCAGGCACCCACCACAACCTTACTTTGTTTTGACAAGAGTGAGATTGTAGCAGTTTATAACAACTTTGAACCGACTTGGAAACCAAGCAGTTAGAAGCCAATGCTTTCAGTGCTGCTTGGCTGTCAGACAAAATGTGGATGGATGCGCCTTTAAGACCTTTGGTCATAATAATAGAGGCGCAGATTTCGATGGCGTGAATTTCGGCTAGAAAAACACTGGGGTAAGTACCCAGTGATTTCGATATTTTGTGATTGGGTCCAAAGACACCAATGCCGACTCCACTATCCATTTTTGATCCATTAGTGTACCAGACTAGGCTGTTAGGTTCCATCTGCGGTAACCCAGTATCCCAGTCTGTTCTATCGGGGATTGTTACCACGAAATTCCTGCCAAAGCAGAGTTCTTTCGGCATAACGTCCGGGACACTAAAGAACATATTCAGGTCTGGAAGTTCATTCAAAATGTCCAGGTGACCCATATGGTCATCATGACTGTATTGATTCGCGAGCTTCAATCTAGCTGCACAGGTAGCAGCTGATTTTTTGACGTGGATATGAAGTGGAGTGAGCCCGATGAGAGCTTCCATTGCCGCCGTAGGGCAGGTGCGCATAGCACCTGTAATTCCGAGACATGCTAGTCTCTGTAATGAGGTCAGCTTGTTCATAATAATTTTTTGCTGTACCTTAGGCCACCAAACTATTGCCCCATATGTTACAATTGGCCTCACTATCATGATGTACATCCAGTAAATCATTTTTGAGTTCAGGCCCCAGGTCCTGCCGAACATACGCCGGCAGGCCCACATGGCCCTGGCCGCGCGTTCGGTAGTTGAAGTAATATGAGAGTTCCAAGTTAGTTTCTTATCTAGGACAACACCCAGATATTTGACTTCATTGGAGTATCCGATATTTATATTATTAAGACTAATTGAACCAAGGTTCAAATTACGTCTTTTGGTGAAGGGCACCAGGACTGTTTTGCTAGGGTTAATCGAAAGGCCCTCCCCAGTGCACCAATTCGAAATAACAAGCAAAGCCTGTTGCATGCTGGCGGACATCGTACGTTCATGCCCTCCAGAGACTATGATAACCAAATCGTCCGCATAACCAATGGCATCGTACCCAAGTAGATGTAAATTATTAAGCAACTCGTCGATCACGAGTGACCACAGCAAAGGGGACAGGACACCGCCCTGCGGACACCCTCTTGCTGCCGTAATCGTGACTGACTCATTACCTAATTTAGATGTAATCTTCCTACTAACCAACATGGAACTAATCCAGTGGTTAGTCGGATCGTCAATACCTCTACGCTTGATTACCCTAGCAATTGAGTCGTATCCAGTATTGTCAAAAGCTCCCTCAATATCCAGAAATGCACACAGAGCAATTTCTTTCGAGCGATAGGCTGCATCAATCTTGGTGACAAGTAGATGCAGCGCACCCTCTGTGGATTTGCCTTTCCTATAGGCGAATTGATTTGGATTTAGAGGTCTGGTTGCCGTTAACCAGTCTCTGATATGAAGATCTATAAGTCGTTCCATGGTTTTAAGAATAAACGATGTAAGACTGATAGGTCAAAAGGACTTAGGAAGTTCACATGGCCGATTGCCAGGCTTTGGGATAAAAACCACGTTTACTTGACTCCAAGCCTGTGGTATGTGACCCCAATTGAAGCTAGTTCTAAACAAGGCCACCAGAGCAGGGGTAATCAAGTCCAGGCCCCTTTGAAGGAGGGCTGGGAAGATTCCATCCCCTCCTGGAGCCTTGAAAGGCTGAAAAGAGTTAATGGCCCATTTGACTTTATCCGGAGTAAAAAGCTTACCGGATAAACTATTAACCCAACCCATATTTACACCCATGTGTGTACCAGATATGGAGTTAGTGATTGTATTTGTGTCGCAAACAGTGCAGCCCGGAAAGTGCACTTGAAGCAGGGTTTCGAGCGACTCTTTGCGACCTGATGTATAACTACCATCGGATTTCAGAAGAAGCCCAATCCCGTTGGACTGATCTTTAGCTAGAACTTTATGGAGTCGAGCAGCTGTAGGTATATCCTCGATATTTCCACAGTTTTTCCTCCACGTGAGGCGTTTGGAACGCCTTAGTTCTGTGTTGTAACTGGTTAGGGCTTGCCTATATTCATTCCACTCATTGGAATGCTTTGCCCTATTAAATAATTTCCTAACCTTCTTACGAAGTTTAGCCAGCTGTTCGTTCCACCATGGAACTTTGCGATTAACCACAACGTTACGCACCACACAGCTGCTTTCGTAGGAAGATAGGAGCACGTCATTAAGCAGACCAGCTGCGGTTTCTAGGTCACTAATTGAATTCAAAGATGTTGGCAGCATGTCTGCTTTGATAAATAAAATATCCCTATATGTTTTCCAATTTGTAAAACAAGGGATACGACGCTCTGTTGCCTGTATGATCACTCCCGGTATATCGAACCTGATGTGCATGTGGTCCGACAGAGAAGCTTCGCTTGAAACATGCCAGTTTGCAACAGAGTTGGAAATAAACTGACTTGACAAAGTGAGGTCCAACACCTCTCGCCGAGTCGAGTTTATGAAAGTGGGGTTCGAACCTTTATTTAAAATGTCTATGTGACTACTCATAAGATAATTTAAAAGGGACTCACCTCTGCCATTTGTATCACTGCTGCCCCAAATGATATGGTGTGCATTAGCATCGCAGCCTATGATGAAATGCTTGTTTTTTAGGTTGCAGTAATCCACCAGATCCTGTACAACTACAGGTGGAGCACTAACCGACTCACCAGGGAAGTACGCAGAGGCACATATTGTCTCCTGCATTCCCCTGCTAGTCGGAACCTCCAGGATTACTGCAACCAAATCCTTAGTGGTGAACTCTGGAATTGTAAGAACGTTAATATTAGATGAAACAAATATTGCTGCTCGGGGAACTTCCTCCCTTCGATCGTAAATCAACTTACATGACTTGAGGTGGAGGCCTCTGATTTTTCCTCCATTAACCCAAGGTTCCTGGATAAGGCCAAGGGTTAAGTGTTGTTTCGCGAACCTGTTGCAAAAGGTATCCGAAGCTCCTTTTGCGTGATGCAGATTCGCTTGTAGTACCCTAATAGTACCAGCCATACTGGATGATTAGGGTAAAGGAGCTCTACGCTCCTGGCTGCTTGCCAGCCGTCTGCTTTGCGGGATTTGGCCTGTTTCTGCCACTTTTCCCAGTAACACCCCGAGCGCCCATATGCTTAATTTTCGGGGTGAGTGCTGATTTACTCGATCCCACAGTAGGAGTTGCGGAGAGATCCGTTGATCGTGCTCCCGACGAAGAGGCAGCAGGAACAGAATGCTCAATAGCGCTGCTGTTCCTGGATGCCTCCTCGTCGGTGATTGTGCCTACTACTGGGGCTGGTAAAGTACCCTCCTTACTGGAGCTGACTCCAGTGGTTGGGTTGGTAGAGGGGGAATCCTTCTTGAGAAGGAGTTTTATCCTACCAAAGCGGTATGCGATGTTCCCGTTGGATTCGCGTAGTTTCTTCATGGAAGACTCGCCTATGGCCATAACCAAATGGACGAGTACGCCAGTTGTCGTCCGTTGCAGTATCTTCCATGAGTCGGCCGCGAGACCATCGTTCTGCGCGGCCATGGTAGCGAGAATCTTCTCGCTAGTTAAGCTAAGGCTCTGTGGAAAGAACCCCCTAACGATGTTTGGCCGAGGAAAATCATCCTCTTCCACCAAAGTTATGTTCAGACCAATTTTTTCCCTTAGGCTTACAAAACTGTTCCTCATCCATTCCGCTGTGGAATGATCGGAACATATAAAAAATAGCCAACCAGTTCTCCGGAAACAGCCAAGGAATTGCGGCTTGTGGTTTGAGCCTTGCATCCCAATAATGAGGTCAATGACACACTCCTGTATGTTTGCCATTTGCTCCATACTAAGAGGATTGCCACTGAGATCACCTGGTACGATGCCCAGCTTAACACTGCCTGCTACCTGGCTGAAAGAGGGCTTTACCGGAGAAGGCCCTTCTTTTGCTTTTTTGGCAGGTGGTTTATTTGGTTCCGGAGCAACCTCGAAAGACCTCTCACGCTTACCACCAGACCTCTTGTCTAGGGTAGGAGCAACAGGCCCCGAGGATGCTTTCAGAGGGGTCGCGGACTTAGCAGCAGCTAGAGCCTCTTCTCTAGTTTTGCCTTCCTTGAGCCCCTTTTTAAAACGCCTTCTTTCGAAGGAGTTGAGCTTAACCCATTCCCCGGCGTTGAGGGACATGTTCCCAATATCAACACCAATGGTTGAGGTGCCCGATAACTGTGAGATTACACTTATGTTGTCGTCACAGAAGGTGTCCGTAGTAGAAGAGGTGGACTGTTCCACCTTTTCCTTGGTCCGGACGTTAAGATAATCAAGAGTGGTGGCCCTTGTGGCATCTACCATTCCATCATAGCTTAGGAGACCCAACTCAATAGCTGGTGAAGTTGATGCTTTTAAAGAGGCATCACCCTCTATGTTTTTTTTAAATTCGGTTTCCATTTGAATCCCACGAGTATCCGAGAAATGAAGGTCACCCACAGCAGAGATCGGTATACTGTGGGAAGGCTACTTTAAACCGGGGGTCGCCTGGTACCCGGAGTTCACATACTAAAGACTAAGCTCCCCCTTAGCCACGCAGCTCTCAGCGTATGTTGTCCCACCAAAGCTTGGGGCAATGGATTTACCGCCATTGCACGGTCGTGTAAGTTACTTGGCTACATTCTAGGATGCATTGCCCGGTTGTCGCCACGAGGAGGCGTAACTACACTAGGAAGAAGTCTTATGAGAATCGCATATCCTAGAAAGCTTTGACTCCTAAATCTACTCCCCCAACAACCTACGTAACACCATACATGCAGGTACTACATTCTCACCAGCGTACCTAGCATTTGGGCAACATACGATTCAACATGGGTCACAATATAAACTGTTACGGCTACTAGGTGACGAAGCATTGGGAAACTACCATATTCAGGATAAATAAGATCGGCTAACATTGGCGAGGGAATTGGCACTTTTCCATCTGCAACAAGCATATAATAACAATTCTCAGCGATACAACCTCAGATCAGCAGATCGGAAGTTCGTGCCTGGGCAAGAAGTGTATGTTCGAAACTTCAAACAGAGTAATGCAATAGAAAAGTACTCAGCAAAATTAGCGAAGAAATTTCTTCCTGCCAAAATAAAACGCCGAATAGGTACTGTTGCTTACGAGGTAACTGATAGATTCGGGAAACGGTTGGGAATATTTCACGCAAAAGATATACGCCAATAAGCTAAAAGGGTGCATACAATAAAGTAGAAAATCATTATTTTTAGTTTGGGTTTTTTTTATTTTTTTTTCTATGCCATACTTATCGGGATTTTTCTTTATTTCACAGATGGACACGTCTATTCTCCTTAGTTTTTTAGAAAATTAACTAAATTTTTATTATATTTATTGTGTTTCCTTATAGGTTTCCCGCGTTTACCATTTTCCCTTTACAATACCTACATATTTGTAAACGGGTAATGTAAAGGCAAGATGCAGACTGGTAGATTTTTGGTTTTCGAAGTAAGCCAATAAACAGCAGTAACTAGTTTAGATGATTAGTTAAGTTAGATAGGGAATAGAATAGGGTTTTGTGTTTTGATAATTATAAAAAGAGAAATTAGAAATAACAAATAACTTGTAGAAATAGACAAAATTTGTAACTCAGATCTACTTTACCCCTGGAAAAAAAAAAAGTAAGCAAAAGCAGCAAACAAGAACGTGATAAGCCTTCTGTTTGGGTGATCTACGGGTGGGATATTTATGCAACATCAACCGAGAGAAAGGTACTATACGACGGATTCTTCAGTCAACCAAGAACCTACCTAAAGGAAGTAGGCCGAGCATACCTAACACACGATGAGCGCAAGCCAATGTTGTTCTACGGCCTCACTCACTGCTGAGTGAGAGGGCCGACCTTCATTGAATCGAATGGTCACTGCGTGTCACTTCCGAAGAAGGGACGTTAATCAAAATAACACTCAACCCGAAAAACAACCCGGACTATATCATGTCTGGCTAAAGTCTAAATGTCTTTCCCTTGGTGCATGGGTGATTGAACCCAAATTTTAAAATTTCTTCTTGTTTCGCTAGTGGTGGTATAGTTCGGCAATCCTAAGTGTTTTTTTTATGTTCTTAAATACTTTTGGTACATCTTAGGATGAACCACCGTCCCCTTATTCACAAAAAATGTGCGGTTATCTAGGTCATCAAAATGACCACATTATGCGCATTTCTTTGCGCGTTTCTTTGTTTAAGTATGTGTGTAAAATGATTTTTGACGTTTCGTATAACAAAAATTTAACATTTGTCAATAAAAATGAATAATTTACCTAATAATAATAATGCCTGTTTTCTGACCGATGATGGACAAAATGATGATGCTGCAATGATTGCAATGACTTCAATAGCTGCCGCTGGTTTGCTATTAATAGCTGCAAAAAAACGGAAGAGGAACAGAAAACGAAAAGACGATGCTGCGTTAAAGATTTTAGGAAAACCAGAAACCAAAATGGCAACACCCAACACCTAATGCAGGAATTGAAACCGAATTCAGCCGATTACAAGAATTTTATACGAATGGATGAGGATTCTTTTAATCTTGTGTTAACCACAATTAAGTCTGATATTGAGAAACAAGACACATATATGAGGCCGACAATCAGTGCAAGTGAAAAATTCTTGGTTGCATTAAGGTTCTTGGCCACTGGAGAAAATTCCATGGAACTAGATTATAGCTCCAAGTTATCGAAATCATTCTTGGCCACATCAATTATAGACGTATGCGAGGCCATATATAAAAATTTAAAGAACGAATTTATAAAGGTAATTGAAACAAAATCAATACGTAACACGTTTTATAATATTTCTATTTTATTTCAGTTTCCAACCAGCAAAGAAGAGTGGTCAAAAATTGCGGACGACTACAGTCTTAAATGGCATTTTCCAAACTGTTTAGGTGCTATCGATGGAAAGCACGTTGCATTTAGGCCTTCCAAAAAAATTTCGCCATTGTTTTATAACTATAAAGGGTTTAACAGTATTGTTCTACTCGGTGTAGCAGACGCATATGCGAAATTTATTTATATTGATGTTGGGTGCAGCGACAGAATTAGCGATAGTAGTGTTTTGCAACGCTCCAATTTTATGTATGTGCTGCAGCAACCCGACAGATATTTCCGCATATGTTTATTGGAGACAATGCCTTTCCGTTGTCAGAAAATGTAATAACGCCTTACCCCTTCACAACAACGGATGAGAATATTGAACGTGCGTTTGGAATTTTGAATAATCGATTCCAAATTTTCCAGAGACCAATTAATCTTCATCAAGATAAAGTGAAGATTATTGCTCAATGTTGCTGCGTACTTCATAACTTCTTAATAGAAAGGAGTAGGTGGTACAGAGATGAAGCTCATGTTTATGAACTTGGTAATTCTGCAGATCAGCAACGGAAGAATGCAGATGGCCGTTTAAATATCCATAATTCGAAATCCGGTGAATTAGTTAGACAACAACTAACCGAGTATTTCAACAACGAAGAAGCCCTGTAATTTAAATATTTTAAATAAATATAAGAACAATATAAAGAATTTTTTTTAATTTATTAAGTATTATTTTGAAGCGTATTCTTCGTCGGATAATTCATAGTCTTCGATAATGTTTTCTTGAAATACGTGGTCTATGGCTGTTTGTAATAAATCGGTTGGCTGTGCTATTTCTGTTTCCTTGATAATTTTTTTTTTTGTAATGTGAGGGATGGATGTTTTGACGGCTGATTTAGCAAAATATTTTGTAGTATTATTGGTTTTTGTCTCTTATATGTGGTGTCGAGGGAATCTTTAAAAGGGCCAGGTAATATGGGAGAAGGCGAGGATGTTTGTGGAAAAGGTTTAAATTGGGTTGCGGCATGATCAGGTAATAAGTTGTGGATTGGGCTGCGGAATTATCAGATAATATGAAAGAGGGTGAAGGTGGTAAATAATTGAACTGTGGTGGGGTAGTATATGATTTAATAAATGAATGTTCGGAACTGGAGGAGGGTGTTTCCGAATCTTGGTATGGTTTAGAATATTTTGACTTATGGGAGTAAACATTTGACAGATCACTGGTTGGAGTTGGTATTTTATAAATTGTTTTAAATTTTGAGGCAGGACACGGATTAGGATAGACGGAATGGTTATCTGTGGGTATGGTGGGTGAGGGTGAATGATAGGATACAGTGGTATTTTGCTCTAGATGTGGTATGGTAAAAAATTGTTGTCTTTGTTTCTCTTCTATTATATTTTTGTTGACAAGCCCCAGTATTTCGAACGTTAAATTGTCAAAAACATCCTCCGAATGGTTGTATCCGCTCGATTTTGAAAGTACTCCTTTGACATTCGTAATGCACTATGGCATTCTGCTTCTAATTGTTTAGTTTGTGGTGTTGTTTTTGGTTTCTGAAAACGAATAAATAAAAAAAAATTAATTAATTATATCAAGAGCTTAAATTTTACAAGTTAAAACAAATTAAATTTGAAACAAATATTGATTTTGTATGTGACATGAACAAAACTGCTGTAAATTTCACTAAAGTTTCGTTTTTCATACTACTCCAATATTTTTACTTACCTTACGGGTGCGTTGAACATTTTCGGAAATGTCTTCGGATTCGCTTATCCCAATCTGGAAATAAAATATATCGTTAAATACTTAATATAAAAATACTACATTAAACTACTAACATCTGATAGATCTAAATTTGAAGAACTTGATTTCGCATCGTTGCAGTGAAGAAGGAAACTCAATTCCTTAAAGCACCAGAGTGTTGGCTCATACAACTCATCGATGCCGCAGCCGCTTTTCTTCGAATTTTCAATCTTCCGCTTTTCTTTCCATAATTGCGCTTTTAGCGTCCGAATTTTTCGTTTTATAATATCAATTGTTACGTGTCGCTTGATTTTTTTAATTTCAACTAACATTAAATTTAATTTTTCATATTTAAATACTTTATTAAAAAAATTAAAATTAAGCGGGTCGAACAAACACGGATATTTTTGTAACTCTTGAATTAATTTTAGTGTCTGTCCCCGACTCCAATTCTCACATGAATCTGACATTATGTATCTAATATTTAAAAAAAATATTAATGAAAATTAATAAAGTATTTTTAAAAATTATTAAAAAAAAATTTTGCGCTTTGTTTTTTAGGTTATAATACGATGTGTGCACGTAAAATATTTTTCTATAATGACCAAAATTTGACAACTTGAAGAATCAACAAAATGGCCTTGAAATAGTTTATCTTCGTAGTGGTGCGAGAAATCAGTAGAATCAAAAAATATTTTTGATGAAAAAAGAATTAAAGATTTCCTCGCCGCAAAATTTCCCCGCCTCAGTTTGTAGATGAAGAGGAAGGAAACGAAGAAAGAACCAAGAGCAAAGAATTAAAGTGTGGAGAGGATGAAAGACATGAATGTGTCGGTGGTAGCAGTGAATTAAAATCTCGCTGGAGAACAGAAAAACATTTCTAATTTTTTGTAAATATTAGGCAAGTAACTTTCCTTTATATACTTGCACACAAATATTTACGATTCTGAGAGCCGTTTCAGCGAACTTCTCAGTAGGCGCCTCCAAAATTCGTTGTATTGTTAAAGTTTTTCTGGCATAGAAACAGTTCGGACGGTTATATTAGTACATAGTTTTCTTTTAACAGTTTTATTCTGCATGTACTGCATTTAATTTTTTTATATCATTTGATTTAATGATGTCTATTTCACAATTAATGATCCATGAATCGTTCTCATCCACTATTTCAGAATGCGGCTCGAGAGACATTAAACTGGAATGAAAAACTGGCTTGAAATGTAACTTAACAAAAAAACAATCGATGTGATTCTAAGAAAGAAAAACTGCAAGAAAATAACGAAATTTGGATGATTGGAAGCGGCTACTGAGAAGTATGCCAAATGGACTCTCAGAATTGTAAATATGTATTGTTTTCTTCAACTACTAGTTTAGTTAAATTGTTTGTAAATTAATCTCCGCACTACTTTTGTTCTGTTAACAAATATTGGGAACACTGCTAATGTTACTTTGGTCCTTAAATACAAACCATAAATCTGGTATTAGTTTTATTACCGGTTCGCGAGATGTCTACTGGTTACTATACCTCAATTTTCACATGCATCTTCAGTGGGAACCTTATTTAATATGTTCTTTGTTGTATGCTGTCGTACCACTAGTGGTTAGGCGTACCGCTTGTACCTGCTCATACGTAAATTATCCGTAATTTGATCCAATTGTTTGGTACCATTTAATTTTATTTTCGAAGCGGCTGATAATAACTATATTTACCACTGTGGTTGGTGATCGGCCGGCACGAATTAGCATACCGATGATGTTGAAAATGTCGGGAGGTTGCACGCGACTGATTCAGTAAACTAAATTCCTGCATTGATGGTGATGGTGGAAAAGATGGAGGCGGGCGAATAATTTTTATCGGTTTAAAATGTGCCTGTTGAATTTTGTTTGGCCGTATTAATAATTATGTTGATGGTGTTGAATACGATGAGGGAAAGATGATCACGTGGCTGATTCAGTTACGCCCGGATAAATAAATCCCTCTATTGATGGTGATGATGGCGAAACAGGTGGAAGCGGGCGAAATATTTTATCTGGTTTGAAGTATGAATGTTGAACTTTAATTGGTCGTGTTGATTCTATTATGTCCGGAGAATTCATAACTCGGATTGATGGTGATGATTATGACGACAGAGATGGTGAACAAGGATGACGAATATTTGTTGATGATGTTACGTTTGATCGAGAGATTCGAGAGTTAATTATACGTACTCCCAAATCAACTATCAGTTGTTGTATCGATACCATGAGATGTAACGCGTGAACTGCCGGTAACTCTATTAATTGCGACGCTATCTGAAGGCCAAACAGTTGGAACTCATCGTTTTCTTTTTTTGAATTTACAGCCGATATAAATTTCTTCAGAGCATCATGAAACTTCGTCGTGGATAAATCTTGTGTGGACAAAGTCTCTTTTTGTTTTTTTGGTGGTGGTGGATTCATTTCCATATCGTCAGTAATAAATTCGCTGTCTTCTTACGATTCAGGAAATACCGGATCACTTTTGGTAGTACTATCTGACAGCTATAAAAATTAACTTAAATTCAATTTAATAAGAAATTAATAGATATAAATGATACTTACATTTAAATTGGTTTGCCAGCTCATTTCGTCGAAATAAAACAGCGTTGCTTCCTTTATTTCATCTGGCAATGACCCAAATTTTTTTGAATCCTCAATTTTTTTTCTTTCTGCCTTGTAAACGGTACAAAGGCTTTTTATTTTACTTTTAATGAATTCTTCGTCTATCCCCATATCTGTGACAATTTTACGATACGCATTATTTTTAATGTCAGTCCAACTAGTATAACTCGATGTTAATGGCAGGTGCAGAGTAGATGTAATTTAATATTACAAATTGCATCGCGTACTGTTTATAATTATGTATATCATACATTTTATTTGTTTTGGTATTTATTTTATCATTAATTAGTAGTGGATTATTACGTTGTCGGTATATTTCCATTTCCCCGATCCGAGCCATTTCATTGGTTTTTTCCATTCTATGTAATACCTGTAGATTATTAATGATGTCTGTGTATGTACATACATATATCTCTCACTGGCTAAAATGTTGTGCATAATTGGATTTAATATTTGTTGTTGACTGTGTGTTGTGTAGTTCATCAGTATGTTTTTTAAGCCTTTGTGAGAATGAGCGTCCAGTTTGACATACATAATATTTTGGGCGTTCGTTGCATATTAATTTATATATATGTAACTTTTGTTGTAATTTGTGATTTGTTTTAAATGATACTGTGTAGCCATGTTGGCTCAAAATTATTTGAATTATATTGCTTGTATACCTATAATGTTGATTTTTGTGTTAATCTGGTGTATTATATTCTCGGAATATCCATTGCCAATTGTGTTAAGCTCTTCGTATAATCAGTGTGATTCATTGGTATACCATTCAACCTATTCAACATAATTATGTTATATACCTTAAGGTTATATGCGGACATTTTATGTTGTATTGGGTGATTCGATGTAATGTGTATGGGGTGTGGTTAGTTTGTGTCGGTTTGCGGTATATTTTAAAATGGTCGTTTTGCTCCATATTTCTTATGATTAAATCTAAGAAGTCTATGCGTACCTTCGAATAATATCGAAATGTCATCGACATATGTATCTATACTAGTAAATGATGTTAACGTGATGTTTGTTCTTATTACACTGTCTCAAAAAATTGTCCGTATACCCCTCGGTTAAAGAAAAATTGATGAAAAAAACTATTACAAAACCAACAAAAAATTCAGTTTTTATTTTTTTTAAACTCAAATTACATTTAACAACTTGAAAATAATAATTATCATGAAGCAAATTAATTTACTTTTACGTTTCATATGATTTACTATTTAAACATCCTAAAACGATCTCAAATAATTGTCCGTACACTTGCACTTTTGTGAAAATTAAAACTAGCATATTAATAATTTCTTATTTGTTGTACTCCTATTTTTAACTAACCGTAAATTACGAACTTTTTTTTTGCGTAAAAGTTAATTAGTCGTACTTTTTTCATGGGGAATTAAATATTGTCCAGTTATTTAAAAATTTGTTATTCTCGTACTAAAAATCGTGTAGAAATTAAAAAAATTGATCATTAAATTGGAGAGTGAAGGTAAAAGTTTACAGAAATTTCCAAAATAACTAATTGCCCGCGACCTTCGATTCAATATATCATCCAGAACTCCCAAAAAACCAAATCACTATAGATGGTTGTTGAGCGTGGTCGCAACCGAAAGCTGAACACACCTCAAATACATCTAATAGAGAAAGCAATAAAACAGAATCGAAAGCGTATCGCTCCAACGATCGCAGCCAAAGTTTATCAACGCAAAAAAGGAGCGATAGAACCTCAGACAATACGCAATATTTTGCATAAACAAGAGTATCGATGATGTGCGACACGCAAGAAATGTATTTATCAATAAAAAAAAAAATAAAAAGCGCTTGGAATATGCATTGGGATATGTGAGTGAGCCCGAAGAGTTCTGTGAAAATGTTATTCCCTCAGACGGAAGGAAATCTAACATTTTTGGTTCAGATGGGCGAGTTATGGTGTGGCGGAAACCCAACACTGAACCTAAGTAAAACATGGTGGCGGAAGTATAATGGTTTGAAGAGCTTTTAGCTGAAGGGGTGTAGGACATTTGACCTTCATAATGAACCGGTTTAATTAATTGGATATTTTGAAGGGTAATTTGTTAATAAGTGCTGAGAAAATGGGACTTGGCAAGATTTTCGCTCCGGACATGACAATGACCCGAAGCATTCGTCAAAGCTGATAAAGGAATGGTTATTGTACAATGTAAAGTCAATACTTCCTCATCCTCCCCAGCCACTAGATCACAACCCTATTGATAATTTATGCCATTATTTGGAGCGAAAGATCCGTGAACACCAAATTAGCGCCAAGGAACAATTAAAACGGGTCATTATGGAGGAATGGGCCAAAAATTCCCCCCGAAATAACCCGGAAGTTGGCTTTCTCAATGCAAAGAAGGTTGCAAAGTGTAATTTCATGAAAAGGGTACAAAACGAAATATTAGTCCTAACTTTTTTACCAAATTCCCTCAACTTCTTTGTGTGTACGGACAATTATTTGAGATCATTTTAGGCAGTTTAAATAGTAAATCTTATCAAATGTGAAAGTAACTTAATTTTTATCATGATTATTATTTTTTTCAGGTTCTTAAATGTAGTTTGAGTTTTAAAAAAATAAAAACTGAATTTTTTGTTTGATTTGTAATTCTTTTATTTATTAATGTTTTCTTAACCGAGTGCTGTACGGACAATTTTTTGATACAGTGTATTTAGTATGTGTGTACCATACACTCTGTATGATTCAGATATACTTATATTGACCAATGTGCCAGATAAAGGGTTTCCCATCGGCAATCCGTCGGTCTGTCTGTAAAATACTCCTTCGAGTTCAAAAAGTTTTGTTGAATGATGCCATATAGGTTAGGTTAGGTTTAGTGGCGGTCCACTAGGACCATGCATAGACACAAAAATGGTCCGTAGCCATACCACAATAATTATTTCCTCCAACTCATTGGAACCATTTTGAGCTGTTAACAAAGTGCTGGATACTCATGACGTCCATCCTACAGAGATCCGTCAGGTCTTTGAAAAGGGGTGCCCCTGGAAACTTTAGTCTGTTTCGTGCCAAACGGGGGCAGGTGCAAAGAAGATGAAGTACTGTCTCTTCCTCTTCTTCGTCCTCGCTAGCTTCTTCCTGAAGCAGCAGTTTGAATACCGCAAGAGGCATTTCAATAACCTTTCTGCTTTCTGAGAAGTGGTCCATTGTATCACGTCGAGCCAGTTCATCGGCGTTTATATTCCCTGTACTTATGAAATGTCCTGACAGCCATAAAATGTGGATGTAGAACTGATCTGCCAGTTCGTTAAGAGATGAGATACATTTCTGGACTACTTTTGACGTAAGGAGGTGTGATTGAAGCGCTTTAATGGCAGCCTGACTGTCCGTATATATGCAAATATCACAAACTGATATTACATTATACCTCAACCAGTCTACGACTTCCTTTATGGCAGCTACTTCAGCTTGAAAAATGCTACAGTAGTCGGGGAGACGGAAGGAGAGAGTTAACAGAAGTTTATCGCAGAACACTCCAGTTCCACTTTTCCCGTCCCGTTTTGAACCATCAGTGAAGAAGCTTAAACCTCCTGGTTCCAAAACTGCACCCATCATCCAGTCCTCCCTGGATAGAATCCTAGTCCGGAACTTGTGTCAAAAGATAGTGACGGGACAGTTTAGTCGGTGGTCTTGGGAATTTGTTTGTTGCACAAAATAAATGAGTGCCCTGTATTGTTGCAGGTCCACATTAAGATAGATTTCAGCCATATGGCAGTACAAGCTGCCAACTGTTTCCCCAAGATATTGTAACGACCATCGCTGCAAAAGTCGCTCCAAGTTTGGGTTGTTGTATACCCCTGCAACATTCTACTTTTTTTATATTATTTACAATTCAAGCCATAAATCAGAAATAAAATCGCGGGAAAAACTTGTCTTTGTGGGGAAATCAAATTGGATTGTCCCGTTCCAAAAATTTGGGTGGGACGGTCCATTGTGTTTTTCAACGATAAATGTAAGTTGCAAATGCAAAATACGGGTCAGTTTTCAGTTTTTTTTGAGTAGATCGCATGATTATCGTGGTGGGAAGGAAAAGAAATTGGATGACTCTAAGTACTAAAAAAAAAAGTAAAATGTTAAATGTTAAATGGAGTTTCATTTCAATAATTTTATATTAAAGTTTAACTTCAATTTGTGAATTTATATAAAACAGAAAATTACGATTGGATTTATTATTAAAAATAACGGAATCAAATAAGAAAATGTGTTTGGACAAATTAATCAAAAATGTGCGATAAGAAAAAAAATAAATTCATGTTAGTTATTAGTAATAGAATAATGCAGTGATTTTCAACTGTAAGAAAAATCACAAAATTAAATAAATAAAAAAAAAATGTGTGTGGACAAATTAATCGAAAACGTGCGATAAAAATTCATGTTAGTCGTAATAAAATATCTGGTGATTTTCTACTGTAAAAAAAAAAAAAGAAAACAAAAAAATCACAGTATAAGACACATATTATTCAATTATTTTAATACCTATGTTAATAATAGTGGAAATAAATACATAATAGTTAAAAACACATATTGTGAATCGTTCTAAGATTAAAATTAATAATCTTTAAAACGAAAGAAGGAAAAGAAAACTGTTGAGAAATTACCGTGCGACATTGGTCGAAATACGAAACCAAATATAAAACCATGTGGTGGTTCTTGGTTATAATCGTAAAATATGGAATCTTTGGTAAACTGTGAGTGAATTTGTGTAATAAATAAAAGCTAAAAGAAACAGAAATTTATTGATAATTAAAAGAAAAAAAATAATTATAATATACAACATTAATAACAATACAAACGCAAATCTTGTATAAACATAATTCTAAATAAAAAAACAATTCATTCATAATACTAAGTTTCAATAATAATAACGTAAATTTCAATAATAATATCATTTGAGGACCATAAATCTGAACACCAAACAAAATTGGCAACAGTTCAGGGTCACATTACCACAATATTACGAATATATTTTACAACATTCAACAATCAACACACAACAGCTTTAATCTTCATGTATCCGTACATTTGATGGAAAACAAATTTAAGTACTTAGTTGTTATATTATATTTTATTATTATATTTTTTTTTTGATTATATTCTATAATTAAGTTCATACAAAAACAAAAATTATTATTACTTTGGTGAAGGGTAGTGACTTATACCACAATTAATTATAATCCGGACGTCCTTAGATAAGAATCTGATTAAGTTAGTTTTAGTTTTTCTCATTTATTTACTCACATTTTTTTTCGTGTTTGAAGTTATTTCTAAAATAAATAATTTCGGATTTGCCGATTGATAAATCATTAGTTTTCTGTTTGCGACTTCGACTTCTTATTTCATCATCGAATTTTTTTTCTCGTTCGAATTTTTTTTTGTCGCTTTTCAGGATGAGAAGCTAAGAGCTGCGTCATAGGATGAATTGGTGAGTGCGCAAATACATCGGTGAGGTGAGTTGATCCATCCCTTTGATTTTCCCTTCTTTTTCTTCTTCCTCTTTCTTCTTTGGTTCCCTTCTAGCGGTCTGACAAGGTTCATTTATGCTTTGGGAAACCCCACTCCCACTACCTTGAGCTTTAGCCGGCCAAAGATGACCGCCCCAAAGCCTCTAAATGAACAAAATTTTTGTTAACAGGCCGATAGCGACTATCGGTCCCGTTACAATATCTAGAGGAGTCAAAAACAGCAGAGTCTCTAGTGCCTGAGTGGATGTGCTCCTCATTGCACCACTGACCCACAGAGAGATTGTTCTCTGAACTTTTGTCAACAGCTTTTGGTTGACAGTTTTGTCCAGAGCAGGCCACCAGACTATTACCCCATACAAGGGTATGGGTCTGGCTACTGTGGTATAAAGCCAATGTACGATGCGGGGCTCCAGCCCCCATCTTTTCCCAATGGCATTTTTGCAAGAGTATAGCGCTACCGAAGCTTTCTTTACCCTTTCCAGAATATTGGGTTTTTAATGTAATTTGCTATCCAAAACGAGACCCAGAAATGCCGTGTAACATTTCTAAGACTTTTACTTTCTTTTGCATAAGTAAAATAAAGTATAGTAATCATAAAAATTTTGGACCTTGAGATTTTTAGAGATTTATCTGTTTTTAGGTTCCCTGAGTCCGAAAAAGTGGGCTTCGAAATGGTGTCTGTCAGTCTGTGTCCTCTTTACAGCTCAGGTGGTTTAACAAATCGAACTGAAGGTTCAGATTTAAGCTTTCTTGATAAATTGGGAGATCCCAGTGGATTTTACTCCAAATCGGCTGACCGGAAGTGGCCACTCACTTGGTCCAGAAAATTTATTTTGCAAATATCTTAATAAGTATAAGGTTTACAAAAAATGTTTCCAAAACATAAATAAAACAAAAAAAATTTCTGAAAAGTCTCTGTTCGTAAAAGAAAGTCGTGTGTTGGCCTGGCCACACCCCCATTTTTTTCTGTGTTGTTTCGACGATTGGTATGTTTGAATACATATTTGTGACATCAAACGAAGCTAACTTTGCGCCATTTGGAATTTTTACTGGTATTAATTTGTCTACTAATTTGTATGTTGGAGCATTTAATCCGTTTATTGCCGGTACTTTCGGCTTAATCATTTTATTGTGGTAAATTTGTCGTTTGTTTTGTAAATTTATCGATGTGGTTATGGTTCTATTTATATCCTTAAGGTACATTTTAGTGGGATCAATTGGTAGTTTTAGTCGTCTATTTTTGGTTGTAATCTGATTTGTATATTATCAGTGTGATATTATTACTGATAATAGCCCCATTGTCTATTAACTTTTTCTTTAAGTTATTTAGCGATTTGGTTGTATGACATTCAATAAAACACTGTTTCCTAATACGTAATTCTTATCTATTCTTTATTATTTATGTATATATTTATGACCTGTATCGCTCGTGGTTTATCTAGTAATGAATCAAGAGAAGTAGTAATGATTTGAAAGGGATATATTAAGATATCTCTCTCATTCATATTATGAGAGTAACACCTATACGGTAAAATCCCTACAATACCATCTCTACAGGTTGTTTTATCTACTTTCACTAAACCATTTCGAATTTTAATTTCTTTACTGATTTCGTTGATGATAAGCGTTCTTATTTCTTCAATTTTAAATATTTTAGATCCTATCTTCTAGGATCTTAGAGGGCCGGAATTGATTCTTTATGTTTTAAGTTGGCAATGATAGGGATCAAAATCTAATTTTTATCAATAGCACTTTATTTCAAAGAGTACCAGTTCAAGGTTAGCTGAATCGGATTCGTTAAACTTTAGCCGGGCAAGGGTACATGGTGGATTATGGATGCTTATATTGCTCATTGTATATATGGTGTTTATATTGTTTCTAGAGAATCTATATATATAATACGCCAGTGATGCCGCTTCTCCTCCTAAACTAAAAGTCGTACAATCAAGTATGATACACCGTTGGAAAGGTATTTGTCTGAAGTGGTGCACTAAGGTTTCAAATTTAACAAAAAAATAAATCCAGTATGATTAAAACCGGATTTAAGGTTAGGCGCGTGATTTATTAAATTATACACAAAAATCCTAAACTAAAAGTCGTACAATCAAGTATGATACACCGTTGGAAAGGTATTTGTCTGAAGTGGTGCACTAAGGTTTCAAATTTAACAAAAAAATAAATCCAGTATGATTAAAACCGGATTTAAGGTTAGGCGCGTGATTTATTAAATTATACACAAAAATCCTAAACTAAAAGTCGTACAATCAAGTATGATACACCGTTGGAAAGGTATTTGTCTGAAGTGGTGCACTAAGGTTTCAAATTTAACAAAAAAATAAATCCAGTATGATTAAAACCGGATTTAAGGTTAGGCGCGTGATTTATTAAATTATACACAAAAATTGAAATTGCACGTGCCATATTTCCTCATACAGCCCTGGCCAAAATTATAAAGCACCCCTCCCAAATTGCAGAATCTACAAAACGAATGAAGACAAAAATTAAAACTCAATATTTTTAGGAAATACTTTTTATATTTTATTAATTTTAGTATTTTGTAGGTCCTCCTTTGGCTTTGATGACAGCCAGGACTCTTTTATTCATCGACCGTACTAATTTTTCGCAGGTATTTCTCGATATATTTTTCCATTCCTCTGTCAGCGCACGTTTGAGGTCTTCCTTTGAAGTCATACTGCGATCATTGATTTTTTTTTTTTAAATTGACCACAAATTTTCAATGGGATTTAGGTCTGGTGACTGGGCGGGCCAGTCCATGACTCGAATTTGTTTTTTTCGAAACCAACTCATCGTAACGCGGGAAGTATGGCAGGGGGCATTATCCTGTTGATAAATTATCGAAGAACTATCCGTTTCCCCAAAGATTTGCCGAATTGAGGCATTCAATGTAGCCTCGAGGACGGTAACATAGTTGGTACTGTTCATCGGACCCTCACAAAACAACAGTTTTCCCACCCCTGATGATGCCATACAACCCCACACCATCAGTTTACGCCCTCCATGCTTTACGGTAGGCACTATACAATCAGGATTGTATGCTTCCCCGACTCTTCTTCTTACGATGGTTGCGCCAGGAGTTCCAAAAATCTATAAGAATTCCATCAAATTTAACATAAATTTCTCTATTAATTCTTTTAAAATACATAGCACAATTTTTTATTTTTTTTTTTTTTTTGACTAATTATTTTTTAATATTTATTTTTTATATTTACCTCAGAAGTAGATTCATCTGACCAAACCACTCTCGCCCAATCCACGTCATTCCAATGTTTGTGTTCTCGAGCCCATCTCAAGCGACTTTTTATGTTGGTAAGTGAGAGCAAAGGTTTTTTTCTTGCTTTACAACCTTTCAATCCAGCTTGCAGGAGCCTTCTTCTAACTGTCCGTGCCGAAATGTGAACTTCTTGTTCTGTTAAATGCTCTGCAGCTATCTCAGCAGATGTTTTTCTTCGGTTTTTGAGAGATTTTCGCACAATTTGTCGATCGTCTCTTACCGAAGTGATACGATTTCTGCCTGAGCGTAGTTTATAGGCATAGTCCCCGGTCTCTTTAACCCTTTTCAATGTAGATTGAACTGCTCCACGAGAGCATTTTAATTTTTGGGATATTTTAATTTGGCTTACACCCTGGGAATCCAACAACACAATTTGTGCCCTTATTCCTTCACTGAGTTGGCACGCTTTAGGCATAATTATCACAAACACACTTTTTTTCTCAAAAAACTTACGAAAACTCTTTTTGATTTAAAACACTTTATGTGAAGACTGCACACGATCAAATACAAAACTAAAATAAAAAAATTTTACGACGCTACAACTTCTTGTTAAGAACCTAAAACAAAACAAAAATTGGTGATTTTAAATAATTAAGGGTCGCATTCGGTGGGATGACTCGTTCGTTAACACCCATTGTTTAGAAAGAAATAATATTAATATATAATGCTAATAGATAGGGGTGCTTTATATTTTTGGCCACGGCTGTATATCAATTTTAAACAAAAAATGTTGTTTCTCTTCCTTTATTAGTAGCATACGATTTAAAAAGTTGTTGTAAAAAGAGAGCAGACAATAAATTAATCAAAAAGTTGATTGAAAAGCTTATTCGTTCAAATTAAAACTGTAATATGAATATGATTCATCAGCACTGAAATTAAAGCGGAGTGGAATATTCGCACGCGCAATTTTTGTGCTCTTTGAACATTTTACAACAAACATTCTTTTTTATATTTTCGCTTCAAAATAAATCTTTTTTTTTAATTGCAATTCTTTTCTAAGCATCAACGATTTTTTACTTATAAAGACATAAACATTTGGTCAACAAAAACTCAAGACATATAATAACTGTAGTCATACTAAGGTGAGTTGTGAACTTCAACGAAATTCACTCATTTCATTCCTTTAAATCCCTACAGCTAAACATAAATGCCAAGACGAGTGCGTTCACGTCCAACAGGTAGATCCTTAAGATCCACCCGTACCAGCCAACAGCAAAATAGACGCTGCTTGGTAGCATCTCCCAATGCTGCTATATCCTTAACAGATTTTTCTACGGTTCCCCAACATAATTTGGGTCATCTTAACAGGATATGTGTGGAATGTCAAGCAGTGCATTTTTCGAATGAAATTGATGGCAATAAAGGTTCATCGTGTTGTCACAAAGGCAAAGTAAAACTGCCTGCTTTAAGAACAGACAACTTTATCGAGACACTGCTAACTGGCAATGATTCGAAGTGCAAGAATTATAGAGCCAAGATTAGGTCTTTTAACGCTGCTCTCTCTATGATTAGCACAAGTGCTAACGTTGAAACAGCATCAAGTGGACCATTTTTTTATAAAATTCATGGCCAAGTTCTCCATCGCTTAGGTTCATTTGTTCCTGAAACAAATCAAACAGCGAGGTATGCACAAACATATTATTACGATGTCGAAGTTGCTGCTGCTCAACGAATGAATTCAGAAGCAAACAATGGTTGTGATCCTGCTTTGATGAACCAGCTTTCTTCTTATTTGTCACAAACAAATCCTTTCGCTCAAAGTTTCAGAGCAATGGCAACAATGTATGATAGTTTACCAGCTGACAAGAAGAAGGAGGTTACGATGATCATTCATGTAGACAAAAGACAGGATCAACGCAGATACAATGACGCAACTGTTTCTGACGTAGCGGCAATCTTCAAGAATTCTCCGGAAGGAATTCCTGAGTCAGAACGTGATATTGTAGTTCACCCAAAAATAGGTCAACCTCAAATAATACCATCACACAGTCCGAACTTAGACCCCATGGCTTATCCGTTATTATTTCCCGGTGGAGATAGAGGATGGACCAGAAATTTACAGCATTGCCAAGCAAATGCAACGGTATCAAGAAACAAACTCACAATGCTTCAGTTTGTCAGTAATCGACTTGCAATAAGAGACGGATTCTCTATTATTCATTCTTCAGGCAAACTTTTCCTGCAATGGATTGTTGATTTGTATGTGCGTATTGAAGGTGAACGCTTAGCATTTGTAAGATCACAACAAAGTTTGCTTAGAGCAGAATGTTACATGAATGTGATGGATTACATTCACCAACGTGAGAATAATGGAGCCCAAAGAATCGGTCAAATGGTTATTCTGCCATCTTCATTCATTGGAAGCCCAAGAAACATGCAAGAAAAATACCAGGATGCAATGGCAATTGTTCGTGAATTTGGCAAGGCAGATCTCTTCATAACTTTTACATGCAATCCTACCTGGCCTGAGACAAAATATAATCTTAAACACAAGCAAGCATCGAACGAGCGGCCTGATCTCATTGCCCGCGTTTTCAAGTCAAAGTTAGATGCTCTAATCGAGGACATCAGGAAGAAGGAAATCTTTGGAAAAGTTGAAGCATTAATTTACACAATAGAGTTTCAGAAGAGGGGTTTGCCACATGCGCATATATTGGTGTCTCTTGCACCGAAACACAAAATCCAAGATCTAGAACACATCGATTCTACAGTGTATGCAACAATCCCAGATCTCACGTTACCTAATAATGAAGCTCTACATAAAATAGTCAAGAAAAACATGATTCATGGGCCATGTGGAATTTTTAATCCTAATTCTCCATGCATGGTTGATGGTAAATGCTGCAAATCTTTTCCTCGAGAGTTTTCAGACCAGTCAAGGAAGAATTCTTCTGGGTTCCCAATATATCGGCGACCTAACGATGGAATCACGGTTTCGATTGATGGAAATGACATCGATAACAGGTTCGTTGTCCCCTACAACCCCTTTTTACTTCTCAAGTATGACGCTCATATCAACGTAGAGGCATGCAGTACAGTCAAGAGTGTGAAATACGTCTATAAGTACATATATAAAGGACATGACGCTTGCACTGTTGCATTTGGTGATGGAGACTCCAATTCTTTCCGTTATGATGAAGTGCTGAGCTACTTGAACGCAAGATATGTTGGTTCAGCTGAAGCTGTTTGGAGGATTTTCGAATATCCAATGCATTATCAATCGCACACAGTTATTAAACTGGAGTGTCATTTACCTAATCAACAAAGGATTTATTTCCAGGATCAAGAAATCGATGTTGAGACTCTCAACCGAGACACAAAATTGTTGGCATGGTTTAAATTGAATATCAATTCTCTTGAAGCCCGAGACTTTCTTTACACAGAAGTTCCTCAAAACTATACATGGCATTCACCAACAAGAAGTTGGCGTCCACGACAACGAGGTGGTGGTAGAGTCATTACAAGGTTATACATGGTGAGCCCAAAGAACATTGAATTGTTTCATTTGCGCATACTTTTGTTGAATATTAAAGGAGCAACGAGCTATGAGTTTTTGAAAACAGTGAACGGTGTTGTGCATCAAACATTTTTAGAAGCGGCACTTGCACATGGATTCGTGAGATGTGAAGAAGAATATAGAAACGCCATCTCTGAAGCATGCGGTGTTCAGAGGCCTGCTCAAGTTAGAAATCTTTTTGGAGTGATCTTAGCTCTCAATAATCCTTCGAATGCTTTAGATCTCTGGACAGAATTCAAAGCTCAGATGATTGAAGACCATTTACATAACGGAATAGAAATTACAGTAG
Organism: Tipula vernalis; assembly: GCA_958295665.1. Taxonomy (NCBI): domain Eukaryota; kingdom Metazoa; phylum Arthropoda; class Insecta; order Diptera; family Tipulidae; genus Tipula; species Tipula vernalis. The sequence goes on from OY282560.1 coordinate 274,897,181, forward strand.
CTGAAAACATGGCATTGTTAGAAATCAATGAAATTCTTATCACGCATAACACATCTTGCGCTGCACTTAGCCTACCCACGCCAACTGCTGCGGAACAACAAGCTGTGTCTACAGACCAAGATTTCCACCTTAATGTATTCAACACATTATATGCAACATGCAATTCAGAACAGAAAGAAGTGATTGATACTATTATTTCTGCATTAGAAAATCATGCAACAGAAGCAAAAATATTCTACCTAGACGCGCCTGCAGGCTGTGGAAAAACCTACATCCAACGTGTCTTGATGTCATATGTCAAGTCTAAAAATCAAGTAGTTTTACCTGTCGCGTTCACTGGCATCGCTGCAAGTTTAGTTGAAGGAGGTAGGACGTTGCACAATCAGTTTAAACTTCCTATTCCTATTTTTGACACTTCTGTGTCATCAGTAACACCAAACTCACCACATGGACAGAAACTGTTGTCAGCGAAAATGATTATAATCGACGAAGCAAGTATGATGCCATCTGCTGCATTTACAGTCATCAACCGTCTGTTTCAAGATTTGGCAAATAGTGGAACGAACACGTCTTCACTACCATTTGGAGGAAAATTGGTGTTGCTTTGTGGAGACTTCCGTCAAACACTTCCTGTGGTGCCACATGGAAGCCGATCTACAACGGTTGAGAACTGTTTAAAATTGAATCCTCTGTGGCGTTTTGTTCGTAAGTTACACTTAACTCAAAATATGCGTGTAAATGAGGGGCAAGATGAGTTTGCAAGATACTTACTTACAGTTGGAAATGGTACGCTGCCGAAACATCAGTCGATAGAAGGAAACTATATTTTTCCAAAAAAATTGCTTGGTATAGGGTCAGCGGTTGATTTTGTTTACGGGGACTTAGAATCAATTTTAACATCAAGTGACATAGCTGACTATGCAGTTCTTGCTCCTCGGAACGAAGACTGTAACATAATCAATAACATCGTGTTATCCCGAATGAATAGTGATTTTTTTCAAGAGAAAAGCTATATCAGCATGGATGAAATAATATCTGATAATGAACATGATGCTCTGCAATTTCCAACAGAATATTTAAACAGTATAGAATTGAGTGGACTTCCACGACACAATCTGAAATTAAAGGTTGGTGCTGTAGTACTATTAATGAGGAATTTAAATACTTCAAAAGGTTTGATCAATGGAACAAGATTAAGAGTGATAGCTATGCACAACAACTCTATAGACTGCGAAGTTTTAACAGGTTCAAGCCGTGGAAATCGAGTACTGGTTCCACGAATCAAGCTAACTTCCTCAGACAGCGTGTTGCCATTCAAAATTCAGCGTTTCCAGTTCCCATTATGCTTGGCGTTTGCAATGACCATTAACAAGAGCCAAGGACAGTCTCTGAAGAAAGTAGCTCTACATTTACCGAAGCCAGTTTTCACCCATGGTCAACTATATGTAGCACTAAGCCGTTGTACGTCTGAGACTGGTGTCAAAATATTCATCGATAGCTCCAACGATCAATTTGTTCTAGATGATGGAGACTTCACAACAAAAAATCCAGTTTTTTACGAAATACTTTGAATTGAATATTTTTCACTTTATATTTGTACATTTTAAATAAAATCTATCATATTTATATCGTTCAAACGCCTTTGTTTTATAATTTAGACATAAAGAAATGATACCCACCCGATTCGTCAGTATATTCACTAGAAAACTGGAAACAATTCCACTGCCATTTTTCAAGTTGTTGGATTTGCAAAAAACCGGATTTTTCTCATATTTATTCTCGATACTCCATGCAATGTAACTTTTTTTCGCCTGAACGGGTTATTATGTTTTTATGAGTCAGAAAGTACCTTATATTCAGATGTATATCCATGAGAAAACTAGAAACCATTCGACTGTCAGTTTTCAAGTTGTTGGATTTGCAAAAAACCGGTTTTTTTATCATATTTATTCTCGATATTCCATGCAGTGTAACTTTTTTCCGCCTGAACCGATTATTATGTTTTTATGAGTCAGAAAGTACCTTATATTCAGATGTATATCCATGAGAAAACTAGAAACCATTCGACTGTCAGTTTTCAAGTTGTTAGATTTGCAAAAAACAGGATTTTTCTCATAGAGATTCGAAAATACCGCCAATCGTGTTAATTTAAAAATGCCGCCAATTAGCAGAAGACAATTGTCATTGTTATTGTTTCAAAAAATTCTGTTTTTTTATTGTTCAATTCATAATGGATCGAAAAGATTTCAATTTTGCCAAATTGTAAATTTATTCTGCGCATTTTGCGCTGACAGGTTGCTAGTTGTATTTATAAGTGCATTTGTATAGTAGGGTGTAAGTTTGTTAGTACCTATGTGCTGTTATTGTTTTTTTACTGTTTTGTGGAGTACTTTTCCAGTAAATTAGTAAATGCGGGGTAACATCGTCGTACTTTTCCCGTCTTCCTTTATGGTAACAGTATGCTATATAATGAGCAGAGGCTCTGATGTAGATGACAAATCCTGTTATTGTAAAGTTTTCATTGTGTATTGTCAAAACAGTTAGGATGTTGGATATACTCAGGCTCTGGATTGCCGCGATAGTTGTTTCACAGTACACAAAAGGTATTGAACTGGAAAAAACTTCGTTTATTGTTTTTTCTTTGCCACAAAGACAATGAAGTATATCTGGACATGTATTTCAGTCCAAAAAATGTGCTATGTGCGATGTGCGTTTCGTATATGTACACGGTGTATAATATACTTTTTGCGATTGTTTTGTGTCAAATATTTTACTTGTGTTAGTTCATTTTTGTCATCGCAAGTATCAAAAATAATTGAATCGGGCGAAATCGGTTCAAATTTTTTGCTGCTTACATTCCCAAATTTCACAAGTCGCACCTCGCACATGCTTTTCTATGGTGCGTTATGATTTTTGTTTTTTTATTAGCAAATTATCGAATATCCTTCACAATGGTAAGAGTTTGGTGTTTATTGAATTTAATATAAATTTTTAAATTAAATTATTTTATTTATTACAGCTTAACGTAATATTCTACAGGTTATTGGATGTAGGACTATTCAGTTGCAGCCCCAATTGCAGTCTTTGCTTCTGGATACTGCTTGTTCTATCGCATTCCATTTGCGGTAGGTTGCGGCGTGTTGGATGATCAATTGTGCGGAAAAGAAAAATTCGCAATTCTTACAGCTCGATTATACCAGAAATCTACATAGTTATTGCTAGAGCGACACCCGCATTTGACTTCACATTTTCTTTGTCTATGGTTTATCCTTCGGGGGTTTTATAGTTCTCGCCAGACTTTCTAAACTTGATGGCTCGTTAGTCTATCACCCATGCCTTAGTCCAAATTCATTCAGTTTGCTAGCTAAGGATGCATTACACTTATGTCTATTAGATTTGCGTCACTGGCTTGCGCCATGTGCCCATTGCGACATTGAATGCCGGACCTCTGTCTGTTCCAGCCAATCGTACTGCTGTAAATTTTTTTAAATTTAGAAAAGTAATACCTGCAACGACTTGCGTTAACCAAATATACCTTCACGCAATCCGAACTCTAACGTAGCGTTATCTGCTCTAATGTCTAAACTACAAATGATATAAATTGATAAATAAATATTCGGTACTCTTCTATTCGAAATAAGAAAGGAAGGGTATTCGCAACTATTTAGGAATAAATTATAATAAAATTCCCGCTGATCCACAGGTTACCTGTGTGTTGATCGCACAGATTACCTGTGTCTTGATATCCAATATTAGTTCAAGTAATTTTTATTCATTAAAAGCCACAAAGCTGGCGTTTATGTGACGAGATAATTGATTATAAACACATACGAGTAGTCAGTTGTATACAAAACTTGCTTCGGGGGGTGAGAGATTGGCTCACATTTTTTACCTTGGTTTTTGCAAATAACTGTTTTTATAGCAAAAAATGCAAATTATGCTCAATGATGGTTAAAAATAATATGTATTTACATTTCGCTAAATTTGTTTAAGAATTGGTGGTGTGTAACAGACATTTTATTTGTTCACTAAATATTTATTATTTTTTTTACCGAAAACCAAAAGGTACCTATTTCCGTTTATTGTTTTCTTAAAAATAAGGGGAGTAGCTACAATACTAATTGACAATTGGGGTGTATTTTTAAATGTCGCGTGTTGTAATTGGAATTTGATTGATATACCGTCAAAGGCGGCTAATATTAATGTTACGTAAAGTCTTACAATCATATCATCATACCATAATAGTATCGTGTGACCATACAATCTAAAATCATACCGTCATAGAATCATATGCCACTACATAAATAGCCGTGACATCAGTTTAAAAAAGTCAAATCCCCAATATAAAGAGGGTAATAAAGATTTGTATTTTCCTATGAAGCGTAAACAAAATCATATGGGATTTTAAAATGCACTATTTTGTGTTTTAATAAGTAATTGAAATATAAATAATTTTAAATTAAATACATATATCGAATTGCACCTTGTCACAATTTTAATTGAAATTAATAAAATTTTAATTAACAATTGAAACGTTGAAGTTAGAGGCAAAGCCTCTCACCTCACGTTTCATAGATTTTTGTCATGTCAATTTGCTCCTGCTAGCTCATCAGAGAAATGGAGTGTGGTTTGTTGGGAATTGACAAAACCTTGCTTTAGCCGCATGGTTGGATAGAAATGGGGAAAGTAGTCTATAATGGACCAAAACAATAAGATGGGGCCCAATCAACCACAAAAAAAAACACGGACCTACATCACAGTAGGAGAACCAAAGTGGATTACAGGCGGGGAATAACTATCGGGCCTAGCCCATGGTTGTATTTATTAAGCTAAAATTGTAAAATTTTCCACCTACCTTTACACTGCCACTTACCTTTTTGCAACAAAGAAAATAAATCGACTGTACCGCCACCTCTTCTTGGTTTAATGGCGTCCTGTCGTGTTTTCAATAAACCGGCGTATTCTTCTAAAATGACCAGTATAACACGCTGACCTGAATTGCTAGCTGTATAAATATCTGTTTCACTTATCTAATAATCTCAAAATCCAGGTATATACGAGTTAGGTGTATAAATATTTCACTTTTATTTTGTCAAACAAAACAATTTTTTTTTTTTATTAAATCTTGAACAACTCGATTTTATTTTTAATGACACAAATTTTAACATCAACTTTTTTAAATTTAAACAACCACCAACAATATATTCGTTTTATTTTCGTTTTAAATTCACTGTATATAAAAACACAACAAACTTTAATTAGTTTGATTAACGATTTTATTTAAAAATAATATAAACTCCAGAGATTTAAAAAAAAAAAAATTATTAGCGAGTCACAATGATATACTTAAGAACGCGAGTAACCAACCACACTCCAAACTTGTCTGTCCGTTGAACTACTTTGTTCAAAAACAAAGCAAAAAAAAACACTTCATTTCCCGTTCAAAACACATATTATTTTTATTTCACCCTTTTTTTACATTTTTTTGGGTTAAATACTCTAAACAGTCTAAATTACAAACATTATTTTTTTATTTTTTTTTTATCTCTAGATTTAACCATTTTTCTTAATTCCACTTACAATTCAAAAAAAAAAAAAAAAACAAAGAAAACACTGAAACACTTCCACCACAGAACAAAAAATCACAAACGCCATCACACAAAGAAACAACGCCACGTGGTGGTGGTGCGATGCACCAAGACTCGGTGGACTTAGTGCATCCAACCCGTTTTTTTATCCAAACTCGACGGTCCTAAAAAAAAAATTAATTTTTCCTCTACACGTACTCAACATAGTAAATATGCTGAGCCGGCGCAAAATATAAATATCGTATGCAATGTTGCATACGATAACAAGAAAATATAAGAAAACAAAACTTTATAGAATTTTTATGCAGACTTGAAAGTAAACATAAAAACTCAACTCTCATGGTACATTGTAGTAGCTGTTGTTGGAATTGTACTACAAAAATAAATAAATCCAGCAAAAAATGAGTAACCATTTCTTGTGTGGAATACTTTTTTCTTGTTACACGAGCATAGAAGTTTGTTGTACCCTTGGCAGATATATATTTTTTCGTCGTAGCGTGTGCTAAAAAAAAACTTGGAACGGTTGCTCAAAAGCTGACCGTTACACAATTTTGCATTTTAGTAAATTGATTTTTATTCTCAAACATCGTCAGGCTCCGTGCATTTTTAAAAATTTCATTTCGTAAATTACTAGATTAGTTTTATTACTTTACCAATGCTACTACATAAATAGCCGTGATTTATAATAAAACTAATCTAGTAATCTACGAAAAGAAGTTTAAAAAAAAGACGAAGCCTGACGATGTTTGAGAATAAAAATCAATTTACTAGGTAAAATGCCAAATTGTGAATTAAAATTTCAATAATTTCATTTAAAATTGTGTACAAGCTGCAATTCGATATCCAATGTGTTTCGTCGGCAAGTGACAGGTCCGAAAATTCGGAATATTTATGTAAAATTATCGTAAAAAATCCTTTAAAGTGAGGTCTAACTGTAAAACTTTGCACGTTATTACGCTTTCAATGTTTTGGCGTTGGTGACCCCTTTTCACATTTTTCATCATATCTCCCAAGTTATCGGCTCTCATAAATCCCATGATTTTCTTTACGTTCCATAGGAAAATAAAAAATCTTTATTCACATTCTGCCGTGCTAAGCATGTTTTACATAACTACAAAAAATGCATTTTGAGAAAATTGATGTTTAAGTTTTGAAATCAATGTATTTTGCATTAAAAATGAAAACAATTTTTCTTCTAACGTGTTTCTCAATTTAGTTTTAATGTTTGTTATAGTTATGGAAAATATGCTTAGCACGGCAGCATTGCATAGGATCATATCATCGTACTACCATACGAACCAACCATCATGCCTTCATACGTGACATAACATTATATCATCGTACCATCATACCGACAAATGTACCGTCGTACCATAAAAACAGATTGGTGAAAAAAAAAAAAAATTATAAATCGGATAAGCGATTCTCGAGATATCATGAGTACAGACATCCAGACGTTCAGACAGACGGACTCAGAGACTTTCAAAACGTCGAGAAAAATGGTTTTGGATCAAGCAAATGTTTAGCCATTTTTGACAAGATTTCAATATGTACTTTGGTCTTTTTAGACCGAAGTAATTTTCCCTTTAAAAGAAAAAGTAGCATACACAATCATTTATAATATATCATATATAATTTAATATTAAATAAATAAGCTTTTATTTACAAAAATTTACAACAATTATTAATTTTAAGTAAAGAAAGCGTCCGCTTCGCTTAATATTCTCAGTTATACTAACATTTTAAATCATCTCTTTCGAAATTTCCTTATTTTTTTTATCGCTCTCTTCGTAATGGTTTCAAGAATACTAATTTATGATTTCACCATTATTATGTGGGGTTAATAACGATGCAGCTGGATATTGGACTGGCGTGTAATTTGCATGCGCGTTACTCCACCACTTTAATCCCGGCAACGACGAGTCACATGTTTTTCTCACATAAAAATAATTCCACTAACCTCACTTTGTATTTATGATTATTTATTTAAATTCAATTACAATCACAAATATATTTCTGAATATGATTAAATACTACAGTTAATACTTTAATTAGAATCGTGTTTATTAAAAAGATTCGATGATTACTTAAACAAAAATGGAATTTATTTCTTGATCTTTTGGTTATGAGCGCACTGCGTGTGATGCTTACCAAACAAAATGGTGTGTGTCAATGTGTCTATATCTCTTTTATTTTTCGGTTACATTGGCGCTTTGTTTTCGGAATCATTGCACCCTATTAACATCTCTGCTCATGTTGGTATCGATGATTTCGGAATAATCGTACCAACGAGCACAACGGACTAACTGACAATTTAATCGTGAATCCACTATTTAGAATTCGGTGTCGGACGTCAGTGGTGCCGCCACCCTATCCTACCCCCAGTGAACACAGTACATCTAAATTCGCATACCCTTTCCCATAATTCTTTTTAGCTACACCAGTGTCTCACTTAGAATAAAAAAAAAAATGGTAAAAGGAAATCCACTTACCGAGGGTTCCAGATTCTACGCCAATTATAAAATATTTTTTTTTGTTAATTATTCTTAAGCGCGGAACATGTCGTCGCGTACTTAATTTGTTTTCTTCTTCTCATTATTTATTTATTTATTTAAATTACTATTATTATTATTTTTATTGGTGCTTTTGTTTAGTTATAATATCTTTATTCGGGTGATTCAGGTGATAAAATTCTAAAGTCGTAAAATTAGTTTAGTGATTAATTTTTTTATTTATCGCACACTATTTTTTTTGTGTGTTGGAATTGGAATAATTGTCATTTGTTGTCGGTATTAAGCAACGGTTTTTTTCGAATATATATAGTCACAATGAACGTCGAGCATCTGCAGTTTGACGAATTCCAAATCGAATGTGAGGTTCGGGATTTGAAGGATTTATCGTGTCCTTGGCTTGATTATATTGATGCTGTAGGTTACGCCGCATATAATGGGGCCACAATCAATAATAAACACGATATATGTATAATCACTCGTATATTATTTTGTATAATTATATTTCTTAGTTTACAATATTAAGTAATTTAAATGATGATATTAATTAACATTAATATAATAATATTATTTTCCACTCGCACTTGTGTCGACGTCAGAAAATGGAATGTGTATTTATTTGTTTCCAAAAACATGGAGTAGCAAAAACAAGAAAAAAATTATTAAGTTTTTGTTGACAGCGCGTATTATTGTTTTGTGTTGCGTTCGCATATTTCTGTTTTCTGTACGTGGTCAGTTGCTGCGACTTTGTTTTGGAGATGGCGACGCGGTTGTATTCAATACACATTGCTAACGAGTTGATTTTCGTTACGGAAGATGGAGCATTGATAAGTTGAATGAATTCAATTATCAGGCAATGCTAAAGTTGTGTAAGCGGAACTTTCTATGTTGTTGATTCATGTAGAGATTGGAATATTTTAACGAAATATTCTAACCGCTACAGATGCTCCCATTGATTTATTAGCACAACTCACTGCTAGAATTGCAGAAGAAACCGAGCACCCGGTGCTTATTCCGGTTCGGCCTCAGGTTGCTGCAAGCAAAAATCCCAAACGAGAACTTATCCGAATTAAAAATAAATTAAAGGCTTTGCATACCCAAATTCAGACCGCCAATCTTCACAATCAAGATGGGAAACAACAACGTATACAGTTAGTCAGCCGTTTAAAGCATATCCAGGCTAGTCTAAATCGATTAAACTATTCTAAGTCGGTCTCAGAAGATTTACCAGAAATTAAGGATAAAACCCAAAAATTATTGGATATTTTAGATCGCATCATCAACGAGCAATCCTCGCTGGATGACTCATTAAATGCATTAAATGGGGTCCATGTTGACAATCTGCAAAGTGATAATTCTTCTGATGAAGAAACCGTAAATCGAGTGAAGTTTAAAACTAGGAAACTTTTTAATCAGGAACCTCCTAATCAGGAAACTACTAATGCTCCACAAGGGGAGCAAATAACTGAAATTAATAATGCTCTACAAGGTGAACAAATAAATGAAGACGAGTTAGCAGACATGCCTACTCCGAGCAATTCGCGCTTGTTCCATGATGAAGGAGATTGTAATAATCGACAGAAAATTGGTCCAACATTTGAATCATCACCAGGCAGAAACAATCTCTCGCGGAATCATAACACTCAGTCACTCCGTCGATCGCGTAACTCAAGTCCATTACAATCCGTTAATTCTAGTAGACCTTCCGTCTCACGGAGTAATGATTATAATATCAAAGGCATATCTCCAGCGAAATGGAATATTCGATTTGATGGTTCTTCCGTGGGGGAAAATATTAAGCGTTTTCTATTCAAAGTTGAGAATTTAGCTGAAAACAATCGTATTCCTTTATTTCAAATGGTCACATACAATAACTATTTGCTAAAAGATTCTGCCGTTGACTATTATTGGACATTTATAGAAAGGAATCCCGGGGTTACGTGGTCTCAACTTAAAATTGCATTGACGAAACGTTTCCAAGACCGGCGAAGTGATGATGAAATTAGATGGTCGTTAGAGGCGCGGAAACAAAAACCACGCGAATCATTCAATGAATTTTACAGCGACATACTAAAAATAGCACTTCAATTTGAAGCTCCATTGAGTGATGAACAACTCATCAATATTATGCGTCGTAATATGAGAGCTGGATTACAGGATAAGTTGGTCGATCAGCAGTTTTCAAGTATAGAAGATATGGCACGTCGATGTATGGCATACGAAGATACTTGGCTAAGAACAGGTTTTGTTCCGGAAATGCTATGTGCAAATCGCAAATACGTTCATGCAATAAATCATCAACATCAAGGGGACAATGAATTAGAAACACAGGCAGATCCTAATTTTGAGCTTCAGTTACATTGAATCAAACTAAAGCTCATCCATCTTCCAATTACCGACGAGGTTCAGATCGTCCATATTGTTACGGATGCGGAGAACCAGGAATCCTGAAATCGAATTGTGTAAGGTGCCAGAATCAAGGGGGAAACGATACTCGGGGGTGGAGGTCTGGCAATACTCCACTTCCCAAAACGCAGATTGCTACCAAATCCCAAGGAGAGCAAATATCCCTGGTCGAATCGGCAGTGAACACGGATCCCGAGTTGGAGACCATGATAACCAATCGACGGAGATAATTTCATTTCATTCTAATGCAAAACCACTACCAGTAAAAACCATGAAGAGAGGGCCTCGGCCCAGATCACTTAAATACTGGGTAACTCGTCATCACATTAAAACTTCAATTCTAGAAACCATAATTACCGATGATACTGATGGACGACCATACGCAGATGTACTAATATTGAATAAATCATATTGTGGATTGCTAGACAGCGGAGCTAATATATCCATCTTGGGGAAAGGTTGCGAGGAATTTCTAACATCTACAAACGTGCACTTTCGTCACATGCCCACTAGAGTGAAAACTGCTAACGGATCATCGGAAATTATCTTAGGCCACATTACAGTGCCCATATCATTTGCGGGGCAGATTCACGACATTAAATTGCATCTCGCGCCGAATTTAAGCCAACAATTATACTTGGGAATGGATTTTTGGATGTTATTTGGTTTTAAGATCCACATTCCCAAATTAAATCAAGCACCTATCGCCGTAAGTGAACTAAATTCCTCTCCAAGCGAACCGGATAGATCGCAATTGCAACACGACTTATCTCCGGAACAACGTATAACACTCCAGCAAGCCATTCAGGAGTTTCCTTCGTTTGCAACATTGGGTTTCGGTAAAACCACCCTCATTTCTCATGTTATCGATGTGGGTAATACTAAACCAATCAAACAAAGGCACTACGCGGTATCGCCGGCGAAAGAGAAATAAATTTACGAGGAGTTAGATCGCATGCTTGCACTTGGAGTTATGGAGGAAAGCTTTAGTTCGTGGAGTAGTCCTGTTACGTTGGTGCGCAAACCAAATGGTAAAGCAAGATTGTGTCTTGACGCCAGAAAATTGAATGCGGTCACAGTGAAGGATGCTTATCCCCTTCCGCTTATTGATGGGCTGCTGGGGCGTCTCGATAAAACAAGATTTATTACAAGTCTTGACTTGAAAGATGCCTTTTGGCAAGTACCTTTAGATGAGCGGTCGAGGGATAAGACGGCCTTCGCTGTTCCCGGACGACCGTTGTATCATTTTACCGTCATGCCCTTCGGGCTATGTTATGCGCCGCAAACTATGTGTCGCTTAATGCACCGCGTTATTCCGAATGAACTACAACATCAAGTTTTTGTCTATTTAGACGATTTGTTGATCACATCTGCGACGTTTGATGAACATATCCAGTTATTGATGCAAGTTGCAGGTTTATTGAAGAGGGCTAACCTTACAATAAATATCGAAAAAAGCAAATCCTTGCTACGAGAAATTCGATACGTGGGGTACATTGTTGGGGATGGTATCATAAAAGTGGATCCAGAAAAAGTGTCTGCTATCACCGCCTAGCCAGCGCCGAAAACCGTAAAACAGGTCCGCGGATTTTTAGGGATGGCTGGGTGGTATCGCCGGTTTATTCGAAATTTTTCGAACGTAACTGCCGGTCTTACAAACCTACTAAAAAAGAATCGTAAGTTCATTTGGGATCAACCAGCACAAGACGCTTTTCAACATCTTAAAGATGCACTATCAACTTCACCAGTTTTGTGTAATGCCGATTACAATCGACACTTTTTTATTCAGTGCGATGCCTCCACCACCGGAATTGGGGGTTTTATTTCAAAAAACCGATGAAGGAGTCGAATGACCTATTGCGTATGTTTCGGCAAAACTTAATGCCGCACAACGTCGATATTCCATAACAGAACTGGAATGTTATGCCGCCGTGGTGTCTGTAAAAAAATTTCGCCAATACGTAGAAGGATTTCCCTTCACGATTATTACCGACCACGCGAGTCTGAAGTGGTTGATGGATCAAAGTGATTTGTCCGGACGATTAGCGAGATGGAGTCTAAAGCTACAAGCTTTTGACTTTAACATCGAGTATCGTAAGGGTAGCGAAAATATAGTTCCAGATGCTTTATCAAGGCAAACCGCAGAAGAGTTAAACTTGAGCGAAGCCGAACAGGCGAACCAGGATATATTTAAAGATGCAGCTTTTAAAAGTAGTAGTACATAGTTATTTGTTCATAGTTTTGGATCAATATTCCCGTTTTGTATTATTAGAACCAATGAGAGATGCCAATACAAAAAACGTGATTAAATATCTTGATCGAATTTTTCAATTATTTTCGGTGCCTGAAGTCGTATTCAGTGACAATGGTAAACAATTCCTCTCCAAAGCATTTGAAGGTTTCTTAGGTAAATATGGTATAAAGCATTTGTTTGTACAACTCCAAAATATTCCCCACAGGCCAATGCTTCAGAGAGGGTCAATCGATCCATAGTTGCGGCTGTGCGTTCGTATATTAAAGATGAACATCGAAATTGGGATTGTCATATTCACGAAATCAGTTCCGCCTTACGTAATACGGTTCACCAGAGTACTAAATTCTCACCTTATTACTTAGTTTTCGGCCAACATTTTATAGGTCATGGCTCTAATTACGAGATTCTTCGAAGGCTTAATGCGATATCGGGTAAATATATTGCAATCTCGAATACTGACTCTCTTTGGCTCAAAATAAGGTACTGAGAAATCTTAAAGATTCCTACAAGAGAAGCTCACATAATTATAATCTCCGCAGTCGTCATCGCGATTTCAAGATTGGTCAAACCGTTTATGCTCGAAATTTTGTTCAAAGCGACAAAGCGCTAAAATTTAGTGCAAAATTGGCACCAAAGTTTATCGAGTCCAAAATAATTAAAAGTGTTGGTAATGTAGCTTTCGAATTAGGCGATAAAAATGGGAAATCCTTGGGGGTTTATCACCTGAAGGATATTAAAACTTAGGTATTCAATTATTATTTTTTTTATTCTTTGTTGGCCTGGCTTGATTATTGAGACCTCTTCTCTTGGGTGTGGAACGTCCCCACAATTTGTAGCGTTGAGCAATTGCAAAAAAAAAATCCGTTTTTTTAGCAAATTTCTCGCCGTTACAACGTTAATATAATTTTTTTTATGAATGATGGGAAGAAGAAAAAAATACGGCCGGTCAGTCTGAAATAAATCGTTGTGTGGTAGAGACCAAAAAGTGAAAAAAAAAAAAACAAAGACAAAAAAGTTTGGTTCAAAAATTAATACGTTGATCGTGTTTTTGTTTAAGTTTTAGGAGTGCAATAATATAATGGTTTTGATATGCACCCATTAATTTGATAATAAAAAAAAAGAAGAAAAAATATCCATATTTAGTTAAACCGAACAATCTGTGTTTAAATATAATTTAGTTAAGTAAAAGGCGTTAAATGGCCTGAGGTGTTAACTGTTTCTGTAGTCTACGCGGAAACACCGCAACCATATTTTTTTTGTGTGCTAAAATTACCGTGATTACTAGTTAATAAAAGGTTACGGGACGCAACCATAATATATTAAAAACTATTGACCATCTAATGAAGTGTGTTTAATAAGTTGAAAGGTTACCAGTTCATTCGATCCCAATTAAAATACTAAGTGTTAAAGTAACTAAGTCACGGTGAAGTGAACTATAAAGTAATGTTATTAGTTAGCTGAAAGTAATGTTATTAGTTAGCTGAAAAGTAAAAGAAAAGAAAAACACAGAACAAATTACTACAAGAAACATACAGTGCGCGAAATAAACGATATAAGCAAGCAAACACGTTTTTTTTTGCGTTGTGCTATTTCGAAGTTGTTGTTGCAGTGACTTAAATAACTTTTCGGTACATATGAACCGTTTGGCGTCTTACACGGTTAGTCACGGTTGAATTAAACGGTTTGGCTCTGTGAAACGTCAGGCTCGATCCGTTTGTCAAAAAAAAAATCATCCGTATCTACAATCAACATTACTTTGATGACCAAGATCATGATGTCAGTCATAAGATAAGATTTTTTTTTATTGTTATTTATTGTTATTATTATTATCTTGAAATTTCCTTTTGCTAACTGAGATTGTTAATTATTTTAGTATTGTTAATTATTTTATTATTTGCACTAATCCATTAACCCGTTAGAATACAATCATTGTGAAAATATTTTTTTTTTCTTTTATGACTTTCTAGAATTTACAATAGTTAAGCGTTATCTAATTTATCGTTGTTTTTTTTTGTTTGACTAAATTAACGTAAATATTAAATATGTCATATAAATGAAATCAGCGAATTTTTTTTTTGGTTCAATATTTTTTGTTGTTGTTGTGTTCCGTTATTCGAGTTTAAGTTTTCAGAATGAGGTAAACAGCCATTAGAGGCACAGGAGGATGGAACTTAGGTGAGTGACTAGTAGGTGAGTCTGGTGTAGTGTCCCTTTCCCTTTCTTTTTTTTTGCTTCTTCCCTTTAGACGGTCTATCAAGACTAGGTTACGTTCCAAAAAACTCCCACGCTAACCCTGAGTTTTAGCCGGCTCAACATGACCGTCTTGGAACCTCTAACCTAATATTTTCTGCTAACGATTCCTAACAAGGAAAACGTTACATACACGATAAGAAAAACTATTGAAAACGAGCGGGTTTGTTGATGACACGACCTTCACTGGACTTGGGTTGTTCCGTGAATCCGGGGCGGAACGTCACTCCCCTTTGAGCTGCCTTGTTCGCTTCGCCGGTTTGCGGTGGGAGCGAATGAATCGGGACTTGAGCAGGGCTCGGCCTGGCTTCTACTTCGTTCGATGCATTTGAAAATTGATCCGGCTGATGCGCTTCCACGAAACAGGGTTAAAGTCGGTTTATTGAAACCGTCGATTCGATGTCCTTGATCAGTAGCGTGAAATATTTCTCGTTGCATTTGATCACCGGGAATGGCCCTTCGTATGGAGGTTGTAGTGACTGACGGACTGCGTCAGTTCGTACCAACACGAATTCGCAAGTTGCTAATTCTTTAAACACGAAAGTTTGTTCCTTTGTGTGTCGTGACGTCAATGATGGTTGAATATTTTGAATTGGTTGCGTAATTCTGTGACGTATTCGGACTGATGAATGTTTTTGCTTTTTTGAATGAAAACCGCGGGTAATCGTATATGTTCTCCGTAGACGAGTTCGGCTGACGTACTTTGAAAGTCGTGCCGGAATGAAGTTCTCAAATCGAGTAGAATTAGCGGTAATGATTTTGTCCATTGTTTTGCGACGCACATTATTGCGCTTTTAAATTTACGGTGCCATCGTTCTATTATACCATTGAATGCAGGGGTTGTTAGCTGTGGTACGTTTACGCTGGAATCCGAGTGATTTGGAGAGTTCGTCGAACAAATTCGATTCAAACTGCGCACCTCTATCGGCTACGACGCTCAATGGAACTCCAAATCGGCTGATCCATGTTCTGATCAACGCATCAGCTATGGTTTCTGCTCTAAAGTTAGGAATAGGGGTTGGCCTCTGGCCAACACGTATAGCGATCGATCATTGTTAAACAATACGCATTACCCTCGGATGGTGGTAAGAGCCCGACTATATCGATGCGCAGTTCATCGAATCGTTTACTGCTCTTTTCGTAAGTTCCCGTTTTGCTTTTAACGTGTTTCGTTATTTTACATTTTTGGCAGTGAATACAGTGTTTGGCCCAGGAACGTATTTCTTGATTCATCGCTGCCCACATTACTTTTTTACCAATTAGTTTCGCTGTGGCATGAATACCGGGATGAGAGACATTGTGGAACGATTCGTAAACCTGTTGAAACGTCACATGAAATTTCTTTGTCGATTCCAAAAACTGAGAATTTCTGAAATTTTAAAGACGCATTTGACTCTATTAATTTTGCGAGCTCCAAATTATTTGTTTGTTCATCCGCGATTGATGCGTAATCGATTGTGCTTCCTAGTTGAACTTCTTTGATACGTGATAGAGTATCTGCGACTACGTTGCTGTCTTCCGAAACATGACAAATATCTGATGTTTATTGTGCTATGAAATCTAAATGACGACGTTGTCTTGGTGAGGCTTTTTCGAGATTTTGACGTAGTGCGAACGTCAACGGTTTATGGTCGGAAAATAGAATAAATTCTCGACCTTCGACGAAATTTTTAAAATGCTTGATTGTTGAATAAGCAACCAAAAGTTCCCTGTCGTACGTACTATAGCGAGTTTCGGGGTCATTTAGTTTTCGAGAGTAGAAGAAAAGTGGTTGCCAACCTTTTTGTGTCTGCTGTTGCAATACTGCTCCTACTGCTATATTCGATGCGTCGACGAGTATGGCGAATTTAGCGTCTGGGATGGGATATTCCAGTTGAGCGCAATTTGCCAGCTTTGTTTTGAACGCCTTGTTGGATTCGTCGGTCCAATTTATTATTGACTTATCCTTCTTTTTCCGTCCTTTTAAACATTTGTATAATTGCGCCTGATCGTGTGCTGTCATTCATAGTTGGCCATGGAAAATTCTAAAAAGCTTCTACCTTATATTTATCGGGCGATATGCCGTCTGCGTTTATATGGAATCCGAGGAAAGATATTTCGTTCTTTACGAATTCGCACTTGTTTAGATTCATTACCAACCCCGCATCACTCAGGCGATGGAAAACAATTCGTATATATTTGAGATGCTCTTCAATATTTTGCGAGGCGATCAGGAGATCGCCGTTGTATGGAAACACGAATGCCAGGTCTCGAAATATCGAGTGAACCAATCGTTGGAGCGTTTGAGCCGCGTTACGTAACCCAAATGTCATCCGTGGGAACTCAAACAGTCCGAAGGGAGTGATGATTGCGGTTTTTTCAATATCTCGTTCCTCGATAGGGACCTGATGGTATGCACGAACGAGGTCGATTTTCATGTAAATTGTGCATGACTCGAGATGGTGCGCAAAATCGGTCACAAAGGGAATCGGGTATTGTCATCGAGTTTAATGCCCTGTAGTCACAGCATAATCGCCAATTTCCATCTTTCTTTTTTGCTATATGGAGTGGACTCGCCCAGTTGCTCAGTTGCTACATACGTTTTATCTACTAATCAAATTAAAATAAGAATTTAAGCCAAATTTAATCAAATTTTCCTAAAAACTATTAAAACATAACATAAAATCCGTAAATTCGTTTGTAATGTGACATTACTATTTCATATTTAGTATAAAGATATTATTAATATGGATACATCGACTAAAATTGATTTGGAGGAAATATTAATCAATGAGGTGAGCGCACATTCGTGCTTATTTAATAAAAAAGATGCCGATTACAGCAACCGTACTAAAAAAAATAAAATATGGGAAGAAATATCCCATTTACTAAATTATCCAGGTAATTGAATTATTATTCCATTTTATAATAATAACAAATAATTGTTTGTATGAATGCTCGTAGTTCCACAATGCAAAAGTAAATGGAAAAATATGAAAGACACTTTTTTCACTATGTACGATTAGAAAAAAATACTTGAAGTGGTAATCGTGCGGAAAAAAAATTGAGGTGTGGCCAACACATGACTTTCTTTTACGAACAGAGAATTTTGAGAATTTTTTTTTTTTTTTTTAATTTGTTTTTAATTTTTGGAAACATTTTGTATTAAGTAGTTTTTTGTAAACCTTATACTTTTTAAGATATTTGCAAAATAAATTTTCTGAACCAAGGGAGTGGCCACTTCCGGTTAGCCGATTTGGAGTAAAATTCACTGGGACCTCCCAATTTATCAAAAAAGCTTAAATCTGAAGTTTCAGTTCGATTGGTTTACCCATCTGGGTTATAGAGAGGACAAAGACAGACTGACAGACAGACACCATTTCGAAACTCACTTTTTCGGACTCAGGGGACATCAAAACAAATAAATCTTTAAAAATCTCAAGGCCCAAAATTTTCATGATTACTATACTTTATTTTACTAGAGTAAAAGACAGTAAAACATTAAATGGGTGCATTATTATGCGTTGCAATTCTTATTGCCATGTTTAGATGAGCCGAGGTATTTATTAAATATATATAATAATAAGTAACATAAGCTCAATAATTCACGTTGAATCTCGCACCTTTTCAAATTATGCAATTGAAGCAATAGAAACTGAACCTATAGAGGAAATCGAAATAGGAGGTGTAGAGGAAATCGAAAAATTCAAAGAGAAAAAACAGAAAAGTAATGTGGAGGATGTGATTCTGCAAGCAATACAAAGCTTGGATGACAAGCAGCCTGAACCAGAATCGGAGTCTAAATTATTTCTCGATAGTTTAGTTACTAGATTTGAGCGACTATCACCAGAGCACCCTGTATTTTATAGAGCAATAATCAAAAAATCTGAGCTTTTATAAGGGAATTAAAAACGAGGAAAAAACCAAACTTTTCATAGTAAAACACACAAAACATATGGGAAATCACTTTTTTTCCTAAGACAAATTTTTAAATGAAAACGTTACAAATTCTTAATTATGATTTCTGAAATACTTTCATAAATGTTTGAATTTCAACATATATAAATATCGTTTAAGTAAATCGTTTTCATTTTCTTGTAATAATTAACAACAATTAATAACAATTAAACAACAGCATTCTGGTCAAATTGAAATAAAAGCTTACTACGATTCGTTTGCTCATTAAGTCAATCTACATTATATAGATGGCAGTGATGGCGGTAAAAATTTGGAAAAATCGTATCAAAAATTACCACCTGGGGAAATTTCAAGTTCATAAATTGTAGGAAAAGCAAAACAAATTCACAAAATATTGGAACGTGTGATAATTTTGCGATTAAATAATTTTTTTTCGTATTTTCCTGCAACCATTTTAGACATCTTACGTACACTAGTAAAACTAAAGATAAATTTAGCAAGTATTATTTTAATTTGTCAGAGCCAACTTTGATGTATTTTTCAAAATGAAAGTTCGAAAAATTATATTTTAGAAATAATTTAATTTTAATATTTCTGCAATTAATATTTACTTAATACCAATATGGCCTTCTTGTATATTGTTCTTAAAGATATGTAGAAAACTTTTATATAAACATTTTATAATATTTTAGCTTTTTTATTGAAAATCTTGAAGCTATAAAACACCATTTTTACTATGGATTCCTATGGAAATCAGTGAAAAGTTATACCACTAAAAAAGCTTCTAAAAAATACGTCATTAAGATTATGGCTCTATACTCTAGAAGGCTCTGCTATCACCCATGAATCGCTCATTGAGTTGTATTAATGAACCTGTTGTTTTGTAATCGATAATCGAAGTGTGATAATTTAATTGTGATAATCGAATTGTATAATGTATTATTCGGTTATGTACCTTTGGTTATGTATATTTACATACGAGTGCATATATGTACATAATTTTTTATAGTGAATTATTTTCTGAGATTTTGATGAATTATTTTATTATTTTGAGATTTTATTTTATTTACTTTAAAAGAAAAGAAATGAATAAAAAATAACATTTTATATTTTTTAAAAAAGGCTTATTGTATTATTTTATTTTGCCATGGAACTTGGCCGGCATTTGAACACCATTCTGAAAAATGTTCCTGAATTTCGAAAGCTGAAAAGTGTCGATTAACGAGGCATTAGCAAGAGATTGTGCAATGTAACACAGGCCGTCCAAATTAATTTACAATTGCGCTCGTTATTCTCTATTCTTTTGAGTAATATCAGAGTTTTCTAAAGTATAGAGCCATAATCTTAATGACGTATTTTTTAGAAGCTTTTTTAGTGGTATAACTTTTCACTGATTTCCATAGGAATCCATAGTAAAAATGGTGTTTTTTAGCTTCAAGATTTTCAATGAAAAATGCAAAAATGTCATAAAATGTGTTTATAAAAGTTTTCTACATATCTTTAAGAACAATATACAAGAAGGCCATATTAGTATTAAGTAAATATTAATTGCAGAAATATTAAAATTAAATTATTTCTAGAATATATTTTTTCGAACTTTCATTTTGAAAAATACATCAAAGTTGGCTCTGACAAATTAAAATAATACTTGCTAAATTTATCTTTAGTTTTACTAGTGTACGTAAGATGTCTAAAATGTTCAAAGAAAAATACGAAAAAAAATTATTTAATTGCAAAATTATCACATGTTCCTATATTTTGTGAATTTTTTTTGCTTTTTCTACAATTTTTGAACTTGAAATTTCCCCAGGTGGTAATTTTTGATACGATTTTTCCAAATTTTTACGGCCATCACTGCCATCTATGTAATGTATATTGACTTAATGACCAAACGAATCGTAGTAAGCTTTTATTTCAATTTGACCAGAATGCTGTTGTTATGAATTTATTTTAATATTTTGGTTTAAATAAATCAATTATTATAAGAAAATGAAAACGATTTACTTAAACGATATTCATGCATGTTGAAATTCAAATATATATGAAAGTATTTCAGAAATTATAATTAAGAATTTGTACCGTTTACATTTAAAAATTTGTCTTAGGAAAAAAAGTGATTTCCCATATTTTTTACTATGAAAAGTTTCGTTTTTTCCTCGTTTCTAATTCCCTTATAAAAGCTCAGATTTTTTGATTATGGTTCTATAAAATACAGGGTGCTCTAGTAATATACGTCAAGTATGGGCACAAATGCCAAAAGCGCTCTCCACCACACGCCTAGCTCGACTCAATCTGTAAACAAATATATGTACGAGTAATTATATTTAAGTTACATAAATATTTTTATTTCATAAAACATAATTGTTTACCTGTAATTAAAAATCCTCCTTTCATGTGTCAGGTTTTTGCCAGGATATGGACGTAAAATTGTTTTTTTTAAGGTAAAAGCCTCATCGGCAATAATTACATTTGGCAGTTTTTCTGTTTGATTTGGCAACGAAGAGTAAGATAGTAGATTTAGCTTTGAATTATTATGGAGCCATAATTTGCCAAATGACGATTGAGCGAATATTGTCGAGTCCGACATACTTCCATATCCCCCCAATGTCAACCAATAAAAGCGATAACCAGCATCAACCAATGCCATTATCACCATGGAGAATCGCTTCTTATAATTGAAATATTGACTTCCTGAATTTTTTAAAGCAAAAAAGTCTATATGCTTACTGTCTAACGCGCCTAAGCATTTGGGAAAATTACATTTTTTTGAAATTGTTAAAAAAAGAAGAAAAAAACGTTTGAAACGAAAAAACCATTACGAAAATTTTAGTAACGTTCCGTTGCGAAAATTTTCTTAATCCGATTTCAAGAATACCATTTTAGGGTTTTCGTAATACTTTAACACTAACTCGCAATACGAAAGTTTTCGTAATAGTTCAAGAATAGAACCCTTGGTTCTTCTGAATGCAGAGTTTATCCGGTTTTGCAAGGTCAGTACGTAGGTATTTTTAATGATCTATTCCAACTTTGTTGTATGACTCACATTTTGCTATCGTCTGAATGCTCGAATATTTCATTTCGTTTAAAAAGTGGGTAGATATTTTCAATATATTTGCCATACAATCCCATTTTAAACCATAAAGCTTGGCTAACATGGCATACCGATGGACTTTTGCCGAATCTTCTTTGCTGTTTAATAAAGAAATTTGAAAAGTGTTTCTCTTTATTCTTAATTTCTGTATGTTAATTTTTTTACATTTTTAGATCTCATTCTTTTTCGTCCGATGTATTCAATTTTATGAATTTTGGGAAAAATAGCCTTTAGAAGTTTTGGGCTGACAACGGCATGTTTCTCCTTCTTCCAGAACCGCTGAAAAACTTTTTTTGTTCAACATTTTTAACATTGGTTGAAATCTCGGGCTTCTGTTTATACTTAGGTATTCTAAGAATTTTGCTTTTAATTAAAAAATTGTTACGGTTTTCAATCTCTTTGGCAAATCGTATTGGTTTTGCTGAAAGTTTTCCAACGGTCATTGTCCGCTCCATTCGGCGTTTTACGACGGCAAAATAATTTCCGACATTCCCATTACTGAATTTTTTTTATTAAACATCGTTGACCATAAAGCTAGATTAGTACTATTTTTGACTAAGGAAGCGTTGTTGCATGTAGAAGAACTTTGCCCAACGCATTGTATTCAGATGGGATGAAGAATTTACTTTTAAAAATAATACACAAATGTGTCGTTAGACTGGTTATTGAAATCGGTTTCAGATTGATTTCTATACATTTTCTGCTTCAAAGCTCCTATAAAATGCTTCGATTTAAAAACTTTATGCAGTTTCCTTCGATTAGCGTCATTATTGTACAGACTGTCAATCTCTCGACATAAAATAGCGAAAAATCTTTGATTAAAAATTGGTCCAAATCGGCAATATTTTTGATCACAATTTGTTGTATTTTATCAATTTTAAATATTTTAGGGATAGGCTCTAAAATATTTAAAATTATGATAAATTTATATGGAAGCATTTGGAAGCTGACCGATTATGCAAATTACAATGAACGGCTGGTGCTGAGATGCTTATTACTGTTATTTCTTACTGTTGTCTAGTTAGAATATAAAGAATCATTACAAACAGAAATATAATATAATTAAAGTTCTTAGTACATGAGAACAAAACTGGGATGTGATGGGACAGTGTTACCAGATGAACATTTTAATTTTTTCTGGGATAGAAAACTGGGATAACTCCAGAAGCTTAGCATATTCTGATCAACTAATGGCGAAAGATCGTTAAAATTATTGTCCGTAAGATTTACATGAATGTCTTGGATTTCTGTAAAAAGGCTTGTACATACTTTTTTATTAAAAACATTGACATTACAATTAAATTCTATCACGGGTGAATCTTCACTTTGGTTGCAAGTGTTACCGCTTTTTATATAATTGCGCCATATATTATACAAATTATTACGATTCAT
Source organism: Tipula vernalis (assembly GCA_958295665.1). Lineage (NCBI taxonomy): Eukaryota > Metazoa > Arthropoda > Insecta > Diptera > Tipulidae > Tipula > Tipula vernalis. Next base: position 274,920,569 of record OY282560.1, read on the forward strand.
AAAATTATTCTTTTTACAAAGGTATTGGCATATTTGGGACAAATCATGAAATTCGAAGTAGTGAACTTAACACTTGCAAACGTTAATTTTTTAATGGGATATTTTACTGCGTATACGGTAATTGGGCTTTTTTCTTTTTTAATTTTTTTTTCCATTTTAAAGTAGAATTATCCTTAAAAAAAACGAGGTGAACTACTTTTCAATGTTTGAAACACATTCAAAATGTTAGCGTTAATCAGAATGTCCTAAAAGAAAGCCGAGGTCAAAAATATATTAAAATGTTCAAAAGCAATAATTAAAATCAAGTCACAAAATACATAATGTCCGGGAGAAAGCAAAGGTGACTTAGGTTTAAAAAAACTTTTTTTATATATGAAATAATCGAAAACCACGAACAAATCACAAAAGCGTCTGAAGTGGTATAAAAATAGAAATGAGAAAAAAATTCCTTTTATACCCTACCCTCGCCGCAATTTTTATTTTTGGTTTACCTTATAAAATACAAATCATTTTTTATTGATTTTAGAGTTCCATCGACCAATTTTCTTGAAAGTAACTTAAAGCCTAAGTGCAAGGGCGTAATCTCTTTAGTTATGCGATGTTTTTTTTGATCGATATTAAAAACAGGCAATGTGTGTCCATCGTTTCGAATTGGAAATTTGTCGCAGTACGACTATATGAGATTAAGTATGATAAAGAAAATGCAATTGCGGGAAATATTATTGCAATTTGCTTGGACTTGCAAGCAGTAAAACTGGCGCCTTTTCTGTATGCGAATGCTTTTTACTATAAAACAAAATTTTGTTGCCACAATTTTAGTTTGTAGAACTTCGTAAAAATGTAAATTGTATGCATCAACGTTTAATAGTTGCATCATTGAATATTTTAAAAGTTATTGCTTAACTGCAGATAGAAAATCAATTGTAATTTATTATGATGGATGCGGATATCAGAACAGGAATAATTAGCAAACGCTCTTCTCAACTTTTCTATAGAACATGAAGTAGGAATAACGCAAAAATATCTAGAACTTGGACGTACGCAAATGGATTGTGGTAGTGTGCATAGCAAAATTGAACAGTAATTAAAAAATAAAGAAATTCACCTTCCAAGCAACTACACTGACCGGCACAGAAAACGGGTCGCCCTAAAAAATATTTTTTTTTTATGCGAATGTCTTTTGAACCGCACTAGTTAGAAGCATGAAACAAAAACCAAATTCAAGGCCATTCAAAACAATCTTAGAAAATATTACCATATCATCCTGTATCTAATCATGTGACTGTGTTTTTTTTACTTATCCCACAACATGACTTATAACTAAATTTTTAAATGTGAATACCTCTTGAACCGCACTAGCTGGAAACATGAAACAAAAAGCTTCGTCGCTATTTTTCGAGACAGGGTTGTGTACCGGGCAACCAAGTACAGGCAGATAAAGAGTAACAAACGTTCGAGATGACCATTTTGTGGTTTCATCAGCTCTTAGAAATCGCCATGCAACCGCTGTTGAGACCTGTAATGAATTGTTACACGTACGTAATATAAGTATAAGCGAGAGAACAAGACGGCGATGGTTGGGAGGAACAGATCATCATGTACGAAGGCCAGTCACGGGTCCAGAACTATTGCCACAACACAAGTTTGTATTCTACAATTTGCCAGGGAACATGAAAATTGGAATGAACCTAATTGGAGGGAGCCAGGCCTTATTAATCGATGAATCGAGATTTTGATAACGGCCGCTCGCTATATTAGCGAAATATTGGAAGAATACCATATGTTGTTCCCTACGTACCATTTATAGGCGATAATTTCATGCTAATGCACGATAATAAGACCTCATGTTGGCAGAGTAGTGAATGAGTACTTGGCAGAGGTAAATATTGTGACGATTACATGGCCGGCAAGGAGTCGGGATTTGAATCCTAAGAACATGTATGGGACATTCTTGGTAGAAGAATTCGGTCTCGTATTCCAGCTCCGAAAACGATGGAACAACTCCGAAACGCGCTTTTAGAGGAAAGGAAAAATAGCTCATAGTGAGATATCCAACAAATTTTCAAGTATGGGACATAGGATAACAGCGGTTATTTTACCTTGGGGACAATACACGCTACTAAACATTTTTCATTGGTTAAGTATGATTGTTGTTGTATTTATGTTTATGAAAATTTAAATACAATTTTTAAAAATTTGTCATTGTTTGGTTTTTGTTCATTTCACATATTCCTAGATTTTTTTCAATGACCTTATATTTGGTTTTTGTTTCATGTTTCCAGCTAGCGCGGTTCAAGTGGTATTCACATTTGAAAATTTAGTTATAAGCCATGTTGTGGAAAAAGTAAAAAAACTCAGCCACGTGATTAGACAAAGTATGCTATGGTAATATTTTCTAGGATTGTTTTGAATGGCCTTGAATTTGGTTTTTGTTTCTAGCTAGTGCTTGAACCGCACGCAAGATTCGCATAAAAAAAAATTTGTTTTAGGGTGGCCCGTTTTAAGACTGCATGCATGAAACAGAACCACTAATTAACTAATTCATTTTTTTTAATTATGCGTTACCTGAGCACCGCAGTACTTGTCAACAAGACCAGGTAGAAAAGTCTACGATCGGGTAGTAACCAACATCAAAGCGATACGTTATTTTGATAAAAAATTTCGTTTAAATAAAAATTTAAATCTAATCTGGATTTCGATTGGACTGATTTGCCAGGGTGGATGATTTGATAATGGCACTACGAATGCTTCTTATCAAATGTCTGGACATTCACATGTACCGCTCTATCTGCAACCTTCTGTGAACAGAATACATTGCTTAACATATGAGGATTTTGTTAATAAATCAGCGTTTTACATCAACCTATTTTTTGACTGACTATTTTTAGTAAAACCTCATTCCACAAAATAATTCCACAAAACCGGAATCTACCTACTGTATACGAACGCAAGAGATTTAAATGTTTGGATTTGGAAATGTTACAGTGTCAGTTGGCCAGCCTCATTTTTGCGGCGAGGTTATTGTAAAAACCGTGTGCTTGTCGGTTGTGGTTAACTGAATTTACACTAAACCGCTTGATAAAGACATTTCTAGAATTAGAATGACATGAATAAAAGTACTCTAGATTCCGTTTAATTAGTTGGCCTATCACTCCAACGAAAACCTTTATTATTATAAATAAAACAACAATGAATTATTTTCATGTTGATTTATTATTTGCCAGACGTTTCGATATACAGTCGGTTACCGCAGGTTAAATCCACTAAATAAAAAAATGGGAATTCCCGAATTCATCTCTTTTGGATATCGCTATTCTTTTTTCTATACTGAAAGGTAGATGATTTCATCACTAATCAAAAGACTAAAAATTTGTTTTCTAATTGGCTTTGGAAATGGTCCTTTTTTGTTTTTCATTTAAACACGGTAAAAAAAATTCATTTTTATTGTTACACGTGAATAAATCCAGTTCATTTTCCTTTCTTTTGTTTAATTTTATTAAAATAAAAAATATTAAATAAAAATTAAATTAGTGTTGTAAATTGTTTTTTAAAAAAATGGGAAAAAACAAAAGCCTAAACGATGTTGAAAAGGGAAAAATTGAAGCTTATCACGAGCAAAGACATTCGAGCCGATTTATAGCCGAAAAACTAGGCCGAAGTCACCGCTGTTGTGCTAAATTATTTAAGAAATCCTGAAAACTATGGAAAAATTTAGGTGTGGCCAACACACAACTTTCTTTTACGAACAGAGAATTTTGAGAAATTTTATTTTTTTTATAACATATTTTTTTAAATTTAACTTTTTTTAATTTTTAAATTTTTTTTTTTAATTTTTTATTTTAATTTGTTTTTAATTTTTGGAAACATTTGGTATAAAATAGTTTTTTGTAAACCATTTACTTTTTAAGACATTTGCAAAATAAATTTACTGTACCAAGGGAGTGGCCACTTCCGGTTAGCCGATTTGGAGTAAAATTCACTGGGACCTCCAAATTTATAAAAAAAGCTTAAATCTGAAGTTTCAGTTCGATTGGTTAAACCATCTGGGCTGTAGATAGGACACATACTGACAGACAGACTGAGAGACTGACATACTGACAGACAGACACCATTTCGAAACCCATTTTTTCGGACTCAGGGGACCTCAAAACAAATACATCTCTAAAAATCTCAAGGTCCATTTTCATGATTACTATACTTTATTTTACTAGAGTAAAAGAAAGTAATATAAATAAGACTTATAAGAATAATTGATGAAAATTTGAATTCAAATAAAAATTAGAATTGAAATTAATAATTATTACTTAAATTGTTGTTTGTATTACCTATCAAAACAATTTCATTGTGAGTCTATTCATATTGGTAAGTGTTCAAGCATTTATTGCTTTTCACGTGGGAATTTTGTAGTCTGAGGCAAAGCCGAGACGAAATCAATTTTTTTTTAATGATCTGTCCTTTGATATTCTTAAATCGAATTATCATATGCACAGATAGATCTGTCGATTTCCATATCGTGTGGACGCGCCTTTTTGCAATACTGAAAGAATATTTTTTTAGGTTTAAAGTGCAATCCACACGAAAACTAAAAGAAAAACTACGCTTAGTATGTTCCCTGTAATTCCAAAATTGTTGCTTTATTTAATCTAAAACCTTCTGATACTTGACCAGATACAATTCTTCTCCCGCTGGCGCTACATTTCATGAAGGGATTTGGCCGCCTCAGCGATGGTCCTCCAAATAATTCGATCTGACGCACGAGAACGCCAGACACAGTGACCGAGTGTGTTTAGGTCCCTTTCAAAGTCGTCCATCCATCGAGAAGGTGGTCTCACACGAGGTCCTACTTTTGTTGGTGCCGACTCCAAGGCCTGTTTGGTGGTCCGATTTTGTGAACAAACTACGTGCCCAATTATATCGAAAAAACTAAATGCGTTTTTTTCGGTTTTCAGAGGGTTTAGTTAAAACCAACCTAAATTCTATATAAGCCGTAGAGACCGCTCGTAACACAGATCCCATAAAAAATATTCAGCCTGTTTATTTATTTATTGGTTCTTTCGTGTTTTGTAGTTTGATTTTTATAGTGTATATATACTAATACTATACCTTGCTGAACTTCCTTTATATCTTACTAACTGGGTCAGTGCACTTTACGCCCCTCACACCTACTGGGCACCATCGCACTTAAACACTCCAGCTTCGCGTTGATAAACGGCTTGAGGTGCGCGTGCGGCACAGGGCTTTCGCACAAAACCGCCGACCACCTAAATTTTTTAATAATCAGCCCGGCTGATAAAGTGTTAAATCATAATGAAACACGGTTTAATCATAAACCACGGGAATCCTGGATATAACTAATGCAATTTCCCAGTTCATTTTTTCCTACTAGCCTCGTGCCATTGCACAGTTTAGGACGGTGTATTCCTGCGCCATCTTATATGAGCATTCATCGATTGAAAAATTTGGTTATATTGAAAACGAAAATAACGAAATACATTGTGTTGGTATATTAAGCGCACAATCCGAGTCTTACCTCTCCCCTCATCACTCGTTTTTTGCGAAACGTCTCTCGTTAAGTGAGTCATTTTCTACTACATATTTGTTTTGCTCCTTATGCGAGGTGCTCCTTGAGCTAGGCATCACTGTAATTCTTACACCAGCGGATCAAATAAACAGTATTTTTAATATAAACACCATCTCTTGATGTAACCAAAAAATAAATTTAAGCTCGGTTATATTTTTTTTGTGAAGAAACCCCTTTTTCAAAATCCATACAACGAAACAGGCATTTTCGCGTTTCCATAATGGGTTAACGTCGCAGATTAATACGAATTTATTACTTGAGAATTTAATTGCATTTTCAAAACGAATTAAATGGGATATTTAAAGTTTTTAAGATCGAATTAAATCTACAAAATATAAATTACTAAATTTCTATTTACCCAAAAATATTTTAAAATTTTTCGCGATTCCACAAATAGCTATGTATATCGTATATGCATCAACAATATGAATCACAAATATTTTTGCATCAAGTTTAATCCAGTTTGTTAAGATAAGTATTCTTCATATCATACTTTTCCCCATTTCTGAGGTGCGATTATGTATCTGTCTCGTATTACGAGTTACAAGTTCCGATAACTCGAAGAATGTTGACAAAGTTCTTTAAACTTAGGTATGTTGAAGTCAAGCAGAATCCTGTTTGTTTTATTAATTGAAAAAGTGGTGGTCAGGGATGAATAGGAAACTTACATTTTTGATACTTTTAGTTTATTGCAAACCGGTTAAAAATGGATTTTTTGTTGTATTATTGGTACTTTTTAGTTTTTCCAAAACCGGTTAAAAATATTTTCCGTGTTATTGATACTAAAATTGTTACGACTGGCATACGTCTCCACTTCAAACAGAGGAACAACATTTTTTGCGAAGATTCCAAACGCTCAAATAATTTAAATTTTTTTGTAGTTATAAAATACCATGACCACCATGGTGTTATATTTATGCTCGATGATTTTATGATTTCCGAATTTAAATTTGATATTCCCTCCGATTGTTATGTAAACATATTTTAAATTTTTTTGCATTTACTTGTTTTCTATATTGTCATGTACAAGCATATATATCTCTTGCGAGTTGGTGTGTGTACATGTATTATGTAGTATGAGATGGAATATTTGCGTTATTAAAATGTTCAATCTGGAATATTCTATTTTTCTTTCTGGTGTCATTGGCTTAAATTAACGCGTGATATTTGCTCTGAGTGGGGATACAACCGATCGGTGTATTAAGGTGGATTTATATTATCAGCTCGTCTCAGCACAGTTCATCCCAAAAAAATATGCAAAACATGCATTTACTAAGAGAATATTTATATTATCAGTAAGTTTCGGTGCAGCACAGTACAGCGCATATCGTATCATCCAAAAAGAATATTGTAAAAACAAAACGCAAACGAACAAATGCGAAAGAAAAACGAAATGCATAACTCGAAATAATAAATGTTTTTTTCGTAGTTTGTTGAGATATCGCATTCATTACCAACACGTGTTGCTATCAATAAATAGTTGCGTTCCCGTGTTCCAGATAAAGGATAATTTTATAAAAAAGCGACGAACATACATATTTGTTTATTACATCAAACGAGAAAATTGGAAAAGAGTATATTTTGAAAAGTGGTCATACGAATGGATCAAGAAATATTAATCGAATGTGTAAAGGAATACGATTTCCTGTACAATCAAGAAAATAAATTTTACAGTGACAACAATAAGAAGGATATAGCCTGGGAGGAAATTGGGAAAATTGTCAAAAACACAGGTAATTTTGCTTATTTATTTGTTTATATTTATTTCGTATTTTGTAGAACATGTACAATATTTTGAGAAGATCAATTAAACCATTCAATAGATCTGGATGTATTATTGAAAAAATTTGCGAAAGTATCCCTTACTTGGAAAGAAGCCGAAGTACCGTTACCACCTTGTAAAGGGAGGTTTTTTAGATTATCCCTCAACCGTTCGTTCTCAGATGGTACCTCAAAATGTTTTGTTTGTATAATGTAATTGTGCAAAACACAAGTAGTTAAGATAATTTTGTCAACATGTTCTGGCTTTAATTGAATTCTTCTATTATATAATCTAAACATTTGTGCGAGGATTCCAAAACAATTTTCCGACACTCTTCTTGCGCGAGAGTGTCGATAATTATAGTTTCGTTTTATATTGTCGCTATTTTGTAACTGCGCCCTAGGATATGGCCGCAACATATAGGTTTTAAGCGGGAACGCTTCGTCCGCCACAATTACATGAGGCATCTCTGTCTGAGTATTTGGCAACTTTTTAACTCCTGGCACATTTAATTTGTTTAACGCAAGATCTTTCCCCAACTTTGAATTGGCAAATATACCTCCATCACTATTTTTGCCATAAGATCCTACGTCGACAGCAACAAATCTGTAGTTCGCGTCTACAAGAGCTAGCAATACCACGGAAAATGATTTTTTGTAATTAAAATACAAAGATCCGCTATTAAACGGCGCCGTAATAGTGACATGCTTGCCATCTATGGCCCCTACGCAATTAGGGAAATTCCATATATTCCAGAAACCGTTTGATATTTTATGCCATGCTTTATTATTCGGCACTGGCATAAATTCTGATAAAAGTTGCTTGTTTACAGCGTCGCATACTTCAATCACTATTTTTGATACGGTAGCGTGGCCTAGTCGGTAACTAAACGCTATAGTTTTATACGAGTCACCAGTACTCAGGAACCTAAAAGAAAATATAATTTTAATACATTATTAGTGTTTGATTTTTCTTTAATTTAATTACCAATTTTCGATTTTTTAAGGGCCTGAATGTAAAAAACAATGGAATAACCTCAGAAATGGTTTTCGAAAAGCTACAAAAAAAATCAAAGAAACCAAAAGTGGCCAAGCTGCAACTAAACTAAAAAAATGGAAATTTCAAGAACAAATGTCTTTTTTGATTCCCTACATGAAGGAGAGGGAAACGATAACGTCATTAGATATTAATGTGGATGATGATTTAATGAGTGATGCTGAAATACATTCAGCAGAAGCAGGCGAGAAATGTTTTGAAGGGTCGAAAAAACCTTCTCCAGTCCAAAGAACGCCAGTAAAAAAGTTGTTCATTAATAAAAGAAAGAGAAACGAATCGGCCTCTTCTACATTAATGCAATACATTTTAAATAATAAAGACGTCGAGGAAACCAGCGACTTGGATTTATTTTTCAAAAGCATGGTCGGAATGGTTAAAAGATTTTCCCCGTTTAACCAATCGCTAGCCAAATCAAGAGTCTTTGTGGTAGTTTCGGAATTAGAGATGGAGGAAATAGCGCAACAGGCATTACAACCGATACCACCAAGATCGAGGCCAAGATCACAAACATTAAAAATGGAAGAAATATCGCAACAGACCACCCAACCGATTGCGACAAAACCCAGATCACAAATATTGATACATAGCGATAGTTCCTTGGATAATTCTACGATTCATTCATCATTACCTAAGGCGTCATCTTCATATCCCGTACTCGGGTCTTCGAAAATAATCAAACCGTCATTATCACTCAAGCGAACGGTGATAGAGGATATGTCGCAACAAACATTTAAACAAATTTTATTAAAATCGATGCCAATGCCGTATGTAACCACAAATAGTAATTGCTCCTCTGATAATTGTATGATTCAGCCACCATCACCTGTTGAAGGGCAAAAACGTTCATCTAATGTTTCTTCACATACTTTGGTGTCGCCACCACCTTTGTTTTATACAGTACCGAGAACATTACCATCACCAGCAAACACGCGATTTTTTTCATCCATTTCGAGTTTTGGAACTCCGGAAATAATTCTTAATCCACAACCAACACCATCACCACCACATTTATATATAAATAAAGAGAGGTACGATGAAGTAACCCAATTTTATTCAAATTTTTCAAACAGTTTAAGTGACAATGATTCTGAATAATCAGAAATTGTTTATATAATGATATTCAAGAATTGTGTTTTAGAAGTAAGATCAAGCATAAAATAAAAAAACATTATTACCTTAAACATACTGGTCCTATAGCCTGTTTAAATGTTGTATCCTGCTTTCGTATGGAATTTTCTATTTTACCTAATAACACATGAAAATCGTACTGTGGCATTCTAAAATACTGATAAAATTTTTCTTCGTCGTCCATCAATTGTGGAAAAATCGTCCAAAATTCGCCTTCGGTCTGCCTTTTCTTTAACATTTTGTGTACCGCGAAACGACGATAACGGCAACGACGGTTCTGCTGTTCCTCTTCTTCATCCAGCAAAAGAGCCATCATACAGACATCCTTAAGTTTAAAATTAGAAAACATTTTCCCTTTATTGATGTTTATAATAACACTTTTATATAAATGTTGTGAACACTACACAGAAAATATTTAAAATTTCTACGTGTTTTAATCACATTTACAGATACGTGTAAATTAACGTATACGTGTATTCGACGGATAAAGAAAAAATACTAAATATTATTAATAATATTTATTCTTTTATTTTATGCTCTACCGTAATCCATCGTATAATCGATGATACGAATGCACACAGGCATAAATACGAACCCAATGTATGAACTGAACTGAGCTGATAATATAAATTGTTGATGTAAGAGACGATGCATGACTGTGCTGAGACGAGCCGATAATATAAATCCACCTTTAGACGTGAATCCGATGCGGCCGTACAGATGAGTATGTACATATGTTCGTCGTCGTTGTTCGTTTTATTCGTTGTATTTGTGTACATAAAAAAAAACATAAATATCAATAAAGATTTTACAATAATAAAAAAAAAAAAAAAAAAAATTAAAATGATGAACGATGTGCACAACAGCACAAATGCAACGAATGGGACGAACAGCGATGCGAAGTAGAAAATAGGAGGGGGAAAATTTCTGATTTTATTTTCTCGTTGATGTAAAATATTTTTTTGATTTTTATTTTAGTCTAGTTTTGAACTCGGTCGATGAAGACCAGTTTTTTTTTATTTATATAGAGTCTGGTTTTTGATTTTAAGAGGGGAGTCTCGTTCTGAATTTTGAACCGGATCGCCTTTCATTTTGGTTGTGACAAATTATTTTTTTTTGTGATATAGCACTTAAAATTTTGCTTAAATTTATGTCAGTGAAAAATCTTTCTTTATAAATATAAGATATAAATAAATATACAATAGTATAATTGGATAATTTTTTCTTTTGTTGTGAATATGTAAAAGACAAAGTTAATAAAATTCACTGTGAACTAAAATTAGTATGATTCAAATATAACAAAAACAAAACATAATTTTAATACAAATTAAAATTAGAAAACTGTTAAAATTTTAAGATTCATTAAATGTTCAATAAATAAAAAAAAAAAATATTTTTAATTCCGAGTGGTGTTCTTTTCTTATTTCGGCGGAAAATTATTGAGGCCGTGGCAATCTAATTTTAATTTCCATTTGCCCCTCTAATTTTGTTCTTCATGCGGTTATTCAAGCATGAGAAATATGTCTGAAAACCCCCACGCCGCACCGTGAGATCTAGCCAGCTACTATACCGCATCAGACCGCTATTCTCATGTCTGTTAACGTAATCCCTTGGGGGATTGCGTTACAAAATAAACTAACTCTTGCACAGTTTCAAAAAATCTAATTGGTATTTTTACAACACACATTCGATTGTCAACTTTTGTGGTGTACAGAATGAGTTATAAAAATAGAAACAAAAATTAGTGATTGTTAAGCAATAAAAAGAGATTTAGTGGTATTAGTGCTATACAATTTTGTACAATCAACCACTACTGAAGAACGAATTAAATACAGCGATATAGGAGAATTGAAAGAAAATTGAAAAAACCAAAAAATGATTAACGTGAAAGATCATTTGAATGCAAGACAAACAGAAATCGATTCATCGTGTATGGACACGGAAAGCGAAGACGTGTCTGTAAAAGGAAATGTAAACAAACGCGGTCGACCATAGAAAAAAACACGGTACACAAGTACCAAAAACAGAATAGCATTCATTGCCCAATTTAATAGTACAACGTTGAGTACGGACGTTAACAATAAAAATTTTATTGCACCACCACCACCGTTGAAACCAGATAATTGTACATCATAAATTAATAAAAATCGATAGTATATAAACACGAAACTGGACAACAATGCAAAACATGGGACAACAACTCGCAGCATAACATCTTTACGAAGGGGGCAACATCAGCAATTTCATGCAACACAATTTTATTGTTTCATTAAAATTTATTTTTGTTACATTTTGGAAGCGGATATTCCCTGCACATATTTTTAATTGGTATGTATAAATTGTTATTGGTGTGAATGTGAAACATGAGTGAAAGGATTATTGTTGGCCAGATAAACATACAAAGTTTTTACGCCACAAAAAATATGTTGGAAAATTATCTGGCCAAGGATGAATTTGATGCTAATAAGCGAAACATGTGAGAGAATGAATAAGACGTTGAATGTGAGGGGGTACAGATTTCTTTCCAAACCAAGAAGCGATGGTTATGGTGGGGTGGCAATAATGTACGCCAAAAATATGACTCTTGAGAGGTTGAGTTACCCGCTTTTGAGGTGATTGAAGCAATAGCCGCCTCAACGACGAATTTGGAAAGAAATATGTTACTACTGAGCGTGTATCTAACCCAGGTGCGTAATGAAGATGGAAGGAATAAAGCCTTGAGTGACTTTAAAAACTTGTTTGAGTGGGTGAGAGATAAAAGTGGCGTGGAGTGATGTGGAGATATGAATGCGCATGCGAGAATGTGGGGTTGTTTTGACAATTGCGCGAGAGGAAAACAGTTGGCCGACCTGATTCAAGACTCCGATATGGTGCTCTTGAATGATGGAAGGCCAACTACAATGGCGAATGTGGGAGGCACGGCCAGCGCAATAGATTTGTCTATGACAACTATTGAACTGGCCTGGCGGGTCACTTAAAATGTTGAAGAAGAGAATTTGGGTGGTGATCATTTCATGATCAAAATGATCTTGAATGATAATCGAGTGTTTAGGAAAAAACGTGAATTAATGAATAACAGGGAATGGGTGAATCAAATGAATGAGATTCTCGGAGAAAATGAAATAAATCAAAGCCAGTTAGATAGTGAAATTGAACGGGTAAATGGACTGTGTACAAAAATTGTGGATATGAAAGAGATTAATGTGAATGGTTGGTGGAACAATGAAGTTCAATTCTGGTATGAAAGAAAGCGAATAGTCTTGCGTGAATTTAATAGGAATAAGAGTAGTGAGAATAAGATGATGTATGGTAAAATGAATGGAAAATTGAAAAAGGCTATTCGCAGAGCAAAAAGGAAAATTGGCGGGAATATGTGTCCCAAATGACACATAGAACCACAACTAAAGATGTATGGAGTTTGTTTAATAGGGTGAATGGTAAACATTTTAATGTGAGCAATGTGGTATGTGAGAACAGAGAAAAGGGTGAAGAATTTATTAGAATGATATTGAATGTAAACAATGATTTGAATATAATAAATGAAGTTAATAGAATGAGTAGAGGTGAAAGAACGGATTATAAGTATGAATGGAAAGAGTTCCTGATAGTGTGTCGAAGACGAGGGTTGTTCGGGATCATCAGGAGCTGGAGAGAAAATATAAAAATGTAATTTAGATAGAACTATGTATTTAATATTGTTGTCACTTATCTTGTTGTAGCTTATTGTATATATTTTGTATCCATTTTATTATTTATTTTTTGAAATATCCATTAATTTCTGAAATTGAAGTAATTATAAATTAAAATAATGAAAATATTGTAAGATAAACTGGTCCTTCGAGCCGGATTGAACAGCTGAGATCTGAAATTCGTATGGGTAAAAAATTCAATCCAGATCTATAACGGTGATACAGTGCATTTAACGAGAAATTTTATACAACAAATATTCGTCACCATCAAGGAAAAACCACACACAAAAGGAAAAATATACAGCGTGCCGCCGCCATCTTAAAATATTACAACTTAAAACCGCGTGAGTTTTTTAAATTTTTATAATTTTTTGTTTTTGAAATCAAATAATTTCTCGATAAACTATTTAATCGGTAAATAAATCAAAAATAAGTCGTATTGCAAATTAAATTGTGAAGTGAAATTAAACAAAAGCGGTGATCTAAGAGCAAACTATCAACTATGGCGGATGCATTAAAACGGAAACGTGGATTTGCGAAGGCTGCTTTAACTCGCCTCGAAAAGAACATGTTAAAATTGACCGAGACAACTACCTCAATTGATATATCCATTCAATTAGAACAACTCGAAAAGGTGTACTCTAAATTAACCAGTTTAGATGAAGAAATAGTTCAGTTGGAGAATTCGGAACAAAGCAGTGAAGTGGCGGAAATTGAAATTCGATATTTTTCGGCGAAATCAAAATTAAGAACAGCACTAAAGAAACAAAGCGAAAAAGAAGTTAATGAGCACATGAATGTATCCATTAATCGTCTATCTGATCAACAAAGGGAACTGGTGCAAAGTATACATGAGACGTCATTCATACAGAAGGATGAAGTTAAGTTACAAGCCGTACAAATTCCATCATTTTCTGGCAATTACGCAGAATTCCCAACGTTTAAGGATTTATTCGACGTTACCACAGATAAATCCAATTTATCTAAAATCCATAAATTTAAATATCTAAAGGGCTTATTACAAGGCGAAGCATTCAACCTAATCCGACACATGACGGTAACTGAGGCGAATTACGACGAAGCTTGGAGCAACATTGTACAACGTTATGATGTCAAAAATCAGATATGTAGTTCATTGGTAAAGCAGTTCTTAGATCAACCACAATCAAATGGATGTCCTAAATCTAGTGAGGTGTCTAGCAGATAAAACGGATGAAGTGTTGAGAAGGTTGAAGGCGTTGGGGAAAAAAGCAGAGGAACGAGATATTTGGTTGAACTACTTATTACTGCAAAAATGTGATGTTGAGACAAGAAAGGCTTGGGCACTGGAAAACGAAGAAGCTTTCCCAAAAATCAAAACTCTATTGACATTCTTGGTAAAGCGAACCAATGCATTAGAAAGAGCGGAACCGTATCAACCAAAACGTAATCAGCCGAAACTCCATATGACAACATTAAACGTGAAAGCTCAGTCTTCATTGTCGAATGTAAATGTAAAAAAACAAGATGCAACACGAAGCAATAAAGTGAGCTGTCCTCAATGCAAAAATGAGCACTACCTGTTCAGTTGTGAAGAATTTATCAAACTACCTTTGGAAGCTAAAAGAGATTTTGTATTAAATAAGCAGTTGTGCTTCATTTGCATGAAGTCTTCACATTCGTATCGAGACTGTAGGTCTAAGTATAGATGCACACTTTGCAATGGCCGGCATAATTCACCATTACATGTTCAGCGAGCACCTATTCAAACTGATACGAAAGAGGATTTAACACTTGGGACTATGACCAACCAAACTGAAATATCCAGTGCACATGTAGAGGCAAACAGTTTTTCAGCAGCTATATTACCAACAGCTTTAGTAAGAGTCACAGATGCTCTTGGAAACTTCCATCTTTGCAAGGCTATGCTTGATTCTGGTTTGCAGGCGTCCTTTGTTGATGGTAAGTTGGCAAATAAACTCCAACTACAAACACAAAAGGCTCGAATTACAGTTAGTGGTCTCGCAACTAGGGGTTTGATTACACGAGGAATTGTGGAGCTCGATATTTATCCAAGGGATCACGAAAATGAATTTATCAAAGCAAATGCCTTTATATTAGATCGGATATAATTGGTAAGCAATCCGCCAAGGTCAACAATACAAAACGAGAAAGATATTTTACAACCCAAGTTAGCGGATCCAGAATTTTATACAACAGCAAAGGTTAAATTACTACTCGGCGCAGACGTGTTTTTTTCAATATTGAGAAGCGAACAACATATCTCAAATAATTTTATTGCTCAAAATGCTATCTTTGGATAAGTAATAGCCGGTTACAATAAAATATCTAGTGTCGTTGAACCAATAACTCTTAATTTACAACTAGACCTCAACATAGAAGAAACACTTACACGGTTTTGGCAAACAGAAGAAAACCCATTACAAAGCCTAAAAGATGCGGAAGATCATCCAGCGGAGGTCCACTTCAAGAAGACATTCAAGAGAGCACCTGACGGTCGGTTCGTCGTGAAATTGCCATTCAAAAACAAAGAGGTTCAATTGGGAAATTCATACTATACGGCATTAAACCGACTGGAATATCTACAACGCAAGCTTAGCAGAAATCCGATCCTCAACAACGATTATTCAAAGTTCATCACAGAATATGAAGCACTTTGTCACATGAGGAAAATATTAACTACTGAAGATGAAATTTCCGGAAAGAACTATTATGTACCACATCACGCCGTCATTCGAGAAGACAGTGTAACAACGAAGCTGCGAGTTGTTTTTGATGCTTCTTGCCGCACAAGTAATGGGACATCATTAAACAATCTCCTAATGGTGGGACCAACAATTCAACCAACTTTATGGAGCATACTCTTACATTTTCGAAAACACAAATACGTCGTAACTGCCGATATACAAAAAATGTATCGTCAAATTTGGTTGGATGACGATGACATAAAATATCAAAAGATTCTTTAGAGGCATAATCAAAGTAAAAGAATTCAAAGTTATGATTTGCTTACTGTAACATATGGTACCGCATGTGCTCTATTTTTGGCGACAAGGTGCTTGAAACAACTGGCTCTCGAGGAAGAAAATCCAATAATAAAGGAAATCATCTTAAATAATTTCTACGTGGACGACCTGCTTACTGGACCTAGTTTTAAGGAGCAGTTGGTAAAAATAGAACATAAGCTAAGTGCAACGTTGGCCAAATCTGGGTTCAAACTACACAAATGGACATCCATCATAGCTGGAGGAGCTGAAAATACAACGTCGGAAGCAATGCAATTACCTACTGATAATGACGTAATCAAAATTCTAGGTCTCCAGTGGATTCCAAACTCAGACGCTTTCACATTTAAGGTAGAGCCAATGGCAGAAAGAACTCAAACAAAGAGAATACTGTTGTCGGAGTCTAGTAGGATTTTCGATCCTCTAGGATGGATTTCACCGTCAATCGTCACATGTAAGACTATCTTTCAGCAGCTATGGTTAAGAAAATTGTCATGGGATGATGAACTACCAAGCGATCTGAAAAATCAATAGCTGAACATACGAAAGGAATTAACTTTATTTGAGCAAATTAGAATTCCGCGATTTATAAATCATATTGAAAACGAAGAACTCATCGAGTACTATGGATTTGCAGATGCCAGCCAAATTGCATACGCCGCCGTCATTTATTGTAGAATCCAAAGGCCCGACCAAACATTTAAAGTATCACTGGTAACAGCTAAATCTAGAGTGGCCCCGCTAAAGCCAATAACCATCCCACGGCTCGAGTTATGCGCAGCTCAATTGCTCAGTGAATTGTTAATCAAAGTGGCAAGTGAATTTTCCGTTCCAACAGATCGATTGTTTGCTTGGACGGATTCAATGGTCGTGCTAGCCTGGCTTAGTAGTCATCCCTCTAATTGGAAACAATTTATTCGAAATCGCACAGCTGCCATATTAGACAAGCTACCTCGAAACCATTGCAATTACGTATCTACCAAATGTAATCCAGCTGATTTAGCATCGAGAGGGGTAAGACCATCACGTTTAACACTAGAAACTATCTGGTGGGAATGTAAAATGTGGCCTAATCATGATATTGTGGATAGTTTCGCAGTCCCGACAGACGAGTTGAAGTTAGTTAAAACTTTGAATGTATCACTCACAAGCGAGCAAAATTTATTCGACAAGTTGTTTACAAGGCCAAATAATTATTCAAAACTATTACGAATAGCAGCATATATACTACGGTTTACAAAGAGTGCCAGGCAGAAACAAATCTCCAACCATAAGGCCATTGCTGCGGAAGAACTAGAGGAATCTGAAAGGTTCATTCTTAAACATGTGCAACAGTCAATATACCATAATGAATTGAAGGTATTAAACAGTTCAAAGGCTATATCTAAATCGAATAATCTAACAAAACTATCGCCATTTGTTGACACAGACGGTATTCTACGAGTCGGGGCAGATTACAAAATTCGGAACTGTCCTTCAATGAGCAACATCCTATAATCTTACCCAATGGACATATTCTGAGCAAAATTATAATAACTTCGGTGCACATCTTAAATCATCATCCCGGTCTGTCTCTTACCTCATTCATCTTACGGCAACGATATTGGATCGTGAACTGTAGAAATACTGTTAAAAAGATAATTAACTTTTGTTTTATTTGTAGAAGGTATTCCAAAACAATTACTCAGCAAAACATGGCAGCGTTACCACCAGTACGAGTTTCGCAAGCGCGACCGTTTAGTAACGTGGGAATATATTATGCCGGTCCTATTATGGTAGTTTCAAAGAGAGGCAGAGGTGCAAGGTTAATCAAGGCATACATTGTTATTTTTGTTTGTTACTGCACAAAGGCGACCCACCTGGAGCTTGTGTCGAATTATACAGCAGACGCAATTATTGGCGCTTTGAAACGCTTCACTGCCAGACGAGGAATACCAATGAATATTTATTGCGACAATGGGACGAATTTTGTTGGTGGTGATTGGAAGTTACGCAGCATGAAAAAGGAAGCTATCCGATACTACGATGAAACAAAAAAGACAATGATGAATCCAACATTTATTGAGAAAACACTGGAGTATTGGGCAAATAATCGTACGAAATTTCATTTCAATCCTCCATTAGCACCAAATCATGGCGGATTGTATGAAGCGGTTGTAAAAATGACAAAAAAAAAATTAACCAAAGCAACCGGCCGAATGAATCTGACTGCTAAGGAGACATCTACGCTACTATGTGAAATTGAAGCGATTTTAAATTCCCGCCCTTTATGCCAGGCATATGCTGACGATCATACGTATTTTCTATTAACGCCGGGTCATTTTTTAATAGGAGCACCTCTTACGCAATTTCCTCAAGTGAAACATGACAAAGTTAGCGATCTCGGTCAACAATGGATCTAAAATGCAGCGCAGAGTCGAACGGTTTTGGCAAAGGTTTCACATCGAATATCTAAATACCATGATTTTAATATGTTCCGAAGATTGTAAGAGAATTCAATCCAGTTTCGAACTGATAAGCTTATGATTATGAAAAAATCAATCTTCTCATCAGGCCGCGGCGACTGGACTGATTATACCACAATTTACATTCTATATATACAGAATGTGCTGTGCGGTAAGTATTAGCGAATCATAACTAATACAGATGAATTCTCTTACAATTTTTCTTCTTCACAATATTCACACAGCTCTATTTCTGTGTACGCTAATTTTTACTTTATTACTTTTTTGTTGAATATTAATTAATTCATGTAATATCTAATATGCTACCGGTGGTTAGACCATTTTAATTGTGTTTCGATTAACACGAGAAGTATATTAGTATTTACGAACAGTAATTCAACGATACCGACTAATAGACAGAATTTTATTTATTTAATTATATGATTTTAATATGTTCCGAAGATTGTAAGAGAATTCAATCCAGTTTCGAACTATGATTATGAAAAAATCAATCTTCTCATTAGGCCGCGGCGACTGGACTGATTATACCACAATTTACATTCTATATATACAGAATGTGCTGTGCGTTAAGTATTAGCGAATCATAACTAATACAGATGAATTCTCTTACAATTTTTCTTCTCCATCTAAATACCATGCAACAACGACAGAAGTGGTTAGCTGCAACTGAGAACATCCAAGTCGGCGAGTTGGTTTTGTTAAAGATAGCAGTTTACCTCCTAGTCACTGGCCCCTTGGTGTCATCGAAGACATTCATCCAAGAGACGATCAATTAGTTCGTGTAATAACTGTACGTACGCATAATGCAAAATATAAACGGCCAATTTCCAAAGTAATTAGATTACCGATACATGAGTGTAAGGAGTAAACTCCTTACAGGTGGGACTATGTCGAAGACGAGGATTGTTCGGGATCATCAGGAGCTGGAAAGAAAATATAAAAATGTAATTTAGATAGAACTATGTATTTAATATTGTTTTCACTTATCTTGTTGTAGCTCCTTGTATATATTTTGTATCTATTTTATTATTTATTTTTTGAAATATCCATTAATTTCTGAAATTGAAGTAATTATAAATTAAAATAATGAAAATATTGTAAGATAAATTAAATTGCTGCCAAAACTTACCATCTGTCATTAGCATATTGTGACAGCTGAGTATTGGTTTTATAAATATGACATTTGGTCGGTAAAAGGTCAATCTATATTATCGACAAGATTATAGAAGTTCTTCGTTCCGATCGCACTACCATCTATGATTGCAATTCTATAATCTTTCTGACTAAAAAACTTTGAACTTATTCAGCATTCCTATTTCGGTTCGGTTTCCTAAGTTTTGGCACATTTTAGTTTCAGTGGAAAAATAATTATGATTAGCTCGTTCACTTTATTTTCGACAAGAGAGCTGTCATCATCTTAAAAAGGAAAATTGTCATTGGCGATTAAATTGTAAATTAATAAATATATTTGTTACGAGTTAAGTATTATACATAAAGTTTTTATTTATTAAACCTATATAAAAATTCAAAGTCTACTGTGCAAAGTTTTTCATATAGAAAACATTTATTTACGTTTCTATAACCTACTACAATAAAAACGTATTGAACAGAGTGTTAGATAGATCAAAATCTACCACACCAGGGACGAACCGAGTAAGTCATAAAATGATTCGGTTGTTGAGTGACTCAGCAAAACATAATTTGCTTGAGATACTCAACAAAGTGTGGATGGGTTCAAAAATACCGGACAAATGGAAAGAGAGCAGGGTGGTTCCCATCCCTAAACGGGATAGAGATCCAAATGTGGCAACAAATTATCGAGGCATATGTATGTTAAATGTTTTTATAAAAATTTTAAATGGAATGATGAAAGAACGAATGGAAGATTTTGTGAATGAAAATAATTTTTTGCCATCGACAATATTTGGATTTCGAAAGAACCAGTCTGCATTCGAGTGTGTGGAAAAGTTTGTTTGGGAAGTAAGAAAGGATAATATGAAAGCTATTGCAGTATTTTTGGACATTGAAAGAGCTTATGATTATGTGTTCCATGGAAATTACAACAAATTCTATCGAATTTTGGATTTTCACGGAAAGTATAGTATGTGGATAAAAGGCTTTATGACTGAGAGAAAAATGGTACTGAATAGAAGTGGTTTTAGGTTAGAGGGAGTTGCAAATGTTGGACTTCCGCAAGGAAGTAAAATATCTCCAGCTCTGTTCAACCTATATACCAGCGAGATACACCACATCAATGCAGACAACCAAATCGTTCTGCAATTTGCAGACGATTTTGTAGTAATTGGAAAAGGGAGAAGTATTGATGTGGCGGCTCAAAGAGCGCAAAAGGGGGTAGATGATTTATTACAAAAACTTAAAATGTTTAATCTGAGAGTGAATCCAAATAAATGTGCTTATATGAGTTTCAGATCAAAGGTTGCAAATGTTAATGTAAGTGTTGATAGTCACAGAATTGAACAAGTAAATGGGTACAGATATTTAGGTATTTGGATTGGTAGACGTATGAATTTTGGGAAACATATGAAAATTTTGGCAGATAATTGCAAGGAACGTTTAAATGTGGTTAAACGGGTGAGCAAACCTAATCCGAGTGTGACTGATATGTTAAGGAAGGCCCTTATATCCTCCAAAATTGAATATGGTATTAGTGTGTATGGGAATTGGGGCTTTTAGCCAATTAATGAAAGTAGAAAATGCGTGTGCAAGAGTGGTATTGGGGGCGATTAACTCAACACCAATACACACTCTGTGGTCTGAAATGGGTAGTTCACCTCTTGATTACAAGAGAGAATGGATTACAGTGAGAGAGTCGGTGAGAATTATAACTAAGAAAAATGAGTTTTGGAATGAAATGATAGTAAGATTGCAAAGTAGGGCGGTGTACAAACAGACATATAGAACTAGCATTGCACTTGAAAATCTTCTGAGTATAGGCAATGCTGGTCCGCAACCCGTTCCTAATATTCTTACTGTATGTTTCAATATAGAGGAATATAATAAGGGAATGAATGAAGTTATCGCCAAAATTATGTTTGGGAAAATCAGTCAGCATTATGTGGAAGATGATATCGTTTATACAGATGCTAGTGTGAATGAGAGTGGAGTGGGTGTTGGTATTTTTATGCCTAGTAAGAATGTTGAAAAGTATTTTAAAGTGGACAAAAGCATCTGTTTAATGAACGCTGAACTGATTGGAATGTTTAAAGGAATTAAACTGGCTGCAAATGAAGGGGAAAGGAAAATAGTAATATTTTCCGATTCCCAGAGTGGTTTATGTTTGCTAAAATGTGGAGGTTGAAGGGAAGGCAATTTGTATGTCGATTTGATTTTTGAGACTGTCAACGTGATGTGACCATACAATGGATCCCATCACATAGGCAGATCGAAGGGAATGAAAGAGCCGATATGTTAGCAAAAAAGGGTACATTGAATGACATAGTTCAGGAGTACGAAAGGAAGGATGCAAGAGACGTACTTCGAATGCTTCAGATGAATCTGTGGAAAATGAGAGAGTGAGTTTAGTGAGAAAAGTCTAACGAAAGGAATGAAGTACAGAGCGCTCCGTGGTACTCCTTTGAGAATTCCGTTTTTTTGAGAGCTCAAAGAAGATACGCGAATGTTGCGAACGGTTGAGAGAATTAGGCTGAACTATGGAAACTGGAAGGAATGCTTGTGGAAACGTCATTTGAGTGAGGACAAAGATTGTGAGTTGTGTGGAAGTGTGGAGGATGTTGAACATCTCATATTGGCTTTCCCGAGATATATCCAATGTAGATCTAAGTTCAACATCCTTCGGAATGCAAGAAATCTAAGTGATTTAATGAATGAGGGTGGTTTTTTGGCTTATAAAGAACTGTATGAATTTACTAGGATGAGTGGGGTAATAATTTAATACGAAATAACTACTAGCCGACAGAATATGTGAGGGGATTATCCGGCTATTTTTAAGAATAAGGAAAATATTAGTTAAATTGAATTTTGAAATAAAAAAAAATGTAAACAGAAAATTATAAATTTGGAGTTTCGGCAATATGGCTCATTTTTTATGTAGGAGCGAAGCCTACTAAAAAAAAAAAAAAGGTATTTTTACAACAACACATCCAACGCTTTTAAACTGTAACAACAATTTTGGATCTTTTGAAACTAACTAAAATAAGTTCCCAGTTAGTGTAAAATAAACGTAAAAGTTTCAAAAAACGCGGCCAAAACTGTGGTCTGCAATGGTTTTGTACTGTATCAGAACCGTATCCTAAACAATTTTTGAAACTTTTTGGTTTCGAACCTAAGTAGAAAGATTTTTATTGGATCGAAAAGCTGACTAATTAAACAATATTTAAATTTACTAACGGTCGATTAGAAATTGGAAAAATACTCTAAGTTTACAGACAAAAAAAATATTAAAATTAATAACAGAAAAAAGAAGGAAAACCCATTAGGATGTAATCGCATTACCGGTATCTCAACAATGCCGTCTTTCAATATATGTATATGCATACAAACAAAAGCATTTTCATTAATTTATTTCATAAGCAAAATAAAATTTTGAAAGTATCTGGTATTAAATGACTTTTATTGTTTTTGGTTTTTTACGTGAATGTGTTATGAAGGGAATCTTTACGCATCTATAACTTTGGAATCCGACTACCTAGAGATCTTAGCCATACCTTGTTTTTCTTATTTGATCAAGGTATTAGTCTGTCTTTGTTTCATGAAAATCGGATGAGTACTTTTCGAATTACTATTTATTAACAGATATCAACAGCGAGGATATAAGGCATCTCTCTCCCTCTAGCGCCTTGCTTGAGTTGAGATGCCTAAAACTGATAAAATGGATTAATAATTGAAACGATGCAAACAAAACCAAAATTAAAAACGATACAGAAACCAGACAGAAAAATTACAAATACCTTTAAAATCTCAGAATAATCTCAAAACAATAAAAATTTGGTATTAATACAGCCAAAGCCAAACGCAAATTTAAATAAAAACGTCACAAATAAAATGACGTTCCAAATAGATAAATATTTTGAGCAAAAACCAACAGCGACTAAATACAACTCAATATACAACAAAGAATTGTACCTCCCTCGACGATTGTTAGAATAGTGTAAGTCAAAAATGTTTCGGTCTATAATCTCTTGAATTTATAGAACATATGTATGTAGTTCAATGATCTATGTGTACATATATTTTCGATAAAATCCCCAAAGCAGATCTATCGTGGTCTGAGATGATGTTGTATCGTGCGAAACGTGCTCCAGGTCAAACACAATCTTGATTCATACGAAAACAAAAAATTACGCTCTGGAATATAAACGCGGGGGTATATTCGATTTCCGTTTTTTGTTCAATCATGATAAATGTTTTCTTTTAGAAATTTCATTACGAAACAGTAATACTCGTACATTTGAAAAATAATTGCTTTCTGGCTAAAAAAATTGATTAGAATTCAGTATTTTTACATCTAGCTTAATAAATCAATGTTAGGGCAAGGACTCTGAATTATAATGAAGGTCTAATGAACTACATATTTTAATAAGAGAGGATGTTTCAATTTGTTTAGGTTTTCATATCGAAAAGATACTGATTACAGTATCTTCTCAAGAAATACATAAGTAAATTAGGGTGTTTGTGTTATTACGAATAATTTTACACAAAATTGAATTGAATTTATAAAAATAATTTTTTACATTTAAAAATATGATGAAAAGATTTTTTATTAAACTAAAAAAATTGTTAAATCTTGTTTACGATATTCTGTTAGTAACGAATTATGTTCCGTTCCTCCCACAATGTTATAAAAAACTCTCATTAACACTAACCTTGTCCAAGAAAATCTGAATAAGGTATGTTAGTCAAATTCTACGCCTAGGAACCATTATTACCGACACCGGCCGACCACTAGATTAAATAGAAAAATTTCGGATACCTTGTTCTTAACATATTTGCTGGTTTGAAATTCAGAAATTTGTATGTAATGGATACATCAAAATGGATGTAATGGATACATTAAAACGGCAAGAATCTGATGTAACTAAGCCCATTCCTAAAAAGGCTAAACCTAAAATGTATTCTTACAAATATTTCGTCGAACCAGATGGAAACAAAATACAAGTATGTAAGAAAGTGTTTTTAAGATTACATGGCGTAACCGATTAAAGGATTAAAAGATTGGGAATGGTCAAAATAGCTAATAAAAGTCCTCACGAAATGCGTGGAAAATCTGCATGATCTCGAAGCAGCTATTGCATTAGAGATATTGCGCTGAACGTCCCAATGAAAAAGTAAACAATTTTTCAGAAATTATTTCAATGAAAATTTTAACTTATCATTTGGCAGACCATAAATTGACATCTATCCAAAATTTGAAGGAATTGGTGTTAAACTAAAAAAAACCTCACTCAACCAAAAAAATCACTGAAAAATGTCAAGATAACGGCAACGCAGTACTATAATGGATTACTTTGTATTACATGCAAAATATATCCACTGCCAGTTATCTCAGTCCAAGAGGTTTCCTACTTCCGTCAATAATATGAAAACAGGGAAAGCTACTCTCTACTCCTACCAAGAGAGTCAAGCGCTCAAATGGCCAAACGAAATGGAATCGTTTTTAAATGACTATATTTGTGCCAACGTAAAGATATACTATATATAAAATACATTATTAGCATCGATGAAATTTGAATCCGCAAATAATATTGCGACATTGCATGTAAAATTGTGTCATTGCGATGGATGAAAATTTTGGAAACACAACGGAAATCGTTTGAAAGAGTTATGGCGGAAAATCGTGCGTATATTAAAGCAACTCTTGTGACTAGAATAATACCGGCATCAAATATGTGACAATTTCGGTCTTTGGTGTAGCGTAATGTAGAAGGGGAAAATCAGAAACGAGCTTGTTTTTTGTCATGGTGTTCTAACGGTATATTGGAGAAAGTTCAAAAACTATTCGGTGGTGCCGATATCAAAGAAAGAACATACAAGGAGCTAACGGTAAAGCTAACTGAATTTTATTCGTCGAAAATTCATATACTAGGTTCTAGATACGAATTTAACCGTACCCTGATGAAGCCTAATCAATCGTAAAAGGAATGCGTTGCTGATTTGCGAGGCGTGGCAAGAAATTGTGGATTTTCGTGTAGTGGGGCCCCATGCAATGCTTCATTCGTGGATTTCATGATTCGTGACATGATTGTGATTAATAACCCACATGCTCCAGTTAGAACAGTTGTGGTGCTAGAAATATTAGAACTTTCCACGGTTGTGTGCATATGGTGGAAATGCTGTAACTGTGCGAGGACATTTGAATGCTCATGTTATCTTCAAGAAAAAAAAAATTCAATTTACCTCTTATGTATATTAATGTTGAAGTAGTTAATGTTGGAGAAGATGCCAACATATTGGGTCTTGATTGGATAACCAAATTGGGATTCCGAGTCGTAAATAAAGATGATTCAGTTCAACAAATTCTTCAAGTCAACACCAATTAACAAGAATTAATTAAGAGTATCGAAGATCTTTGTATGCAAAATCACTCGCTTTCCGATAACACATTGGGTACAGCGAAAAATTTTGAAGCGCATCTTACACTGAAAACAGATGCAAATCCAAAATATCAAAAAGCAAGACCATTGCCTTTTGCTTTAATCGATCCTATAAAGAAAGCCTTTCAGCGACTTGTCGAAAATAAAATCATCGAACCAATTCAAACTAGTGAATGGGCGTCACCCTTAGTTCCTGTAACCAAAGCGAATGGATCTGAATCTGAAAATCTTTAATGACGATGTCATTATTTCTGGTCGGACCACAGCTGAGCATCAAAATAATTTGGAACAATTATTCATCAGACTGAAAGAAAATGGTATTAAATGTAAGAAAGAAAAATGTGTGTTTGGGCAGTCAGAAGTTGAGTATCTTGGGCATATCACTTTTCCATCAGGCGTCCGACCATCAGATACTAACATAAATTCATTTGACAACGTGCCACGTCCAGAAAACGTTAGGCAACTTGAAGCCTTTATAGGTAAAGCAAATTAGCATTTAAAGAAATTAAAGAAGTATTGAATCAACAAAAGAAGGTTGGTTCATTTTGACGATAAGCTGCCGATCGTACTCGCTGTTGACATATCTCAAGACGGCATTGGTATGCCGTCATATCTCATGTTTTCCCGGACAGCATAGAATTTGCATCTATGATGCTAGAAAGCATCAAAAAGCATACAGCCAAGTGGAAAAGGAAGCACTCGGTATTGTTTTTGGTATTAAAAGATTTCATCAATACGCCTGTGGAAAAACTTTCATATTATACCAGTCGTCACGTTACATCGCTTGCAGAGATGGGCAATAGCACTGGGGCAAACTCTTACATCATTAAATTTAGACCTACTCCCAACATAGCAATGCTGATGGATTATCACGTTTGCCCAGGGAACCTAACAAGGAATTCGATGATTATGAACGAGAATCCGGAGTGGACGAGATATATGATATCGTTGTGAGAGAGAATGATATCATGTTTTGCAACGAATGATTCAGCACTGACTTTCAACCTTATTTTGCCCGTAACTTGTCATTTAACGTTTTTAATAGTATTCTTCTTTTACACACAGAAAACACGCGCGTCGTCATTCCATCAAGTCTCCGAGAAAATATCTTAGACCCTTTACACGCAGACCATTGGTGGCCATCCATCGATAAAGATATTTCATCGATTTCAAGAGATTGTCATACATGCCGCTCGAACGCAGACGCACCCGCCCGAGAATTTACATCATGGCCTTCACCAGAACACCTTTGGTAGCGTATTCATATTGATTTCACTGGAACTTATCTCAAAAAAAGTGACTGATCGTCGTTGATGTGTTTTCCAAATTCCCATATGTTGTGCCGTTATCAAACACAACTTCAGAAAATACCTTCATGGCTCTTCAACAAATTTTGGCACTAGAGTGATTGCCGTTTGTTATCGTTTCTGATAATGGTACTCAGTACACTTCGTCAAAATTTGAAGAACTTTGTCGAATGAATGGAATCAAGCATCAGACAACCGCACCTTTTCATCCTGCGAGTAATAGGAAAGCAGAGAGATTCGTTCTTACTTTTAAATCTAGTATGAATAAGATCATCAGCGATTTAACTAGCAATAAGAAAAACCGTAGAATACGTAACAAGCTCTAACAATATTCCTAGCAACATTCAGAACCCCCCCTGGGGCTGATGGTAAAACGCTAGCTTTTAAATTTCACAACAGAGAACAAGTTCAGGCTTGACCAACAAGTCTATAATAGGAATTTGTCGCGAGGGGAGAAATGGGTGTCAGGCCAAATAAAGAAGCATTTGGGTAATCGCATGTTTCTTGTTCAAACACAATGCGGACTTTGGAGAAGACATCAAAATCAAATTATCCCGGGGGAGGGGGGCAGTGCACAGGTCGAGACTCAACATGAAACGGCAACATATCCAGAAGTTTCACGCAGCTACGCATAAGACTCACCCAGACCTCAAGGCAGCGCTAGCATTACTACCAGTCAGCAAGATGATTTACCAATGGTGAGAGGGTCAGGACGACTGAGGACCAAAAACAATGTTTGGTTGTGATTCAATATATTATAATACATTTACATCATTCACACAAACCCTTAATCTGCAATAATTCTACACCATCTGAATTCCGCCTAATATTGCTATTTAAACAAAATGTCCAGTTAGTTGTTTTGTGGTTTTCAAGCCAGAAACTTCAAAATAAAATACCAGAAATAAATTGTCTGATTCTGCTAGTTTCGTTTGTGTAAAGATATAAATTAAAATACATTAATGTCAAAACAATAACATATTCCGATCAGTAGCGTATCTACAAACTCCGGGCCCCCCTGCAAAATTTTTCTTGGGCGCCTAAAAATACTTGTTCTACCTATGAACACGTAAAGCTTTTAGTCAAAAACATATTTTTCCTATTATCAAGCCTCGCTTTAATTAAGCATAAGGGGGAGGGAGGGGGCATTTGACTCTTCGAAGTATAAGATTCTTATTTGATTTAAATAAGAAACGAACGAATCTAATTCAATTCAAATAAGAATCCAATTTTTCGAAGACTCGAATACGTTCAAATCGAATTCACAAATAGCCCCCCTGATTTCGGGAGCAGGCGAAACAAACATGATTCATTTTAATAGCGTCAAACAAAACGAAACATTTTGCAACTCATTGTTATGACGTTTTCTAAATAAATCGATGAAGCTTCACAAATTTCGAATATAATTTGAAAAATATCAATAATTTCGAAATAATCTCAAAAATGTCGAATTTTCTATGTGCATATCTTGAATATCCTTGAAAATTCTAAGTCCCTATTTCTAACTATGTAAAACCAAAGGGAATCCTAACCCGGGCTAATCACCACCGTGTAAAATGTAAATAACCTACAAAATGAGAAATATCGAAATTTTAGCCTAATCTCGTAAAATTGACTAAATATATTATTAAGTTCTCTAAGCTCAGTACAGAACTTTTCCATTCAAAATTCGAATAAATTTGAAAATCTTGAACATAATTTCGAATAATCCTATAGAAATGTCAAAAACTTAAGAAATCTAGAATATACCGCGGAACAATCTCGATTACTCCAGAAACTTTGAATAATCTCAATATTATGTTTGATACCAAAAAATTTGGATATTAAGGAATAATTTCAGAAAGCCTGTAAAATTCAGAAAACTCACGAAAATCTCGAAAAGTTTCAAAAATTCGTGTAGATATAACTTAATGTTACTAATACTAAGCAACTTAGTGCTAAGCTCAACAAAACGATATCCAATAAGAATAGTATCGGATGATCCGTTATATATCGAACAAACATTTTTTTCGAATAGGCTCTAATAGGTTTAGTAACATCGAGTTATTAAATACACTCGACAATCTCAAACATACTCGAATCACCAATTAAGGTTCGAACATCACGCATCTCATTTCAATGCTAAACTACAAAAATCTCGAGAAATTTTAACATGGATCAAAAGTAAAAGTTAAAAGGATATTAAATCGGGAAGGGACGGGAATTTCCAAAATCGGGAGAACCCCGCCAAAAAAACACATTCACTAATTTCAAAATTAATTTCGCATTTGCATTTTCCTTATACCATATATACAATATTTAAAATAGTTTTTGAAAATCAACCGATTTTACCGGTTTATTTTTATTTACCGTTTACCGATAATCAAAAGATCCGGTAAATGAGAAACTATAAGTCGAACGACCGCCAATTAATTATAGAGACTGACTGGTTTTGGCTCAAGTAAACGTTGATTCGTTTTCTAAAAACAAGGACGCACTTATATAAAGTAAACAAGAAATGGTTTTAAGTTGCAGTTAGATATTTTTCTAAGAAGAAAGGTTCAACAATATCTTCTTGATTTTTATGAACATCAAAATGATACTTCGCAAGATGCTTAGTAGCAAAGCAGATGAGTAATTGCTCCCTTTTTCCAATTAACCTTATGCAAAAGAAATTAATATTATAATAATAATTATATTAATATAATCTGTTATCAATCACAATCAAAATTTTGCAATCAAATACAACCTTTTCTGATCAAAACTTGATCTGTAAAATTCTGAATTTGTTTGCCTAAATGCTTAATTTGATTTGTAAAAGGGGTAAACTTGGAGTGCAAAATGTATATTACAAATAAATGAACCCAGCAATTTGATGTCGAAAGTTTTGATTTCAAACGAGTTTAGCAAATTTTCTTCTAACTCTAAATATCTGTTGGATTCTAAATGCATTTGTATTTCCATGCCAGAGTCAGATTACGAGTAATTACTCGGAACTTTTTCACCTTCATATTAAGAAAATATTTAGCAAATTTGAAAAGGTGGTTTACTTTAACTTTAATCTAAACACCTTTTATCTAATCTTGACTTTGAACTAATATGCCAACGCATGATAAATCTCCTGGGCCCCAATAACCGTGGAACCCTCCGTGGCTGCGAGTGCTGCGAGTACCTAGTTACGCCACTGATTCCGATGTCAGGCTTCAAATTTAACTTCAAGGCAAAACCGTTATCGGAAAGATGCTAAACAAAAACAAGTTAAAAATAAAGATAAGCTTTCCTTTCTAGTGTCGACTTTTTTTGAGTTCAACTTTATCCCTAAAAAACGAGGGCAGGTGGTACCCTCCAGTTTTATTTAGCCTTCCTGTAGTAAAGCTGGGTGACCTACAGGCGATTTGGAATTCCCAGCAACTCGTAAGAGTAAAATCAAACGGAAGACGCGGCCGGGGTAGGAATATACGGGAGTGGGACAGCCTCTCCGAAGTCCTTGGGCACCAATGCTACCGTCTTTCTGGCGGAACTACATGATGTAGTAAACATCTAGGAGGGAGAGCAATAAGCCCTGATAGTATGTATCACGTACCGGCTTTCAGTATCAAGTTCATTAAGAACCTGAATATTGACTGGACGGATAATTAACCTTCGCATTGTCGGCAAAAAAAACCCTCTATCTTGACTACGAATCCCCGTGTAAAGAAAAAAAATTCATATATTTTCGCTTATATTCCATAGGATATTTGAATACAGCTCTGTTTACTTAACTGTTTTTAATTTTGTTCTGTTGCTCT
This sequence comes from Tipula vernalis, assembly GCA_958295665.1. Classification (NCBI taxonomy): domain Eukaryota; kingdom Metazoa; phylum Arthropoda; class Insecta; order Diptera; family Tipulidae; genus Tipula; species Tipula vernalis. Next base: position 274,951,900 of record OY282560.1, read on the forward strand.
TGCATGTGTTTTACCTACAAAAATTTAAGTCGATGTTTGATTTTTAATAAATGTAGTTAGTAAAAAAAAACAATTAATAACTGTGATTCTATAAATGAAAAAAAAAAACAAAGATGGAAAAGGAGAAATTAGAATAGTTGTCAAGTGTTCAAATGAGCAGGTAATACAATATAATTAAATTTGTAACTGTATTTATAAAAAACACATAAAATAACGGTTTATTGCTGCGTGTATTGCATCAAAAATTATCTTTTATAGATTATCGTATTTATTTACATATATTAAATGGGAATAAGCTCATGGTTTTTCCACCCTTCCATATAACACATCCATCAAACATTTAAAATTTCCTACAAGCTAGTATTAAATATTTTTTATACAAATCAAGTCAAATTATTAGTCAAACAATAAACATTGAGTTCGGGCAGACCTACCCATTCTGACCTTTTCAAAGAGATAAACTGGCTGTTTCACCTTAAGCAACTTACATAAAAAACTAATTCATGAAAAATAAAAAATTCATTTAAACTGCAACCAAGAATATTATTTGAATAAAATGAAATATGACCAAACTTGCGTAGGTTATAGGTATATCTAACTGAGTTATTGAAATCTTTTTGAAGCAAACTAATACTTAGTGAATCACGGTGTTGATAAATCACATCACAGTATGTAAAGTGCGGGATGACCAACGTTTTAACCAGATATAGTCTTAAGTTCTCCGGACAAATCTTTTTATGAAGTCTTAAGCCATACAGAATAGAGTTTAGCTTGCGACAGGTTTCAATGATGTGGTCGCTACAAGTGAAACTGTTATTCATGCGTAGACCCAGATTACAAACTGTATCAACTAATGCTAATTTATCATTATTAATATATAAATCCGGTATTATACCCGATATTCTATTATGTTTGGTCTACTTTACCAATATTCCGTAAGGTTCGAGTTGTCTATTTATTGTGCCGTTATTATGCTGTGTATTGGTTCTGAAACCAACAATAGACTGGTTAGTTGACCAACGATAACAGATGTGATTTTTTCAAATCAAACCAATTGTATGTCATGGGCGTATACCATTTAATTTAACGCAATATAATTGTTTTATCTTGCTATTACCGTATATGATTTCCTATGTTTTCAGAGGTATAGGATACTTTAATGGAATGGTTGCTTATTTATAGGATACGAAGCTATTAGTGGGATATATTTAATTAATCTTACCGAATTTAGAAATATTAAATATTCGATAAATTTATGCACAAATTTCGAGTAAATTATTGTTGCTTGTTTCGTCGTTATGTATAGGGTTTAATGTTCTGTGATATTCGCATTACTTGTGACTTGTTCGTAAATATCTAGTACATGTGTTAGTTGAGACTAGATAGATTGCGTTTGTGGAGAAGATTTTGGTTAGTTGACTAAAGGCGAGTATTTAACAGCGTAGTTAGCAAGCTACTGAGGCGTACGCCCTATTTCACTTACTTTCCTGCTTTGCCACGCAGGAATTAGCCCGTTATGTTAAATACTCCCGGTACCCTTTATGTTAGTATGATGCTGATACTTACTAGTTTCTGGATATTCCCTTGATGATTACGTATAAATGCTGGCTTTTATGTTTTTATTTCACTTTTATTTTTTGTTAATTTAAATTTTTAGAGATTATAATTTATATTTATAGATTATTAATTATTCTTTCAATTTTTATTTGATTATTATTATTCTTTTAGATTGATTTTGACAGAATGACGTTAACAGAATGAATTTTCTACAAAATTTGTAGTTCTTATATACTAATTTTTATTTAACGATTACAACAACAACATATATGGTACTATATGTTTACAACAACAAAATATATAATATCGATTTACATTGATTTTGCCGAATTTTCATTTTCCTGCAATTTAAATATATCGATGCGCTACATTTTGTAATTTTGTAATAATTTTGGGTTATTTTATTGCTTTCAATTTCAATTTGTGTTACTACGTATACTTATCATGCGTTTTCTTTTCTTTACGTTTTGCCGATCACATATGTCTACATAACATGATTACTTTTCTTTATGTAGATTTCGGTTTTTAGTTCTTGGTTTTATTTATGGGTCATAAATTAATATTTTACACTAATAAATATTTCCTACTTATTTAGACCTGGGCCCTATTGCACCAACTACTTATCACTTATTACTTATCAACTTATCATAATTTTTGATAATTTTCTGTTGTACCAAATTGAAATTTGAGAAGTATTTAATTGAGTTATAATAAGTGATAAGCACTCACTTATCAAAATTAAGTTGCACCAATTTGCGAAATGATAAATGATAAGTAATATTTTGATAAGCGATAAGTTTGAGGTTTTTGATAATTTTTTCGTAGTTCTGTTGCACCAAAGGTTTTAACTTATCAATATTCGACTGCTTTAATGATAACTTATCAAAAATATCAATAAGAAAAATTTCACTACTCAAAAAAATTGATAAGAGCTACAAATTGTAGTGGTATGACGGAAGTCTGTTAAAAACGTTATTTTTTTTGCTGTTATTGGTAAGATGAGAACTTTTGTTCAATTTTAAAAGAGTACAAACACATTTTTCATTAAAATTATTTATTATTCAAATGATTATAAATGATAATAACAATACATGTAACAATGTGTTTTCAAGTGTATAATCACTTTAATTTCAAAATTTATACCGCTATTTTATTGTATTCTAATAAGATATAATATTAAGTCAAAGTAAGAGGTAGGACAGTTGTTTTTCGATATTTTAAAATTAATATAACACTATCAAATATAGGCATTATATCAACTTTAGTGAACAAAAACTGAAATTTACTAAACGAAAAAATAATTTTTATAAATAAATGCGTCGGTTCAAAAGATTATTCGAGGATGAAAACGAAAGAAGAAATCGTGTAGTGAAAGCCAGAACCAAATATTCTCTAGACTCGCGTGTGATAAAATATTTTTGTTTGTCACATGATTAAGTTGAGCACGTATTACTAAAATTCGGAGCAAATTTGCACCATGGAAGCGACCGAAACTGCGCATTGAGTCCTCTATATCAGCTACCAACAACACTGCATTGAGTTGGGTGGTTACCCTCAGGTAGCTGGTTGCTTCGGTGGAACAATGATTAATATAGATGCACCTACGGTCAATGAAGAACACTGCGAATCGACATGGAAAATATTCATTGAATGCAATGATGGTGTGTGGCCCAGACCGCAGCTTTTATGCATTAAATTCAAACTGCCCAGGTAGTGTCCATGGCTCCAGAGTATTGCCATATATAATGCTATTTAGGAATTTTGAGTCTTGTTTTTGCCTGTGATTTTGGGTGATAGTGCTTCCCCTTAAAGATTGGTTTATCCCACCAATGCGAAGAAATCCGGATGATGCAATAGAGCAAAGATTTAATCGTGCTCATAAGCGGACGAGACGAATAGTGGAAAATCAGTTTGGTTTGTATATGACGATTACAATTTTTGTATAATGTAGTTACATTCAATTTATTTGTTAATAGGAATTCTCTTAATTCATTTGTTATGAAAATAAATTGTTTACGTTTAAGTACTGCTGAAAAATTATTTACAGTTAGAAAAGAGAATTTATTTTAAAAGCAACAAAAGAAAAGTTTTACAATTGATTCTAAACACTGAAATAAGAACTCTCAATTGTGAAAGGTTTCTCTTCATGTATTATTATATACATGCAAAATTGTTGTTATTATTAAATAACAGAGTAACAATTTTTTAATTGTTTTGCTATATAGGTACAAAACCATTGTTTATCATATAAAACGTGCGGAAAGCATATTATTTTGCAAACACTATCACATTTATAGTATTTTTGTGTAGATCATTACAACTTATCATAAAAATTTCATAATTCGTCAATTGATAAGTTATAGACAATCTGATGTGCAATGCTTATTACTTATCATTATCAAAATTTGATAAGTTTTCAAATTGATAAGTGAGTGAGATTTTGTTATTTTTGGTGAAACACTTATCACTTATCATTATCAAAAAAACTAACTTATGATAAGTTGATAAGTAATAAGTGATAAGTAGTTGGTGCAATAGGGCCCTGTTCCGATTATTATAATTTCCAATTTTATAATTTTACGCATGATGATATTTTCTGTAGTAATTTATGTTTTTATTTCTGTCTGCTACTATAATGTTTTGGTATAGTATCACGATATACTATACTATCTTGATGTTTTATTTACTTTACTATGGAGATGTTGTTTCACAACACCGAGTAATTTCTTCTACAAATAAACATGGCCTGTGTTTTCTTTGTATTTAACATAAGACCATTTGACGTTGACCAAGAATAAATACTTCTTAGATCTTCATTAATTTTTGAAAAAATTTAATTTATATTTGCTAATGAACCACCAATATATAATTGAACATCGTCCGCGTAGAAATGGAATTTTGAACCAGAAATGCAATCAGCTAAATCATTAATGAAAAGGGAAAATAAAGATGCTAAGATGCTCCACAAGTAACCGAAGCTGTTTGTGATAATGACCCTAATAAATTTACAATCTGAGTCCTATCCGACAGATATGAAGATAATAAACGAATAGCACAGCCCGAAAAATTATAAAATAATTTAAGCTTTTGCAGAAGAAGCTGATGATTAATAGAATCAAACGCCTTGGAAAAATTCAAGAGGACAATCACCGCAAAAGATTTAGATGCATTAAGTATACACGAGATATCATCTACAACATTAACCAAGGCGGAAGTTGTACTATGAAAATTACGGAATCCAGATTGATAACGATTTAATAAATGTGACTCACTAAGATACAATGAAATTTGATCCTTTAAAGTCAATTCAAACACCTTAGATAGAATTGGGGTAATATTTATTGATCTTAGATCATGTACATAAATTGTGAACTATTTTACTTTTATTTAAAGGGATAACTAGGGCCTTTTTACATAATATTGGACAATACGAGTTAGTAATACACTTATTAATTATAAAAGTTAGATAAGGTAAAATAAACGGCAGTATTAATTTTAGATACTTAAAAGTCATTCCATCATTTGATTTAAATTCGCCACGTTTGATTTAATTTTTCCAATTAGATTCACTATACAACAAGGTATGTGACGCATTTAAATTGGAACGATGAACTTTGAAATCCAGACATAGAATCATCATTAGAATTCATTAATGGTAACACGCCACTAGTAGAAGGAATGGCTGAAAAATCTAAATTGATATCATCAGCCGAAAACGATATAGAATTAATAGAATTTTTATCAGCAATGCCAACTGATCTAAGATTATTCCAAAGCCACTTCATGGTAACCCTTGATTACCGAAATAATATTTTTGTTTACATTCACGGATAAGGCTAGTAACTTGATTTCTATAGTTACAATACTTAGCTTTGCGACCAAGATCACGGTGCTTTTTCCATAATTGATCGTATGAATAAAAGCAAAATTATCTTGAAAGTGTACGTAGTGCGTAATTTAGCTTCGGATTCAAAAGATGATTTGGCGTTTGATGACGATGATATCGATCCTGATTATATCCCTGCAAATGACGCTGGTGATTCCGATGTGGGGCTCGAAAATGTTATCGCTGAGACAAGGGAAACTACTGACTCAGAGGCCGATGACAAAGAAGATTGTAATATAGATGACAACACAGATGATAATAGAGAAGATCTAAACCAGAATGATGGAAACGATAGTGAATTTTATATCGTTAAAGATTGTACTAAATGGCGAAAATCGGGTCCTAATTTACACCGTTTGTTAGCCCACAATATTTTGCGCGAACTACTATTTATGAAAAATTTAAATGATGTAGACACATTTTGTAAATTATTTGATAGTTCAATGCAAAGTTTAATCTGTAGAAATACCAACAAAAAGGCCGAAAATCAGTATAAGAAGTACATGGAAGCGAATCCTGATAAAAAAAATGGTCTAAGAACCATTAAAAGAGGAAGAACTGTTAGCCTATTTGGGTCCTCTAATAGTTATTGGTGCTCACAATTCCAGTTATGAACCAACGGCCGTATCGAGCTACAATGTCTGTTCGACGATTTTACAATATTACTCGTTTCATTCGATTCGACTAATATGCAACTCGGCAAGCTCGAATGGAAACTGATAAGGCGGCACCAATTACGGAAATTTTTCAGATGCTAAACGCAAATTTGAAAAATAATTATAGACCTCATAAATCAATTACAATTGCCGAACAGTTATTTCCGTTTAGAGGTCAAACGAAGGTTACTCAATATATTCCCTCTAAACCCGCAAAGTATGGGATCAAGATATGGTGGGCTTGTGATTCCGAAACCGGATACCCGTTGAATGGCCAAATTTATACGGGTAAAATTGGGAATATTCGTGACAAAAATCAAGGTGAGCGGGTAGTTAAGGAACTCATAGCCATACAAAAATAGCGGTCGCAATGTCACTACCGATAATTTTTTTACTTCCGTACCACTTGCAAAGCATTTGTTAACATGGAATTTATCAATGGTCGGTACAATAAAAAAAAAAAAAAACATGTACTCCCGTAGAATTCAAACCATCTAGATCTAGAGAGGTTCTGTCAAGCAAATTTGGATTTGGAGAAAAAATGGTGCTTTGCTCCTATGTGCCAAAAGCGAACAAGGCAGTAATATTATTATCGACGACAGCACGACGACGAGAGTACTTCAAAACAAACAAAATTAAAACCCGATATTATTTTATAATATTATTCTACAAAAGGAGCCATTGATACAATGGACAAAATGTTGTCACAATATACAACAAATCGCTGGCCACTGGAAATGTTTTTTAACATTGTAAACATAGCATCAACAACAAACTGTAAAAACTAGTCGTCGGCGAAAATTTTTAGAAGATCTGGGTGAAAACCTTTGCATTCCACTAATAAAAAAGAGAGCTCTACTTCCAAGAGTTGTGAGCCATTATGCCACCAGAAGTGCATTGCAATGCATTCTGGGCCTACCAATTGAACAATTACAAGGGCCTAGTAATACTTTATTTACAACAGACCAATTATTTGATCGAGATGCATCCGGTCGATTAACGCATAAAGGCCAATGCTTTATGTGATATAGTAAAGGGAAAAAAAACAGATGTACAAGAAAAATTTGTGGTTGTTGCAAAAAACTAATCTGCCAGGAACACAACCTTACTCAAACACAGTGTCAACTATGTCATATGAGCCAATAGTTCTTAATTTTTAAGATATTTTCCTCAATTTTATTTACTTTTATTTTATTAATTTTTATTTGCTTAATAGAAAATGAAATGTGATATATGTATGTACAATCATTATTATTGAATATTGAATTGTGATCTGATATTTTTTCATATCAATGAAATAAAATAAACCAAAAAGCAAAATAAAACTTGCTTGTTTTTTTTGTATAGAACATGAGGAAAAATACTGCCAAGGTGGTCGAAAAAAGCGAAAATGGATAAATTACTCATTACCCTAGATATCCCGAAATAATTTTTGAATTTTCTGAAAACATTTGAAAAATTTAATCACTGAGTAAAAGCGATTTTAAAATTCGCCTAAAATTCATGTAATTATTCAACGGAGAAAATCACGATTTTTACCCAGATTACCCGACCCCATATACCCGACAAGGTGAAGGTTGGGCAGGGTCCAGCACAATATATCTATTAGGTTGCAGTGCGAGGTGGCTGATCGCCCACATGGCCCTCCAATAATAATAATAATAATCCCGTCTCTTCATTGGCAATGAAATAAATAACGAAACTTTTGTCCTGTCAAAAACAAAGGTTGTTGTGCAAGCATTCCTACTATGGCAACATTTCCATGCTACTCCTCAAAAGTACCAATCAGTCTTTTAAAAATGAACGACCTTCAAAAGTTAAGACAATACATATCGGCGGATTTTGAAACCTTCTACCAAGGAATTTCGGAGTAACCGAAGAATGCAGCATCACAGGCAGACTTTTAATAAACATCAAATTTCTTGGATGAATTTCCAAAAGGACCCATCTCGAAAAAGTTTAACAGCCATTTTCCCCACCACACCTTTATTCAAGGCAACCATTTAAGTCTCTTAATTTAAGCTGTTCCAATGAAATTAGTTTTTTGTGTCTCCTATAAAATTTCAGAATTTAGATATGAACCCTTTTCGAAATTTGTGATTAATCATATGAAATAAAAATCAGCTCAGTATCTTAATATACAAGTCTTTTTATTTGTCGCCCTTTATTTGTTTATAAAAACCAAATCCTATTTTATTCCCAAATAATTTATAATTAAAATAATTTTGTTCACAAAATCACAATCTACTATCTAATATTTTCAAAATAAACAAAATTTGCTGTAATTTATTTATTATTAGGAGTAAAATGGGCGCAAGGCGGTAATAAAATTGTTATCTATATGTTACGTATAAAATTGGGTCTTTTATGTGTATTTTGTTATTTTCATCATAATTTTTGAGATTTCAATCCATAAAACGAAATTGTATTCGACAAGGAAAGTCTTCAGTTATACATATGTATAATAAAAAGAAAAAAATACAAAATTTGAGTTTGTTACAATACACTGACAAATGTTATGTTGATCCTTTTCCGTTTAAAATATTTCCGTATGTAGTACTCGCCTCTAATATATCGTGATACAATTTTAGAAAGCATGTTTTGAACTATTCTTGTAGCTGAGTGAGTTATGTAATGTCTCAAAGAAATTATGTTTTCAAGAGTAACTAATACATTGAAACTTTTTTCAATTGGAATGAAACTATGACGAGTGACCGATTTATCTAGGCCCGTCACTATCTTATGCGCACATATAATTTCACCGTTCACTTTTGTTTTTTTATTGAAGTTTATAATATTTATTTTATTGATGATGTTAATTAAATTAATCACTGAGTGTTTATGTGAGTAAAAGAAATGCAGAATGAAAAGCATAAATCAAAACGAGATTGATGACGCGCCTCTTGATTATTATCTTTTGGTATTTGTAATAGAGGTAAAATAATTGTATCGTCGACGAGCTATCAGCTCGAGCAATTTTCGTTTCTGGTTCCCCACTATAGGCTTAATCACAAATTCGGCTTGTATTGATTTGTTGACCACCGCGTCGGCACATCTGCACTGACGTTGCAGACCGATGCGTGGTTGAACATACGCAGGAACTATATAATAATTTAAATCATCAATACACCAAAAGTCGTTTTCTATAAATCTACTTACTAAGGAAAATCGCATTTGGCTTTGTAAGTTTATTTTCTAAGCACTTGAAGCGGTGTTGTAAGTCGTTGGATAAATTTATTGGACTTATTACTGACAATGAAGGAAACAAAAGCGGCTCGAAAAGTGGTCAACAATAGCTATCCCTACATTACCGAGTATGGTTGCTTCTGCCAAATACTTAACTTGCTCATTGTCGATATCTTCAACATTCAGTCCATCAACAGTTTGAAAGCATCAGTCAGTCATAAGGATGGTTTCGAAAATGAAAAACAAAAAATCGCATATTTTTCATCTCGATGGACCTCTTCGGTAATTTCCTTTCAAGTTCTTCTTTCTTGTTCAGATATGCCCTGAAGGGCCTTATGAAAGCATCTACGATCTCCTAAGCGAACCGTTTTGAATAAAAGTTGAAATTGTTCACTGTGTACTTCACTACGATTGCTAAATGGCTATCTTTTTTTTTTTTTTTTGGAGAGTTTACAGTTTTGACTAAAGTGGTGGACTCTTTTGTTTATATAAAACCAGTTCTTTATATAGAACAAGTACTTATAGGTATTCTTAAATCACGGTGCCGAAAAATGCTTAAAACCGCTACAATATGCCGCAAATTTGCCTGAACCAGCTATTCGAGTTTATTTTAAATATCGCGGAACTTCACACAAAATATAAGGACGGCAACAAAATAATTGAGTCTTAACGCATAACAATGCTCGAAGTGAACTTTTTTCATGACCACTTCTTTGTTGCAAGTGAGCAGCTCTCTGATGAGATTTGGTGGGAGAAAGTGTATTCTACTTCATCTTTAAGGGTGTTTCAGGTTAATATTTTTCGCATGCCTGCATCGAGAGCTGCAACGGAAAGCACGTTCTGTACTTAAAGTTTTATAGACATAGCTCAACACGTAATCAAGATTGTTGACGGTACAGGACTACTAACCTACATTTTGCATAACTTTAACCTGACCTTATCGAATGTAAGAAGTGTGGATAACGGAATGATAAATGCGTCGGCGGGGATGACCCATACATTGATTAAATAGTTTAATTGATCATAAACTTATACTTATATAAAAATGTATTAATTACTGTAGGGGTTGACCTTTCCGTCCTTCGACGTCTACGACCGATGAACACCCCTTCAAGGAAGTCAAGGATTTGGTGCTCAAAAATTAATTAAAGATCTTGTTGACATCAAAACAAATTTTGGGGAGACAACTCTTGGTTTTTGCATCACGATAATGCGCCGTCTCACACTGCGTTGGTTGTATGTTGGCTAAAAATTCGACACATATATTTTCGCAAGTGCCATTCGCCTTATTTAGCTCCGCTCTAGAAAGCACTCCGGGACACCGTTCTGACACGATTGAAGCGGTTCAAGCCAAATCGAAGAAACTTTTGTAAACCATTTCGGAATTATGTTTAAATACAGATCAAGTAGCTGTTCCTCTCCAACATTTTAATAGTGTTCTTTGGTACAACTTGAAATCAATATTTTGAATAAAAAGTGTGTTACCTATTTTACCCGCGTTACCGGTAATATTGCCGATAACAATACCATATTTTAAAATATCGGAAAGTTTACAACATTAGTTGTGGATCCTGAAATCTGATCAGTGGAACCAAGTATTCCGTATGCGGGCTTCAATCTATCTATTGAAATGGTGTGGTTCTTTTCCTTGATCGATACGACGAATTGTTTTCATAAGCGTCTTACAACTTTGTACGAACCTTCGTAAGGTGCAGTTAACCCAATGCCTACTTTATCTACCCTCTCGAAAACAAATCACAATTGACCAGAGATTCGGGATCAAATATATCATTTTCCCATTTCAGCTGGTGAACACTTCAGATCTTCTTTCACTGTATCTCAGATTCCAAGTAAAACAATTGGAATTTCTGAGCTCCAATGTACTGTATTACTGCGAGCCGTAAGAGCTGTTTTAAGCTGTCTGTGGAAGCGTTCAACTCTGCCATTAAATTGTGGGAGATAAGAAGTGGTGCTTGTTCTATGTGAACCCAAAAGTTTTGTGAGCTCAGAGAAAAGCTTGGACTCGAATTGGCCTCTTTGATCGGTTATTATGTTGAGCGGAATCACAAATCTAGAAATGTACTATTATACAAATGTTTTGGCAATGGTTGATGCAGTGATGTCTTTAATCCAGTACGCTTCTGGCCATCTGGTAAAGCGATCGACACAAGTTAAGAGATAAGTGTATCCATTAGATGGAGGAAGTGGTCCTACTATATCTAAATGGATATGCTCGAATCGACCTGGCGGAATATCGAATTACCCATGTGTTGATTTTGTATGTCGCTGAACTTTCGATTTTTGGCAGGCTAAACAAGATTTTACCCATTGGGTTTCGTGTGTTCCAAAAGTGTGATCAATTTACGCGTAGCACGGATACTTGGATGCGAAATATTGTGCAGCGTATCGAAGATGATTCGGCGTAGCGGCCCTGCAATATAAGGACGATTGTTCCCTGTTGCTGTCTCGCAGTATATTTCCAAGCTAGGCAGTTTGAAAAGCTCAAGATTCACGTTGGAACTAGTGTTACAAGGGGAACCAGAAAGTAAATTCTGAAGTTCCATGTCTGTTTTCTGTGCCTGAACAATCTTGGTGTAATCGAAATGAGTCTCGACTTCAGCAGTTTCGTGATGTAAAGCGCGAGAAACCGTATCAGCGACCAAATTGTCTTTCTCGTGGATATGTTGGATATCCGTGGTAAATTGACAGATGAAATCCAAGTGACGCGATTGTCTTGGATTTCGTTCAGTTTTTGACTCGAATGCTCTAGTCAGAGGCTTATGGTAGGTGTAAATGGTGAAGTCCCGACCCTCGACAAAATATCCGAAATGTTTGACTGCCTATTTCTTTTTGGCATCAGTGAGTTTCTTTGAGAAAAATCCCACGGGCTCCCAATACTTGTTGACAGCAGTGTTTGATGCGTCAGAGGTTAAGCTGAGCTTTGAGTCGCTCAGTGGATGTGTAAGAAGTGTTGTTTTCGCTAATTCAGTTTTAAGAAAAGTTCTTGGGTGCCTTAGGCTTTTTGAGTAAGGCTGCTAAGTGTATGTGAATTGGAGCGAGTGTTCCAGTGAGTTTTGGTATGAATCGGTGGTAGTAATTTACCATACCGACAAAACGCTGAATGTGTTTGGTTGAGGTTGGAGCTGGGAACTCCTTATTGGCGCTAATTCGGGTGATTCACCATTAGCGGGTGATCTTGTGGCTGACGATATCAAGAGTGCTTGCACCGAAAATATTTTCGAGTTCTTGATGCTGACATCAAACTCTGTTAATTTTTCAAAAAGTTGTTCCAAACGGAGTTTGTGTTGTACCTTAGATTGTGATGCCACAAGAATGTCGTCAATGTAGACAAAGACAAAGTCTAAGTCTCGGACGATTTCGAGTGGCATTGCATAGACCGAATGGCATTCGGCTGAATTCGAAGAGGCCAAAAGGACTCGTAATTGCCGTTTTGAGAACGTCTTCAGGTGAAACGGGAATCAAGGGGTAAGCTCCGACAAGGTCGATTTTGGAGACTATTTTGCAACCATGCAAGTCCATGGAGAAATTTTGTAAGTGAGGTATCGGGTAACGATCAAGTGTTGAAACCATGTTTAGTCGCCGATACTGGCCGACGGTTGGCAGATCCCTAGTTCCACCATATGCTGAAATTCGGTAAATGCAGCTTTATGACGCAAAGGATCTCTAGTCTACTTGGTTTGGATACTGGCAAATGGCCTGTAGTGATAATGTGATAAACCACGTTGTATCTCACTTGTACATTGTAGTTTGGTAGGGCTTTTAAGGAAGGAAACTTCTTTAAGATTATACCATACCCGTTGTCGATTGTAAAATGGATCGGAGTGGGTGTGTTAACTCGAACGGTCGAACTTTTTATTTTCTAAATCGACGCGCCAATGATTGGACGATTCGCTGCTGCTATTATGAAAGCATGCGTGAAATTACGTTTAAGTTCAATGTTTACTTGGAGCAATTTGCTGCCGTAAATATTGATTGAACTGCCGTTGGCGGCCGATAAGACTAATTTTGATTTTTTAGAATTATAAGTGACGTAATGGCGGAAGGGTACGATGGAAGGGTCCATGCCCGTATCGATCAGAAATGTCAGATTATTTGTTTTATCATGTAGGAAAAGGCGACTGTTTTTCTCAATTATCTTATGGTTCGTCGCCGCGACCGTAAGAATTATTGGTTTGGGGTGGTGGTGTCGTTTTCCATCGTTTTGTACATTTCTGAGCTCGTGCATCAAATTTTTTGTGGAACCAGCAAATGCCCGTTTGTTGGTGATTTTGTTGAGCATTTCAATTGAAATGAGAGTTGAGTCGTGATGTAGAGTTTCGGCCTCGGGAACAGCTGCGAACTCTGTTGGTCAATTTCACGAGAATAGTTTCTATTCGTTCCACTCGCGCTCCATTAACTGCTTTGAGTCGGTCTTGAAGTGTGCTGAAACCAGCTGATAGAGTTTGTTGCGGTTACGGCCTATCTTCTTGCTGCGGAACTAACGCGATTCTAAGCGATTTGATCATTCCCGCGTTAAATTTATATCCGGCTAAACTTTTAATTTGGCACAGGACCTCGGATGGCCGCTTGTCTCTGATTTCAGTTTTGTCTAGTAAAATCACGAACCGTTTCTCTTCCGATGGTGAATTGCGTTCTACCAACATAGCTTTCAGAGTCTCATACTTGTCGGTTGTTGATGGGTTTTGTAGGACGTCCACGACTGTTGCGAATGCTTCTTCTGAAAGAGCTAGGATTGTCTGGCTATATTTTAAGTCATCCCTAGTTATTTTGTTTATCGTGAATTGAACATCTGTCACTAAGAGGGGGGTCGTTCCAGAAAGGAGACAGACGAAAGCTTGATGTTGATGCAGAGATCTCCGTCTATGTTCCAGCCGGGTTGTTTTCTGCACTTCCATTTTGTTGGGATGTTTCGAGTTCTGAGAGTTTTTATTATCCTCTTCGTTAGTCATTTTTGTTAAAAATAGTAATTGTTTTTTTTTTAAAACCAAATCGAAAAGAGAGGAAATCGTAACAACAAGGTTGCGTAAAATGGGAACCGTCAGCCGTAGATCACTAAAGTGCTGTTTCGTGGAAAGAAGGCATCCTGCAATTACACCTTAAATCCAGAAATCCAGAGTTGGCTGAATTATTAGGACATGGCACAATCATGGCATCTTGCACAGCCTGCTATAAATGAGCTATATAGCTCAAAGTAGATTGTGTAAGTGGGATTAGTGTACCAATCAAATTTGTTTGTGACTAGTAAATTTGTTTGTGTTTGTTTGTGACCGTTCCCATTTAAACGGTTTGATTATGTTTTCACTAAATGCACCTGTGCTCGTGCTATTATAGCCTTGTTTTTTCAAAGATTCGATAATGTGATGAATGATGTTTTATTTTTCTGGATTTCGTAATACGTTGTCGTATTTAAGAATATCGCTCCCGTTGGCCTATTTCGCCGCTTTTATCAGGCACGGTTACAAGGCGGTTGAATTTATCCTATGTGGCTTCCGTTAGCCTGTGGTATTGCTAAGAAATGGTTGCGAGGATTAATTCTTTATATAAAGAAAATATGTAAATAGGTTGTGGCATGTAAATGTGTACGTACCTCTTACCTGGTACGGCTTTACCGTATCAGGTTTCGAATCTATTAAATAGCAAATAAATAAATATAAGCCGCAGCGATGGTGGTTGTACTTGCATCTGCTTCGAAATTTCTCAATGAAAAATTGTCACCGCGGTGGCGGGTGATGCATGCACGCGCTTTTTGCGTGTTCTGGTGAGGTCACCAATATGACAAGTGGCCGACTTATCTAGGCCCGTCACTAACTTATGTGCACATATAATTTCACCGTTCACTTTTTTTTTTATTGAAACGCACAAATTGTATTTATTCAAACTAATCGGATCATATCGCGTTGACCCAATCCAGTTGTGTAACTTACCTTTAAATTCAATCTCTCCCTAAAATAAAACATACAAAATTTGGCATTCATCAGTCCACCTGAAATACAACATTAAACTCTACATAAATTCCTTTAAATTACTTTAATTTATATAATTATCCGGTTCCATTAGACTCCATTTAACGCAATCGGAAATTAGAAATTAATTAATATTGGAAATGTCACTTTATAATAAGCAGAGTAAAATTGTATACTTAACCTTAAAATTGAATCAAAATTTGTTGTACATAATATCCCTAGTTAATCCGTATTTTGAATAGTATTGCCTGTATTGTTTTGTACCACCAAATCTGAAATCAAAATATGTAATTCATAATTAAGAAAATATGTAACATATAGTTAAAAATACTTATCTTGTTTGTAAACAAATTTCACCTTGACATTCCAAATGTCAGATGTAGGTAAATTCTAGTGTGTATTTAATTTTGTAATACACTTTCGAAACTTGTGATCGACACGACATCTGTGCTAATTATAACACTAAAAAAAACCCTCGAACATCAATTTCGAGAGTGTACGTTTTGCTGTGCACACACACAGACATAATTTTGTAAAATATGTTATAATTCATTCGTGCTGCATTCACTGTGTAATAAACATTCCTTAACCTAAAAATAAAATATAAAATATTAAAATTATTGTGATTGAGTTTTTCCGGATAATTCCAAATAGAACCCACCTATAGATTTGCTTCAACCTAGAAGTAATTCGTACACTGTTCATAGTTTATAATATTTATTTGATTAATTATGTTAATTAAATTATTCAGTGAGTATTTATTACAAGGATTTAGTTGACAGATTTATTTTGTACCCAATAATAGTTATTAGGCTGATTTCCAAACGAAACTTATTTACTGACTTATTTGTGGAACCTAACTTATTCCATAAGAAATTACATTGAATAAGTTAGGTTCCATAAATTAGTCAGTAAATATGTAAGTATCGTTTGGAAAACAGCCTTAGTAGAATATTATTTATCACCGCGTATCGTTATTATTTACTAAATATTTTTAGAAGAAATGCAGAATGTGAAACATAAATCTAAACTAGATTGATGATGCGACCTTTTGGTTTTTGTAATAAAGGTTAAATAATCGAATCGTAATCGTTGATGTCGTCATTAAGAAGAACATGTTGGTGGAGGGTGTCGACTACAAAACCTTTTATATAAATTTGATAGTCTTCATAGGAAATGGTTTCGTTTAATTTGAAAAAGGTTTCTGATAATTTCTAAAAGTTTCATTCAATTTGGAAATGGTATCATTTAATCTGGAAAACCTCTATGTCGAAATTCAAACAATTATGAAAATATCTCAGAGATCATAATTAAGAATTTGTAACGTTTTCCTTTAAAAATTTGTCGTAGAAAAAAAAGAGATTTCTCATATGTTTTTTATGTTTTGGTTTTTCCTCGTTTCTAATTCCTTTCTAAAGGTAACGGTTTTTAGACCATGGCTTTATATAATCTAGGTTGCTTCGCTGCTCACAGTGGTCTGGAAAGGCAGTAAAGTTTGGCCACCATGACCCGCCCGGAGACAAATAGACAAATTATGTTCCTTGGATCTTGAGAACTTCGAAAATTACCCCCCCTCCCCCTCCGAAATCGCCGCTGATCCTTTTTTACTCTTATCCATACTTTTTGCGTGCTGAGAAAATGCGAAAATTCAATGATTTGGGGAATTAAAAGCGCGCAGAAATTTCCGCGTGTGCGTGTCCGGGAGTGACATTAACGGGTATACACTCAAGTCTCTAGATACGGGGACTCGTCCTACATGTATGTGTATGAATGAACGTGTGTGTGTGGGTATGATTGTGTGTATGAACCATTTATGCGCTTTCAGATAGAATTCATGAAGTCACACTGTATTTTTATGATAGTTTCTTTCAAAGAGGCGTGTATATGTGTGTGTGTGAGCGCTCAAATCGAGTTTTCACAACAAACACAATTTTCGCGTTTTCCAAGTCAGTCGTGCGTGAAATATCATCCACTTCACATCTTGAATATTACTTCTAACATTTATAAGTCTTTATTTGCTATTTTATATTTTGTCAAACATGGGCAGTAAATGCGATCACAAATGCAATCATAGCGAAAACCGAAGAAAAATTTGTGCACCTTGTGGTCGGAAAATTGTTTTAAGTGGTAGAACATTGGAATATTTTCGAATAACGCCATGTCGCGAGGAGCAGATACAAAGTCGTATAAATGTGAATTTTCGATTGTCCGATCCTCGATTTCCGACTAGTATCTGTGTGAATTGTCGAAGAATTCTAGATGAAATCTTACATCCAGAGAGCGCGGAGAACTCAAGCCGATCATTCAAAATCATGCCCAACTACGAAGATATTATTTTGCTGAAAAATACAAGGTACGGTGGTGAATCAAGTGTTGTTTCTTGTGAATGTTATATATGCCAAACTGCACGTTGTAAAGGTGACAAAAAAATAAGGATAGGTGTACCAATAATATAACGTTCACCCAATTAAAAAATCCTAATCCATACGAATCGTTTGTTTAGTAAAAGTTATACAAAATTATATTTTTGAAATCGCACTCAATTTTCAAGGGCTAATACCGGCCATTGCCAACAATGATGACAAAGGTTTTGCACTTGGAATAGGCCCTTTAATTACCACAAGTCAAAGCACTTGGAATAGGCCCTTTTATTACCTAGTCAAAACCCCTAATCCATATGAATCGATCGTTTAGTAAAAGTTCTACAAAATTATCTTTTTGAAATCGCACTCAACCCTCAAAGGCCAATATCGGCAATTGCCAACAATGATGACAAAGGTTTGGCTAGCACTTGGAATAGGACCCTTAATTACCTAATTAAAAAACCCTAATTTATAAGAATCGTTCGTTTAGTAAAAGTTCTACAAAATTATATTTTTGAAATCGCACTCAATTCTTAAGGGCAAATACCGGCCATTGCCAACATTGATGACAAAGGTTTTACACTTTGAATAGGCCCTTTAATTACCACAAGTCAAAGCACTTCGGATAGGCCCTTTAATTACCTAGTCAAAAACCCTAATCCATACGAATCGTTCGTTTAGTAAAAGTTCTACAAAATTATAATTTTGAAATCGCACTCAACCCTCAAGGGCCAATATCGGCAGTTGACAAATATGATGCCTAAGGTTTGGCTAGCACATGGAATGGGACCCTTAATTACCTAATTAAAAAACCCTAATCCATACGAATCGTTCGTTTAGTAAAACTTCTACAAAATTACATTTTTGAAATACCACTCAACCCTCAAGGGCCAATATCCGCAATTGCCAACAATAATGACAAAGGTTTGGCTGGCACATGGAATAGTCCCTTTAATTACCTAGTCAAAAACCCTAATCCATACGAATCGTTCGTTTAGTAAAAGTTCTACAAAATTATATTTGTGAAATCGCACTCAACTGTTAATGGCCAATATCGCCCATTGCCAACAATGATGACAAAGGTGTGGCTAGCTCATGGAATAGGACCCTTAATTACCTAATTACAATGCTGGGCAAATTATATTACACTGAGTAATTAAAATACTTTTCCTAGTTACAGCAAACTCAGTAATTAAAATACAAATTACAAATACTTTACATTTGTAAATTGATAAATTTGATTTGACAAAATTCATTTAGTGAAAAAACGTATCATTAGAAAAAGATTAATAAGATTAGGTTTTATGCTGATGACTCTGGAACCAAATTTTAATAAGCCTTGAAAAATGTAAATAAGAAATTTCAAAAACTGGGGTAATTAAAATACAAATTACAATTACTTAGAATTTAAGTAATTAAAATACAAGATACTGTTACTTGAAGAATGAGTAATTAAAATACAAATTACAAATTGTAATTTGTATTTTAATTACGTAATTCAAATACATCTAATTCGTTACTGCCCAGCCTTGCGTTCAAAAATAACATCTGAAAATGGCATGTATGCTCAAAAATCTCCTGAAGCAACTGAAACTAAAGTGATGCGTGCGCTGGTAGAAAAATCCGGTTCGACATTTGAAATTTGTGTTCACGACGATCTGGAAATAAAAATAAGGAAACAAAAAGAATCATTTTAGCAAGTAATTATCATTTTTTGTACTTATCTAATTTGTAATTCCAATAGTGGCTGATTTATTATATGATTTTTGTTGTTTGCCTGTAAAAATTAGAATCAGTATATTAACGCAAAAATTATATTATATAATTGTAACTTAACATTTTTATTCAATTTTCAACTCCAGTAACATATTGATAGTTTCCCATAGGAATTCTAACCTGAAAATAAATTAAATTTTGTATTAAATTTATCACCATATGCTATGTAATATTATATCAAAATACTTATCTTTGAGGTATCCAAATGTCCATAATTATATATTTTATTAACTATATTCAATACCTGATTAAATAATTGTAAAAGTTAACAAATAAAACTTATTCATTTGTTTACTTAAAACTTTGACGTTTATTCAAAGTGTTATAATTTAATTTGTATTACAGTTCTTTAAAACATAACAAAAAAAAGAGACATCTAGAGTAAAGTATATATTTTTCTGTTGATTTTATAATAATAGCCACCTAGATTTAAATACGAAAACTAACTGTAATTATTTTGTAAAAAATAAAATTTATATCTCTCTGTTACTTTGACCGTCATCGGGTATACATAAAATAAAAAATAAAAAAAAATAAAAATTTATACTAAAAAAAAGACCTTGGTATTGCTTATCATCACGGCGGCAAAGGGAAATTAAATTGGAGACAGCAACCGGGTCTTTAGGTTACACAATTTGTAATATTTGCTTCCAATGTACTGGTAGAGACATCAGACATGTATGCTGCTCAAAAAGTAAGCCCGCTCGTAAGAGAGTTAATATTGAAAAGTTTGTTGCGACTCTTCCTGTAACACAACAAGAACAGTTTTGTACGTCACTGGTGTCCAAAAAAATGCAGGCCGCCGATAATAAGACCATGGTGAAAATGAGGACGGGAGGACGCAAAAGCAGAGATGTGAATAAGCAAGGAATAAACGCCCAATTTTCATCTGATAATTTATTTGATTTTCAAGTTCAGTCAGGTACTTCTGGTAGACAGATGAAAAAATTATGCACTTTCATTAGAAAGAATATCGGTCGAAAATCGGTTGCTAGCAATTATTTAGCAGAAGCGTCAAAAAAATCCAAGGCATTAGATGACGTATATAAAAGTACTATTTTGAGTTTTGAAGTCGATAAAAATATAAATAAACAAGAAAGACCAGTAGTGTGGGCCGATGCCGAAGAAACATTAGAGTGTGTTTTAGTAAGAAGAAATTTAATTGGCAATTACATTATTAAAGTTATGGCTGACAGGGGTCAAGGCTTCTTCAAGATTTGTATGACTATTCTTCCAGAAGATTATCTATGTATAGATTCAGATGATGGTTCTAAAAAACAAAAATTAGACTCAAACAAAAATGAAGGGAAGTTAACAGGAATTCATAAGTTGATAATGTTGGGTATCGTCCCCCTAATCAGTGAAACTTATGATAACGTGAAAATTTTATTTGATTTGATTAGAATAAATTCTATTCCATTCAAATTCTTGTCAGATTTTAAGCTTCTTTAAGCTGAGCTTTCCTTACCAATATTGTTTCGTGCGTCTTCGAGATCTCAGGAGTCGAAAAGAACTAGATATTGGGAAATTAAACAATGAGCGTGAATTAGACTTAAACGATGTTTCATACTCATTAGAGCAAGATGTTTATAGACTAAAAACTTACGAAGATTTAGAATCAGACTACCAGAAATTCGTTTCACTTGGCAGTATTAAGAAACAGGCCTCAAGAAGTAATAGTACAATAAATAAGCCGCTTTTTACCGAAGAATCGAGTGTTTCTGTCTTGAAAAAGTGCGTTGTCCCAGAGCTTCACATTCTACAAGGGTTTGTAAATCACTTGTTCTGGGACTCAAGTTGATATCCAAAAACTATCACGGAGAAGTTTTTGAAGGGAACGCCTGTATGAAGCTTCTTAAGGAACCAGAAAAATTGTTCGATAAAGAAATTAGTAGTGCAGTTGGTGGTGAGTTAATCATGATACCGTAGGTTTCTGCTTTCCAAGCAATGAACAAAATTGTAGAAGCTTGTTTCAGTTTCAGGAGAAATGAGCAACATTTGTCAAAATATATAGATGAATTGAGAAAAGCGGTCCTGGCAACTGGAATAAGTGAGACATTGGAGATTCACGTAGCGATTCGGCCACGGATTCGGTCTCTGGTCCGAACAAGCGGGCGAGTCAGTTCATCATGAATTTTTGAAATTCTGGAATCGATGGAAGATCAACAATATTTTGGACCCACAATACTCCCAGAGATTGAGATCAGCAGTGGTAGAATTTTCCTCAAAACACATTTAATTCGTAAGAGGCTTCATTATATTATTCAATAATATAATGATCTTTGTACTAACTCCAATCTGTTACAGGTTCCTAGTCCTGGGTTCCTAGTCGACAATAAACTAATTTTACTCACACACATACACGTAGGAGGAGCCCCCGTACCTAGAGACTTGAGTGTATACCGGTTAATGTCACTCCCGGACACGCACACGCGGAAATTTCTGTGCGCTTTTAATTCCCGAAATCATTGAATTTTCGCATTTTCTCAGCACGCAAAAAGTATGGAAAAGAGTAAAAAAGGATCTGCGGCGATTTCGGGGGGGGGGGGGGGTAGTTTTCGAAGTTCTCAAGGTCCAAGGAACATAATTTGTCTATTGCCCGGTTGGGTCATGGTGGCCAAACTTTACTACCTTTCCAGACCACTGTGAGCAGCGAAGCAACCTAGATTATATAAAGCCAGGGTCTAAAAAACGTAACTTTTACAAAGGAATTAGAAACGAGGAAACACCAAACTTTACATAAATAACATATGAGAAATCACTTTTTTCCTACGACAAACTTTTAAAGGAAAACGTTACAAATTCTTAATTATGATCTCTGAGATATTTTCATAATTCAAACCTTTTTCAAATAGGCAAGGCATAAAATTAAGCCAGGTAATAATAAAATTTCGTGTAAAATGTCAGAAACATACCAATTCGCTAGTTAACGTCTTAGTAACGTAACTGACCATAAAAGATCCCTTTATTAAATTAGTAACGAAGTTTTCTATCGAAATCTACGCATAGTCTAGACAAAGAAAAATATTTTGTTATTGTTGTTGGTGAAAATATTAGTTTTGTATAAAGACTTTGTTATATATTAATTAATAAATATTAAGGCTTTGAAAATGGATCAAAAACCGAAAATTTGATGTCGATATCTGTATAAGAAAGTTTGTTTTAATAAAATATTGAAATTAATAAGGTTTACAATTTAGCCATTAGCATATTTAATTAATACAGATCTATTATATAATAAATACAATTAACGTGTTGGCATAAATCACATTATACATAGTGGATGGAGGATACGGAGAAAAGTTTTTAATTAAAACTCAAAAATTATTATACGTAAATACAAAATTGATCAACATGAGTGAACGGCAAATTTGCTTACGAAATTGTAAAAAATACAAAATATATTACCAAGCTTCTTGCTACATAAAGGAAAAGTGTTTGAATCTTTTGAAGCCGCAAGGCATCCATATCATGAGATCACAAAACGTGCGAAAGAGATGTTAACCTTAGAATTCGAAATTTGTAATTTCACCCTACAAAAGTTAAAAGATTTTTTTTTAAGCAGTTAATCATTTTTGTTGGGACAAGTATTTAATGATGTTAGATTATGTTACGAAATTGTGTATAATGAACATTCCAAAATTATTAAAAATATTTAAAAAAATTAGATAAGAAACAAAAACATGTTGAGTTTTACGAACGACGTCTGGTGACGGCTTGTGGGTTTATTAACTAAATTGTGTGTGTACGTCTGTCTGGGTTTACTTTTCATTTAATTTATTTGTCGGACTGACGACGGCTTTAATCCGAATTTGAAAATTTTCAATTCGCGTTGAACTGGCAATGGCTTGAGTTGGATTTTGTGTATTGATTGGTTGGGTTAGTTTGCTTGTGGCTCGTAAATATTTGTGTCTGCTGGAATTGTACCGGTAGTTTGTTTTGGTTTGATTTCAACGTCCGTGTATAGCAATTGTCTTATTGAGTTGCCATCATCTTCTATTTGCTCGTTTTCTTTTGATATTGGTGATTTCTGTTTTCTCCGCTTTTTTCTGTGGTTTTCGTATGGATTTGTTCTGTTACTTTTTGTTCTGTGGTAACTTTTGTATAGTTGTCCTTTGATTTGTGGCATTTTTACACTACTGTATAGTGTTATTCTAATCTTGGATATCTTGAATTTTTCGTGTGTTCATGTTAATTGCTTATATAAATATCGATACCAATTTGGCAATCCCAGTTTAACAATTAACCAGATTATGGTAGATATATTGTTTATTAATTTATTACTTTGCTCGACGAGTGTGAAATTTATGCTAAAAAAAAAAATAACAAAAAATTACATTGTTAAAAATTAGCTATTTTCCAATTGGAATTTAAATTATATGAAAATCTAAATTTTTTGTAATTTTGTAATTTTTTTTGGATTTTTAGTACCACCAAACAGATTCTTTTCATCAGAAAACAGGTTCTTTACATCCTTTTCAGATAGCTGAACCATCTGTTTATATCGTTAACCAAAAGCATCCAATTGTGTTGAACATTACTATATTTCAGATAATTTAAAAGTTGACTGAATTTTGATATTTAAATAACTATTTAGCGCCGATCCTGGAAATGTCCCAAACGCCCGGCCACATTTCTTAGAATAGCTAAGCCATATAGCGGTCAATGTCACCAAGCCCATCCAATTATGATGAACTATAATATATTTCACAGTTTTTGGAAATTTTAATAATTTTCCATTATTTTCCAACCGCAGAGATGTCCACAAGGTCTTGCCTATAGTTTCGGATAACTTGGCCATTTGCCAGTCTACGTGGCCAACCTTATGCAATTGTGATGAACTATACTATACTTCACAGAATTTCGAATTTTTAATAATTTTATTTGGTTTTAAAAATTGTATCTCCAATCACAGAAATGTCCACAATATTGATTTGCTTGATACAGAGAAAAGAAAATGTCTCAAGATCAAATACTTTTAACCAATAAAATTATTAAAAATTCTAAATTCTGTGAAGTATAGTATAGTTCATCACAATTGAATAATATTGACCACGTAGACTGGCATATGGTCAAGTTATCCAAAAATATAGACAAGACCTTGTGGACATCTTTGTGGTTCTGTGAAGTATAGTATAGTTCATTACAATTGAATAAGATTGACCACGTGGACTGGCATATGGTCAAGTTATCCAAAAATATAGACAAGACCTTGTGGACATCTTTGTGATTCTGTGAAGTATAGTATAGTTGTGATTCTGTGAAGTATAGTATAGTTCATCACAATTTTTAAAACAATAAAATTATTAAAAATTCTAAATTCTGTGAAGTATAGTATAGTTCATCACAATTGAATAAGATTGACCACGTAGACTGGCATTTGGTCAAGTTATCCAAAAATATAGACAAGACCTTGTGGACATCTTTGTGATTCTGTGAAGTATAGTATAGTTCATCACAATTGAATAAGATTGACCACGTAGACTGGCGTATGGTCAAGTTATCCAAAAATAAGGACAAGACCTTGTGGTCATCTTTGTGATCGGAGATACAATTATTAAAACAATAAAATTATTAAAAATTCTAAATTCTGTAATTATAGTATACTTCATCACAATTGAATAAGATTGACCACGTAGACTGGCATATGGTCAAGTTATCCAAAAATATAGACAAGAACTTGTGGACATCTCTGTGATCGGAGATACAATTTTTAAAACAATAAAATTATTAAAAATTCTAAATTCTGTGAAGTACAGTATAGTTCATCACAATTGAATAAGAAGGACCACGTAGACTGGCATATGGTCAAGTTATCCAAAAATATAGACAAGACCTTGTGGACATCTTTGTGATCGGAGATACAATTTTTAAAACAATAAAATTTTTAAAAATTCTAAATTCTGTGAAGTATAGTATAGTTCATCACAATTGAATAAGATTGACCACGTAGACTGACATATGGTCAAGTTATCCAAAAATATAGACAAGACCTTGTGGACATCTTTGTGGTTCTGTGAAGTATAGTATAGTTCATTACAATTGAATAAGATTGACCACGTAGACTGGCATATGGTCAAGTTATCCGAAAATATAGACAAGACCTTGTGGACATCTTTGTGATCGGAGATACAATTTTTAAAACAATAAAATTATTAAAAATTCTAAATTCTGTGAAGTATAGTATAGTTCATCACAATTGAATAAGATTGACCACGTAGACTGACATATGGTCAAGTTATCCAAAAATATAGACAAGACTTTGTGGACATCTCTGTGATCGGATATACAATTTTTAAAGCAATAAAATTATTAAAAATTCTAAATTCTGTGAAGTATAGTATAGTTCATCACAATTGAATAAGATTGACCACGTAGACTGGCATATGGTCAAGTTATCCAAAAATATAGACAAGACCTTGTGGACATCTTTGTGGTTCTGTGAAGTATAGTATAGTTCATTACAATTGAATAATATTGACCACGTAGACTGACATATGGTCAAGTTATCCAAAAATATAGACAAGACCTTGTGGACATCTTTGTGATCGGAGATACAATTTTTAAAACAATAAAATTATTAAAAATTCTAAATTCTGTGAAGTATAGTATAGTTCATCACAATTGAATAAGATTGACCACGTAGACTGGCATTTGGTCAAGTTATCCAAAAATATAGACAAGACGTTGTGGACATCTTTGTGATTCTGTGTAGTATAGTATAGTTCATCACAATTGAATAAGATTGACCACGTAGACTGGCGTATGGTCAAGTTATCCAAAAATAAGGACAAGACCTTGTGGTCATCTTTGTGATCGGAGATACAATTATTAAAACAATAAAATTATTAAAAATTCTAAATTCTGTAATTATAGTATACTTCATCACAATTGAATAAGATTGACCACGTAGACTGGCATATGGTCAAGTTATCCAAAAATATAGACAAGAACTTGTGGACATCTCTGTGATCGGAGATACAATTTTTAAAACAATAAAATTATTAAAAATTCTAAATTCTGTGAAGTACAGTATAGTTCATCACAATTGAATAAGAAGGACTACGTAGACTGGCATATGGTCAAGTTATCCAAAAATATAGACAAGACCTTGTGGACATCTTTGTAATCGGAGATACAATTTTTAAAACAATAAAATTATTAAAAATTCTAAATTCTGTGAAGTATAGTATAGTTCATCACAATTGAATAAGATTGACCACGTAGACTGACATATGGTCAAGTTATCCAAAAATATAGACAAGACCTTGTGGACATCTTTGTGGTTCTGTGAAGTATAGTATAGTTCATTACAATTGAATAAGATTGACCACGTAGACTGGCATATGGTCAAGTTATCCGAAAATATAGACAAGACCTTGTGGACATCTTTGTGATCGGAGATACAATTTTTAAAACAATAAAATTATTAAAAATTCTAAATTCTGTGAAGTATAGTATAGTTCATCACAATTGAATAAGATTGACCACGTAGACTGACATATGGTCAAGTTATCCAAAAATATAGACAAGACCTTGTGGACATCTCTGTGATCGGATATACAATTTTTAAAGCAATAAAATTATTAAAAATTCTAAATTCTGTGAAGTATAGTATAGTTCATCACAATTGAATAAGATTGACCACGTAGACTGGCATATGGTCAAGTTATCCAAAAATATAGACAAGACCTTGTGGACATCTTTGTGGTTCTGTGAAGTATAGTATAGTTCATTACAATTGAATAATATTGACCACGTAGACTGACATATGGTCAAGTTATCCAAAAATATAGACAAGACCTTGTGGACATCTTTGTGATCGGAGATACGATTTTTAAAACAATAAAATTATTAAAAATTCTAAATTCTGTGAAGTATAGTATAGTTCATCACAATTGAATAAGATTGACCACGTAGACTGGCATTTGGTCAAGTTATCCAAAAATATAGACAAGACGTTGTGGACATCTTTGTGATTCTGTGAAGTATAGTATAGTTCATCACAATTGAATAAGATTGACCACGTAGACTGGCGTATGGTCAAGTTATCCAAAAATAAGGACAAGACCTTGTGGTCATCTTTGTGATCGGAGATACAATTATTAAAACAATAAAATTATTAAAAATTCTAAATTCTGTAAGTATAGTATACTTCATCACAATTGAATAAGATTGACCACGTAGACTGGCATATGGTCAAGTTATCCAAAAATATAGACAAGAACTTGTGGACATCTCTGTGATTGGAGATACAATTTTTAAAACAATAAAATTATTAAAAATTCTAAATTCTGTGAAGTACAGTATAGTTCATCACAATTGAATAAGATGGACTACGTAGACTGGCATATGGTCAAGTTATCCAAAAATATAGACAAGACCTTGTGGACATCTTTGTGATCGGAGATACAATTTTTAAAACAATAAAATTATTAAAAATTCTAAATTCTGTGAAGTATAGTATAGTTCATCACAATTGAATAAGATTGACCACGTAGACTGACATATGGTCAAGTTATCCAAAAATATAGACAAGACCTTGTGGACATCTCTGTGATCGGATATACAATTTTTAAAGCAATAAAATTATTAAAAATTCTAAATTCTGTGAAGTATAGTATAGTTCATCACAATTGAATAAGATTGACCACGTAGACTAGCATATGGTCAAGTTATCCAAAAATATAGACAAGACCTTATGGACATCTTTGTGGTTCTGTGAAGTATAGTATAGTTCATTACAATTGAATAAGATTGACCACGTAGACTGGCATATGGTCAAGTTATCCAAAAATATAGACAAGACCTTGTGGACATCTTTGTGATCGGAGATACAATTTTTAAAACAATAAAATTATTAAAAATTCTAAATTCTGTGAAGTATAGTATAGTTCGTCACAATTGAATAAGATTGACCACGTAGACTGGCATTTGGTCAAGTTATCCAAAAATATAGACAAGAACTTGTGGACATCTCTGTGATCGGAGATACAATTTTTAAAACAATAAAATTATTAAAAATTCTAAATTCTGTGGAGTATAGTATAGTTCATCACAATTAAATAAGATTGACCACGTAGACTGGCATTTGGTCAAGTTATCCAAAAATATAGATAAGAACTTGTGGACATCTCTGTGATCGGAGATACAATTTTTAAAACAATAAAATTATTAAAAATTCTAAATTCTGTGGAGTATAGTATAGTTTATCACAATTGAATAAGATTGACCACGTAGACTGGCATATGGTCAAGTTATCCAAAAATATAGACAAGACGGAGATACAATTTTTAAAACAATAAAATTATTAAAAATTCTAAATTCTATGAAGTATAGTATAGTTCATCATAATTGAATAAGGTTGACCACGTAGACTGACATATGGTCAAGTTATTCAAAAATATAGGCAAGACCTTGAGGACATCTCTGTGATCGGAGATACAAATTTTAAAACAATAAAATTATTAAAAATTCTAAATTCTGTGAAGTATAGTATAGTTCATCACAATTGAATAAGATTGACCACGTAGACTGGCATATGGTCAAGTTATCCAAAAATATAGACAAGACCTTGTGGACATCTTTGTGATCGGAGATACAATTTTTAAAACAATAAAATTATTAAAAATTCTAAATTCTGTGAAGTATAGTATAGTTCATCACAATTGAATAAGATTGACCACGTAGACTGGCATATGGTCAAGTTATCCAAAAATATAGACAAGACCTTGTGGACATCTTTGTGGTTCTGTGAAGTATAGTATAGTTCATCAAAATTGAATAATATTGACCACGTAGACTGACATATGGTCAAGTTATCCAAAAATATAGACAAGACCTTGTGGACATCTTTGTGATCGGAGATACAATTTTTAAAACAATAAAATTATTAAAAATTCTAAATTCTGTGAAGTATAGTATAGTTCATCACAATTGAATAAGATTGACCACGTAGACTGGCATTTGGTCAAGTTATCCAAAAATATAGACAAGACGTTGTGGACATCTTTGTGATTCTGTGAAGTATAGTATAGTTCATCACAATTGAATAAGATTGACCATGTAGACTGGCGTATGGTCAAGTTATCCAAAAATAAGGACAAGACCTTGTGGTCATCTTTGTGATCGGAGATACAATTATTAAAACAATAAAATTATTAAAAATTCTTAATTCTGTAAGTATAGTATAGTTCATCACAATTGAATAAGATTGACCACGTAGACTGGCATATGGTCAAGTTATCCAAAAATATAGACAAGAACTTGTGGACATCTCTGTGATCGGAGATACAATTTTTAAAACAATAAAATTATTAAAAATTCTAAATTCTGTGAAGTACAGTATAGTTCATCACAATTGAATAAGATGGACTACGTAGACTGGCATATGGTCAAGTTATCCAAAAATATAGACAAGACCTTGTGGACATCTTTGTGATCGGAGATACAATTTTTAAAACAATAAAATTATTAAAAATTCTAAATTCTGTGAAGTATAGTATAGTTCATCACAATTGAATAAGATTGACCACGAAGACTGGCATATGGTCAAGTTATCCAAAAATATAGACAAGACGGAGATACAATTTTTAAAACAATAAAATTATTAAAAATTCTAAATTCTATGAAGTATAGTATAGTTCATCATAATTGAATAAGGTTGACCACGTAGACTGACATATGGTCAAGTTATTCAAAAATATAGGCAAGACCTTGAGGACATCTCTGTGATCGGAGATACAAATTTTAAAACAATAAAATTATTAAAAATTCTAAATTCTGTGAAGTATAGTATAGTTCATCACAATTGAATAAGATTGACCACGTAGACTGGCATATGGTCAAGTTATCCAAAAATATAGACAAGACCTTGTGGACATCTTTGTGATCGGAGATACAATTTTTAAAACAATAAAATTATTAAAAATTCTAAATTCTGTGAAGTATAGTATAGTTCATCACAATTGAATAAGATTGACCACGTAGACTGACATATGGTCAAGTTATCCAAAAATATAGACAAGACTTTGTGGACATCTCTGTGATCGGATATACAATTTTTAAAGCAATAAAATTATTAAAAATTCTAAATTCTGTGAAGTATAGTATAGTTCATCACAATTGAATAAGATTGACCACGTAGACTGACATATGGTCAAGTTATCCAAAAATATAGACAAGACCTTGTGGACATCTCTGTGATCGGATATACAATTTTTAAAGCAATAAAATTATTAAAAATTCTAAATTCTGTGAAGTATAGTATAGTTCATCACAATTGAATAAGATTGACCACGTAGACTAGCATATGGTCAAGTTATCCAAAAATATAGACAAGACCTTATGGACATCTTTGTGGTTCTGTGAAGTATAGTATAGTTCATTACAATTGAATAAGATTGACCACGTAGACTGGCATATGGTCAAGTTATCCAAAAATATAGACAAGACCTTGTGGACATCTTTGTGATCGGAGATACAATTTTTAAAACAATAAAATTATTAAAAATTCTAAATTCTGTGAAGTATAGTATAGTTCATCACAATTGAATAAGATTGACCACGTAGACTGGCATATGGTCAAGTTATCCAAAAATATAGACAAGACCTTGTGGACATCTTTGTGGTTCTGTGAAGTATAGTATAGTTCATCAAAATTGAATAATATTGACCACGTAGACTGACATATGGTCAAGTTATCCAAAAATATAGACAAGACCTTGTGGACATCTTTGTGATCGGAGATACAATTTTTAAAACAATAAAATTATTAAAAATTCTAAATTCTGTAAGTATAGTATAGTTCATCACAATTGAATAAGATTGACCACGTAGACTGGCATTTGGTCAAGTTATCCAAAAATATAGACAAGACGTTGTGGACATCTTTGTGATTCTGTGAAGTATAGTATAGTTCATCACAATTGAATAAGATTGACCATGTAGACTGGCGTATGGTCAAGTTATCCAAAAATAAGGACAAGACCTTGTGGTCATCTTTGTGATCGGAGATACAATTATTAAAACAATAAAATTATTAAAAATTCTTAATTCTGTAAGTATAGTATAGTTCATCACAATTGAATAAGATTGACCACGTAGACTGGCATATGGTCAAGTTATCCAAAAATATAGACAAGAACTTGTGGACATCTCTGTGATCGGAGATACAATTTTTAAAACAATAAAATTATTAAAAATTCTAAATTCTGTGAAGTACAGTATAGTTCATCACAATTGAATAAGATGGACTACGTAGACTGGCATATGGTCAAGTTATCCAAAAATATAGACAAGACCTTGTGGACATCTTTGTGATCGGAGATACAATTTTTAAAACAATAAAATTATTAAAAATTCTAAATTCTGTGAAGTATAGTATAGTTCATCACAATTGAATAAGATTGACCACGTAGACTGACATATGGTCAAGTTATCCAAAAATATAGACAAGACCTTGTGGACATCTTTGTGGTTCTGTGAAGTATAGTATAGTTCATTACAATTGAATAAGATTGACCACGTAGACTGGCATATGGTCAAGTTATCCAAAAATATAGACAAGACCTTGTGGACATCTTTGTGGTTCTGTGAAGTATAGTATAGTTCATTACAATTGAATAAGATTGACCACGTAGACTGGCATATGGTCAAGTTATCCAAAAATATAGACAAGACCTTGTGGACATCTTTGTGATCGGAGATACAATTTTTAAAACAATAAAATTATTAAAAATTCTAAATTCTGTGAAGTATAGTATAGTTCATCACAATTGAATAAGATTGACCACGTAGACTGACATATGGTCAAGTTATCCAAAAATATAGACAAGACTTTGTGGACATCTCTGTGATCGGATATACAATTTTTAAAGCAATAAAATTATTAAAAATTCTAAATTCTGTGAAGTATAGTATAGTTCATCACAATTGAATAAGATTGACCACGTAGACTGGCATATGGTCAAGTTATCCAAAAATATAGACAAGACCTTGTGGACATCTTTGTGGTTCTGTGAAGTATAGTATAGTTCATCACAATTGAATAATATTGACCACGTAGACTGACATATGGTCAAGTTATCCAAAAATATAGACAAGACCTTGTGGACATCTTTGTGATCGGAGATACAATTTTTAAAACAATAAAATTATTAAAAATTCTAAATTCTGTGAAGTATAGTATAGTTCATCACAATTGAATAAGATTGACCACGTAGACTGGCATTTGGTCAAGTTATCCAAAAATATAGACAAGACGTTGTGGACATCTTTGTGATTCTGTGAAGTATAGTATAGTTCATCACAATTGAATAAGATTGACCACGTAGACTGGCGTATGGTCAAGTTATCCAAAAATAAGGACAAGACCTTGAGGTCATCTTTGTGATCGGAGATACAATTTTTAAAACAATAAAATTATTAAAAATTCTAAATTCTGTGAAGTAAAGTATAGTTCATCACAATTGAATAAGATGGACTACGTAGACTGGCATATGGTCAAGTTATCCAAAAATATAGACAAGACCTTGTGGACATCTTTGTGATCGGAGATACAATTTTTAAAACAATAAAATTATTAAAAATTCTAAATTCTGTGAAGTATAGTATAGTTCATCACAATTGAATAAGATTGACCACGTAGACTGACATATGGTCAAGTTATCCAAAAATATAGACAAGACCTTGTGGACATCTCTGTGATCGGATATACAATTTTTAAAGCAATAAAATTATTAAAAATTCTAAATTCTGTGAAGTATAGTATAGTTCATCACAATTGAATAAGATTGACCACGTAGACTAGCATATGGTCAAGTTATCCAAAAATATAGACAAGACCTTATGGACATCTTTGTGGTTCTGTGAAGTATAGTATAGTTCATTACAATTGAATAAGATTGACCACGTAGACTGGCATATGGTCAAGTTATCCAAAAATATAGACAAGACCTTCTGGACATCTTTGTGATCGGAGATACAATTTTTAAAACAATAAAATTATTAAAAATTCTAAATTCTGTGAAGTATAGTATAGTTCATCACAATTGAATAAGATTGACCACGTAGACTGGCATTTGGTCAAGTTATCCAAAAATATAGACAAGAACTTGTGGACATCTCTGTGATCGGAGATACAATTTTTAAAACAATAAAATTATTAAAAATTCTAAATTCTGTGGAGTATAGTATAGTTCATCACAATTGAATAAGATTGACCACGTAGACTGGCATTTGGTCAAGTTATCCAAAAATATAGATAAGAACTTGTGGACATCTCTGTGATCGGAGATACAATTTTTAAAACAATAAAATTATTAAAAATTCTAAATTCTGTGGAGTATAGTATAGTTTATCACAATTGAATAAGATTGACCACGTAGACTGGCATATGGTCAAGTTATCCAAAAATATAGACAAGACGGAGATACAATTTTTAAAACAATAAAATTAATAAAATTTCTAAATTCTTTGAAGTATAGTATAGTTCATCACAATTGAATAAGATTGACCACGTACACTGGCAATGGTCAAGTTTTATATGGTCAAGTTATCCAAAAATATAGACAAGACGGAGATACAATTTTTAAAACAATAAAATTATTAAAAATTCTAAATTCTATGAAGTATAGTATAGTTCATCATAATTGAATAAGGTTGACCACGTAGACTGACATATGGTCAAGTTATTCAAAAATATAGGCAAGACCTTGGGGACATCTCTGTGATCGGAGATACAAATTTTAAAACAATAAAATTATTAAAAAATCAAAATTCTGTGAATTATAGTATAGTTCATCACAATTGAATAAGATTGACCATGTAGACTGACATATGGTCAAGTTATCCAAAAATATAGACAAGACCTTGTGGACGTCTTTGTGATCGGAGATACAATTTTTAAAACAATAAAATTATTCAAAATTCTAAATTCTGTGAAGTATAGTATAGTTCATCACAAGAGAATAAGATTGACCAAGTAGACTGGCATATGGTCAAGTTATCCAAAAATATAGACAAGACTTTGTGGACATCTCTGTGATCGGATATACAATTTTTAAAGCAATAAAATTATTAAAAATTCTAAATTCTGTGAAGTATAGTATAGTTCATCACAATTGAATAAGATTGACCACGTAGACTGACATATGGTCAAGTTATCCAAAAATATAGACAAGACCTTGTGGACATCTCTGTGATCGGATATACAATTTTTAAAGCAATAAAATTATTAAAAATTCTAAATTCTGTGAAGTATAGTATAGTTCATCACAATTGAATAAGATTGACCACGTAGACTAGCATATGGTCAAGTTATCCAAAAATATAGACAAGACCTTATGGACATCTTTGTGGTTCTGTGAAGTATAGTATAGTTCATTACAATTGAATAAGATTGACCACGTAGACTGGCATATGGTCAAGTTATCCAAAAATATAGACAAGACCTTGTGGACATCTTTGTGATCGGAGATACAATTTTTAAAACAATAAAATTATTAAAAATTCTAAATTCTGTGAAGTATAGTATAGTTCATCACAATTGAATAAGATTGACCACGTAGACTGGCATATGGTCAAGTTATCCAAAAATATAGACAAGACCTTGTGGACATCTTTGTGGTTCTGTGAAGTATAGTATAGTTCATCAAAATTGAATAATATTGACCACGTAGACTGACATATGGTCAAGTTATCCAAAAATATAGACAAGACCTTGTGGATATCTTTGTGATCGGAGATACAATTTTTAAAACAATAAAATTATTAAAAATTCTAAATTCTGTGAAGTATAGTATAGTTCATCACAATTGAATAAGATTGACCACGTAGACTGGCATTTGGTCAAGTTATCCAAAAATATAGACAAGACGTTGTGGACATCTTTGTGATTCTGTGAAGTATAGTATAGTTCATCACAATTGAATAAGATTGACCATGTAGACTGGCGTATGGTCAAGTTATCCAAAAATAAGGACAAGACCTTGTGGTCATCTTTGTGATCGGAGATACAATTATTAAAACAATAAAATTATTAAAAATTCTTAATTCTGTAAGTATAGTATACTTCATCACAATTGAATAAGATTGACCACGTAGACTGGCATATGGTCAAGTTATCCAAAAATATAGACAAGAACTTGTGGACATCTCTGTGATCGGAGATACAATTTTTAAAACAATAAAATTATTAAAAATTCTAAATTCTGTGAAGTACAGTATAGTTCATCACAATTGAATAAGATGGACTACGTAGACTGGCATATGGTCAAGTTATCCAAAAATATAGACAAGACCTTGTGGACATCTTTGTGATCGGAGATACAATTTTTAAAACAATAAAATTATTAAAAATTCTAAATTCTGTGAAGTATAGTATAGTTCATCACAATTGAATAAGATTGACCACGTAGACTGACATATGGTCAAGTTATCCAAAAATATAGACAAGACCTTGTGGACATCTTTGTGGTTCTGTGAAGTATAGTATAGTTCATTACAATTGAATAAGATTGACCACGTAGACTGGCATATGGTCAAGTTATCCAAAAATATAGACAAGACCTTGTGGACATCTTTGTGGTTCTGTGAAGTATAGTATAGTTCATTACAATTGAATAAGATTGACCACGTAGACTGGCATATGGTCAAGTTATCCAAAAATATAGACAAGACCTTGTGGACATCTTTGTGATCGGAGATACAATTTTTAAAACAATAAAATTATTAAAAATTCTAAATTCTGTGAAGTATAGTATAGTTCATCACAATTGAATAAGATTGACCACGCAGACTGGCGTATGGTCAAGTTATCCAAAAATAAGGACAAGACCTTGTGGTCATCTTTGTGATCGGAGATACAATTATTAAAACAATAAAATTATTAAAAATTCTAAATTCTGTAAGTATAGTATACTTCATCACAATTGAATAAGATTGACCACGTAGACTGGCATATGGTCAAGTTATCCAAAAATATAGACAAGAACTTGTGGACATCTCTGTGATCGGAGATACAATTTTTAAAACAATAAAATTATTAAAAATTCTAAATTCTGTGAAGTACAGTATAGTTCATCACAATTGAATAAGATGGACTACGTAGACTGGCATATGGTCAAGTTATCCAAAAATATAGACAAGGCCTTGTGGACATCTTTGTGATCGGAGATACAATTTTTAAAACAATAAAATTATTAAAAATTCTAAATTCTGTGAAGTATAGTATAGTTCATCACAATTGAATAAGATTGACCACGTAGACTGACATATGGTCAAGTTATCCAAAAATATAGACAAGACCTTGTGGACATCTCTGTGATCGGAGATACAATTTTTAAAGCAATAAAATTATTAAAAATTCTAAATTCTGTGAAGTACAGTATAGTTCATCACAATTGAATAAGATGGACTACGTAGACTGGCATATGGTCAAGTTATCCAAAAATATAGACAAGAACTTGTGGACATCTCTGTGATCGGAGATACAATTTTTAAAACAATAAAATTATTAAAAATTCTAAATTCTGTGAAGTACAGTATAGTTCATCACAATTGAATAAGATGGACTACGTAGACTGGCATATGGTCAAGTTATCCAAAAATATAGACAAGGCCTTGTGGACATCTTTGTGATCGGAGATACAATTTTTAAAACAATAAAATTATTAAAAATTCTAAATTCTGTGAAGTATAGTATAGTTCATCACAATTGAATAAGATTGACCACGTAGACTGACATATGGTCAAGTTATCCAAAAATATAGACAAGACCTTGTGGACATCTCTGTGATCGGAGATACAATTTTTAAAGCAATAAAATTATTAAAAATTCTAAATTCTGTGAAGTATAGTATAGTTCATCACAATTGAATAAGATTGACCACGTAGACTGGCATATGGTCAAGTTATCCAAAAATATAGACAAGACCTTGTGGACATCTTTGTGGTTCTGTGAAGTATAGTATAGTTCATTACAATTGAATAAGATTGACCACGTAGACTGGCATATGGTCAAGTTATCCAAAAATATAGACAAGACCTTGTGGA
The DNA here is from genome assembly GCA_958295665.1 of Tipula vernalis. NCBI lineage: Eukaryota > Metazoa > Arthropoda > Insecta > Diptera > Tipulidae > Tipula > Tipula vernalis. Next base: position 274,989,362 of record OY282560.1, read on the forward strand.
CATCTTTGTGATCGGAGATACAATTTTTAAAACAATAAAATTATTAAAAATTCTAAATTCTGTGAAGTATAGTATAGTTCATCACAATTGAATAAGATTGACCACGTAGACTGGCATTTGGTCAAGTTATCCAAAAATATAGACAAGAACTTGTGGACATCTCTGTGATCGGAGATACAATTTTTAAAACAATAAAATTATTAAAAATTCTAAATTCTGTGAAGTATAGTATAGTTCATCACAATTGAATAAGATTGACCACGTAGACTGACATATGGTCAAGTTATCCAAAAATATAGACAAGAACTTGTGGACATCTCTGTGATCGGAGATACAATTTTTAAAACAATAAAATTATTAAAAATTCTAAATTCTGTGAAGTACAGTATAGTTCATCACAATTGAATAAGATGGACTACGTAGACTGGCATATGGTCAAGTTATCCAAAAATATAGACAAGGCCTTGTGGACATCTTTGTGATCGGAGATACAATTTTTAAAACAATAAAATTATTAAAAATTCTAAATTCTGTGAAGTATAGTATAGTTCATCACAATTGAATAAGATTGACCACGTAGACTGACATATGGTCAAGTTATCCAAAAATATAGACAAGACCTTGTGGACATCTCTGTGATCGGAGATACAATTTTTAAAGCAATAAAATTATTAAAAATTCTAAATTCTGTGAAGTATAGTATAGTTCATCACAATTGAATAAGATTGACCACGTAGACTGGCATATGGTCAAGTTATCCAAAAATATAGACAAGACCTTGTGGACATCTTTGTGGTTCTGTGAAGTATAGTATAGTTCATTACAATTGAATAAGATTGACCACGTAGACTGGCATATGGTCAAGTTATCCAAAAATATAGACAAGACCTTGTGGACATCTTTGTGATCGGAGATACAATTTTTAAAACAATAAAATTATTAAAAATTCTAAATTCTGTGAAGTATAGTATAGTTCATCACAATTGAATAAGATTGACCACGTAGACTGGCATTTGGTCAAGTTATCCAAAAATATAGACAAGAACTTGTGGACATCTCTGTGATCGGAGATACAATTTTTAAAACAATAAAATTATTAAAAATTCTAAATTCTGTGAAGTATAGTATAGTTCATCACAATTGAATAAGATGGACTACGTAGACTGGCATATGGTCAAGTTATCCAAAAATATAGACAAGGCCTTGTGGACATCTTTGTGATCGGAGATACAATTTTTAAAACAATAAAATTATTAAAAATTCTAAATTCTGTGAAGTATAGTATAGTTCATCACAATTGAATAAGATTGACCACGTAGACTGACATATGGTCAAGTTATCCAAAAATATAGACAAGACCTTGTGGACATCTCTGTGATCGGAGATACAATTTTTAAAGCAATAAAATTATTAAAAATTCTAAATTCTGTGAAGTATAGTATAGTTCATCACAATTGAATAAGATTGACCACGTAGACTGGCATATGGTCAAGTTATCCAAAAATATAGACAAGACCTTGTGGACATCTTTGTGGTTCTGTGAAGTATAGTATAGTTCATTACAATTGAATAAGATTGACCACGTAGACTGGCATATGGTCAAGTTATCCAAAAATATAGACAAGACCTTGTGGACATCTTTGTGATCGGAGATACAATTTTTAAAACAATAAAATTATTAAAAATTCTAAATTCTGTGAAGTATAGTATAGTTCATCACAATTGAATAAGATTGACCACGTAGACTGGCATTTGGTCAAGTTATCCAAAAATATAGACAAGAACTTGTGGACATCTCTGTGATCGGAGATACAATTTTTAAAACAATAAAATTATTAAAAATTCTAAATTCTGTGAAGTATAGTATAGTTCATCACAATTGAATAAGATTGACCACGTAGACTGACATATGGTCAAGTTATCCAAAAATATAGACAAGACCTTGTGGACATCTCTGTGATCGGAGATACAATTTTTAAAGCAATAAAATTATTAAAAATTCTAAATTCTGTGAAGTATAGTATAGTTCATCACAATTGAATAAGATTGACCACGTAGACTGGCATATGGTCAAGTTATCCAAAAATATAGACAAGACTTTGTGGACATCTTTGTGGTTCTGTGAAGTATAGTATAGTTCATTACAATTGAATAAGATTGACCACGTAGGCTGGCATATGGTCAAGTTATCCAAAAATATAGACAAGACCTTGTGGACATCTTTGTGATCGGAGATACAATTTTTAAAACAATAAAATTATTAAAAATTCTAAATTCTGTGGAGTATAGTATAGTTCATCACAATTGAATAAGATTGACCACGTAGACTGGCATATGGTCAAGTTATCCAAAAATATAGACAAGACGGAGATACAATTTTTAAAACAATAAAATTATTAAAAATTCTAAATTCTATGAAGTATAGTATAGTTCATCATAATTGAATAAGGTTGACCACGTAGACTGGCATATGGTCAAGTTATTCAAAAATATAGGCAAGACCTTGAGGACATCTCTGTGATCGGAGATACAAATTTTAAAACAATAAAATTATTAAAAAATCAAAATTCTGTGAATTATAGTATAGTTCATTACAATTGAATAAGATTGACCACGTAGACTGACATATGGTCAAGTTATCCAAAAATATAGACAAGACCTTGTGGACGTCTTTGTGATCGGAGATACAATTTTTAAAACATTAAAATTATTCAAAATTCTAAATTCTGTGAAGTATAGTATAGTTCATCACAAGAGAATAAGATTGACCAAGTAGACTGGCATATGGTCAAGTTATCCAAAAATATAGACAAGACCTTGTGGACATCTCTGTGATCGGAGATACAAATTTTAAAACAATAAAATTATTAAAAAATCAAAATTCTGTGAAGTATAGTATAGTTCATCACAATTGAATAAGATTGACCATGTAGACTGACATATGGTCAAGTTATCCAAAAATATAGACTGGCAAATGGCCAAGTTATCTGAAACTATGGGCAAGACCTTGTGGACATCTCTGCGGTCGGAGATATAAAACTTTTAAAATAATGGAAAATTATTAAAAATTCCAAAAAATGTGAAATATATTATAGTTCATCATAATTGGATCGGCTTGGTGACATTGACCGCTTTATGGCTTAGCTATTCTAAGAAATGTGCGGGGCCTTCGGGACATTTCCAGGATCGGCGCTAAATAATTATTTAAACCATCAAAATTCAGTTAACTTTTAAATTATCTGAAATATAGTAATGTTTAGCACAATTGGATGCTTTTGGTTAATGATATAAACAGATGGTCGAGCTATCTGAAAAGGATGAAAAGAACCTGTTTTCTGATGAAAAGAATCTGTTTGGTGGTACGAAAAATCCAAAATTACAGAAAATTTAAATTTTCATATAATTTAAATTCCAATTGGAAAATAGCTAATTTAACAATGTAATTTTTTGTTATTTTTTTTAGCATAAACTTCACACTCATCTTTGCTCGTTATATTCAATCGCTAGTGTTCTTCTCTATATTGAAGTGGAGAAATTAATTTGATGCGGGTGGATGTCGGCATTTTTCTTATTGGCGGCGTCTTGATTTGTTTGACGCGGCGACATCCCACCGTATTGATTTATTCCACGCGGTGGTTTAATTTTTCGGAATTTGCTAGGTACATTCTGGAATTATACCCATTGGGAGATTACTGTTCATATAGGATTGATTATTCATATTTATCCGGATCCAACTACGGCGGCTCTCCTACAGCTGGTTGGACCCGTTGGAGTTTCCCAGACGCTGGGTCTCTTTTGATGTGTCATCTGTTGTTGGATCGTTCTCTGAGTATGGGAATACAAATTTTACCCTTATGTTTTTGCAGTATTCCGTTCAATTGGATTTTACCTTGTGGTTGCGATTGTTGTCCACATGTGTTGAAATTGGTTTGTTGAGCTGGTAAATTTGTGGATATGTTTGCTTCATGTTACCTGTGGTTATTATTAATGTTTGTTTGCTGATTATAACGAGTATACGTGTCTCTGCTTGAGTTTTTCAAATTTTGTTGCCGCTGTTTTTGACTTAGTCTGTGGATTTGTTTACTTGTTGGTGCAGGCTTTTGAGTTTTGCGAGTTTGAAGTATGTTAGGTTAAATTGCGAATTATATTGTGAGATTTGGTATTCCTTGTTTTTTTTGTTGGTTATGTTTCACTTACACTCAACAATTTTTTTTTTTTTTTTGTTTTGCAATAAGGAAATATAGAACGATGGAGAAAGTAAAAAAAAATTCTGAAAAATTTGGATTTTCAACAAATATATGGTTGCTTTTCGTGTTGACGTTTCCCGTGAACTAAACTTAACTATTTCGCTACAGGTGCGAATTTTTACAGCGCCAAATGTCATAATTTATTAGTATTTGGATCCTGTGTACAGCACCAAATGCTATAATATTTAATATTATGGTACGGAATGTCTACAGTGTTGATGTTATGAAGTCTGGTTAATGTTACAATGTAAGTCTTGTGCATATAATATAGAAAGGGATATACGCAGCGTTGGTATTAATTTTTATGTGTTGAGTATTTAGTAAATGATATGAGTTACGGAAAGATAATGACATGAATGCATTGCAGGACTATTAAGAGTTTGACCTATTATATGAATTGAATTGGTTTAGCTCAATTTGAATTAATCTTCTGAATTAGAATTCTGAATTCCGGATGGTTTGAGATGGGGGGCGAGTATCAGGAACAGCAGAGATGCAAAGATTTCAACAACAACGTCAAGCAAGTTAGTCCAAATTTGGGTGACCGCATGGGAACATGATGATGGAACGAAATCTCGCCCCCCTCACAACCGTCGATGGAGAAAATGGTGGAGGGAATAATAATAGTTGTTTTCAGCTTACAGCACCATGAAATTTGTGTTGTCATTGTGCTGTCATAAAAAAAACACTAACTATTTATCGGCTTGATTAGGTGTCTGTAACCGGGCCGAGTTTATCCTCACTAACATTCCTTTCCCATCCCGCGATGTTGTTATATGTAATGGGATGCCTGGCCAGGGGCGAATATCACACTATTAGACTTATGTGGTTATCGATGTGACGCCTTTCTTTACGGGGTTTTGGCTTCATGAAGCATGGTGTCGTATTGTTGTGGTGTAACATGGTTAATAGTGGTGTGTGGTATTCGCATTTATAATACGGGAGACTTGCTTAATGCTTGATCGTACATCGCAATCAATCAATCAATCAATTTTGTATTAATAAATTGATTAAATTACATAGAACTTTAAATTTTATTACTTTTTCAGCAATTTTGCTAGGCACCGCACACCTTGAATTTAAGATGTACCTGTTTGAAGTCCAAGTCAAAGAATTTGATGGGAAATGCAAGGAACAAACTCGTAATTTGTCGTACCTCTGGCTTGAATCCAATGGTTTGTTACTCCTAAATTATCGCACCATATTTTATTTAAAGCTGCGTCTTTGGGAAACCTTAAAGCATAATTTACCATATGTTTCTCTTTTTATTTTAAAACTATTGCTCTTACTAGTTACTTACGAGAATAACGTTACATTCGCAACTTTATTATCCCGCTTTGTTTGACAACCCGCCACTACACACTTAGCAATACTTTTTTTTGATTTCACTTTTTCTTTTAAATTTCGCAACATAGTTATAATTTCTGGGTTCCATTTAACGTGGCAAATTACACCCAAGTACTTCTGACTGCACGCAGCTACTCTTGCTAAATTTTATGAGTAGTTTGCTTTTTAAATTTATGGCGACTTTGTTACCAGAATATTTAGTACAACTAATCGGTAAGAAACGGCTGATCAGTTTTCAAATTAATAATTAATTTTCTAACTTTCCATGTTTCACGTAAATTTTTTTAAATTAAATTTTATTTTCGCAACTAATTTTCTGCGTTCCATTTACCATCTACCCTCAAGTACTTATTTTTACTTTGCCACGTCAAATGGAACGCAGCAAATATAGGTTTAAAACAACGAAGTTTATTTTAGACACTATTTTATTTTAACGTACAATTTTTAACAATTTTTAATAAAACAATGGCTCTTCCTACTAGCGAGCGAATGCTTTACATAAGATTACCCTAGTACGGATTAAAATAATAACATTTATGTACTCGTACATAAAATAAAGCAAGATTAATTTATGCATGTACAATAAAAGCAAGATTAAATTCTAATAATTTGTGCTGATTACTTATTATTTGTTACGCAAGCTAATATGATATAAACATTTATATTAATTGATTTTAAGATTACAGCTATTTTGTTTATCTTAGGTACCATTTCCCTTTCGAATAAACAATCAATCGTACCAAACAGTTTGAATTACATATATTAATAATTAATGTGGTTACTTTGTAAGTTGATGACTTTGTTGTGATGGCTTAATTGGCTATCACACATTTTGCCCATGTTCCATTGGATGGTATAAGTGTTTTTCGTCACCTACGTTTTTAAATAAATTTGAATTTGATTTCCGAAAATTCGAAATTCTAGACAAGGAAGATACATTTTTACTTTCTCTGTCGCACACTAAGAACGATTTTTAGTTTTCTTTTTCATACCATAATCTTTTTTGCATGTCGTATCCATGAGATTCAAATCAGTGAGATTTTCTTCACAGTTATTTATTTTTGTCAATAAATTGTTTTATCCACTTTTGATATGCAATATAATAGCCCGATAACTATGCTGATTTCAAATAAAGAAAATGTAAGTGTATAACCCACGCTGCTAGGGGCAACGTGAGTTATATTTTGAATAACAAAATGTTGAGTAGTCATTAGATATTCGTAGCTAAATTGAATGAAAAATTATATTCAATTGTCTACTATCACTGTACTCACTATGATAAAATGTATTTCAAAATTTAATGCTACAGTGTGAAAACACAAAATGGAACTATGTATTTCTTATTAATTTACGAAATTTATTTCGACAAAAGTGGATAAAACGTTGTATACCACTCGTGAGCAAAGAGATATTATCCACTCGGGATAATATCCCACTCGGCAATCGCCTCGTGGACAAATTTATCCCTCGTAGATAATATCTCGTTTTGTTCACTAGTACCATAAATAACTATAAAATGTACTGTTTTTCCCATCGGCTACTCTTGCTTATCAATAATTAATCATTTCGAATATACGGTTAGGCACCAGTACTACAATGGAGAAGTATAAACAAAACTTTTATATTACGTGATAATTGGACTTGCATGTATAACCTTTTCGTTGGTTGAATTTAATTTAAAAAAATCTATTTTATATACATATGTACATACAAACAAATAAAATCATTTCATACGGAAAATAAAATTTTGAACGTGTTCGAATTTGTGATAATTATATCAGCTGGAATAATTATGACATTATTTTGTATGAAACCAAATTATCACAGCCACTACGTGTTGTAAATTTGACACTTCTGTAATAATATGCATATACAAAAGCGGGAAAAAAGTTAAATTTATTACGTTTGATTTATCATATACAAATTCGATTTTCTTTTGTTTTAGTTCTAAATTTTTAAATTTGTTAACCAAACCATCTTTTTTATTTGTACAAGAAAGGACTTAGCGAAGGGTAATCCTTTGTCCCCAATTTTAGCAGATATTGTATTATAAAAATTATTTAGTCAAAAATTACCATTACTTATGTCGTTTTCCACTTACAAACTACTCTAATCTAAAGCTACTCCAACCCGCCATCTTGAAATCCGTCTAAATTGACGAAGTAGCAAACTACTCTAACTAATACATTTACATCTACGTTGCTTTGCATTGCAAAGTTGACGTTTTAATTGTCAAAATAGTAATTTGACAATTAATACGTATATTACCCACCCATACAAAAAAGCAAAGTCATTTAAAAATAGTTTTTGTATGTTCCACTTAAAATGTTAAAAAGCTGTCTTTTTGACAGCTCTTTCTACTCGTTTTCTACTCTTTCGCTACTCTTTGTTGTAACGGGAAAACGACATTAATAAAAAATCGACATTGATTTTCAAATACGTTGACGACATTATTTTGGCCATTACACAATCAAATATTGACAATATCAAAATTCTATTTAATTCATTTCACAATAAACTTAAATTCACTGTTGAAAATGAAGATAATAACAAATCGTTTTTAGACTTAAAATTATACAGACAAAATCAAAGTATCAAAACAGAAATGATTGATTGATTGATTTAGTGTGTATGACCAAGCCTAAGGCAAGTTTCCCGGGTACGCCGGGTTCACCGTATACCCTTTTACACACAACAAAGGTGGTTTGGCGTCTATTGGAGGAGGGAGGGGGGGGGGGGAGGGGTGCCAAAGTTGTATAGATTAATCTACCAGCTCCGTAAACTTCCAGTAGGGTGCACATCTTGTGGGCTATTCTGGTCATGTATTTGGCAGCTGCGTAATGGGCACAATTGTGTAAGGAGTAACCTGTTCACAATTCGCAAGTATACGTGCTGCCTCCTCGTGGCAATCATTGGTAACTAAGGCCATTTGGCACATTTTTAGCAATCCATTTGGCACAGGCTATGGTACGGCGTTAAAGGAGAAAACCTTCACAAAAAACACTAATGGTGGAACAGCATATGCCGATGGCTGAATGGCTGATAGGTTAATCAGTCCAAAATATGCGAACTCTGGATACGAGGCACCCTCCAGTTTTATTTAGCCTTCCAGTAGTAAAGCTGGGTAACCTACAGGTGATTTGTAATTCTTAGCAACTCGTAAGAGTAAAATCAAACGGAAGAAGCGGCAGGGTTAGGCATATACAGGAGTGGAACAGCCCTCTCGAAGTCCTTGGGCTCCAATGCTACTGTCTTTCTAGCGGAATTAAATGCGTATTAAACATCTAGGAGGGATAGCAATAAGCCCAGATAGTATGTATTACGTACCGGCCGGCAGTATTATCAGGTTCATAAGGAACCTGAATATTTACTGTTGATGTTTTTAAAGTGGATTTACAATGGCCTACTCCAACAATAAAATTAAAATATTAAATTAAAATCAAATTGGGTTCCTGTTCTTAAAGTGGATTTACAATGGCCTACTCCAACAATAAAATTAAAATATTAAATTAAAATCAAATTGGGTTGCTGTTCTTAAAGTGGATTTACAATGGCCTACTCCAACAAAAAATTAAAATATTAAATTAAAATCAAATTGGGTTGCTGTTCTTAAAGTGGATTTACAATGGCCTACTCCAACAATAAAATTAAAATAATAAATTAAAATCAAATCGGGTTACTGTTTTAAAAGTGAATTTACAATGGCCTACTCTTATATAAAATTAAAATATTAAATTAAAATCAAATTGGGTTGCTGTTCTTAAAGTGGATTTACAATGGCCTACTCCAACAATAAAATTAAAATATTAAATTAAAATTAAATTGGGTTCCTGTTTTTAAAGTGGATTTACAATGGCCTACTCCAACAATAAAATTAAAATATTAAATTAAAATCAAATTGGATTGCTGTTCTTAAACTGGACTTACAATGGCCTACTCCAACAATAAAATTAAAATATTAAATTAAAATCAAATCGGGTTACTGTTTTAAAAGAGAATTTACAATGGCCTACTCTAGTATAAAATTAAAATATTAAATTAAAATCAAATTGGTTTGCTGTTCTTAAAGTGGATTTACAATTGCCTACTCCAACAATCAAATTAAAATATTAAATTAAAATCAAATTAGGTTGCTGTTTTAAAAGTGAATTTACAATGGCCTACTCCAACAATAAAATTAAATTGCTGTTCTTAAAGTGGATTAACAATAGCCTACTCCAACATTAAAATTAAAATATTAAATTAAAATCAATTTGGGTTGCTATTTTTAAAGTGGATTTACAATGGCCTACTCCAACAATCAAATTAAAATATTAAATTAAAATCAAATTGGATTGCTGTTCTTAAAGTGGATTTACAATGGCCTACTCTAACAATAAAATTAAAATATTAAATTAAAATCAAATTCGGGGAGGATTAATTCGATTTTTCGATCAAATGATTTTCAAATTATCAAGTTACCCTAGTTTATTTTGTTTATCAATTTGTTTTGTCTTGTCATCTACAATTTGTAAAAATGGAAGCTGATCTGTGCAATTTTCTTATTTACATATTTTTTTAGTTTGAGAAAATGAAAAGTTCTTTACTATGGTCAAAATATTCAATGTTGAAGTCAATGTTGTTGGTACATGAAAATTTGGATATTTCTCGCTATTCTAAATTGAATTCATTTTGGAAGATGCAGTCAATATAGGTCACCAACCGATAAAAGTTGTTGCTGTGATTGGAATAGCTGGTGTCTGTAGTCGTGAGGAGTTGTATAACATGTGTATTGGCGATGTCCAAGATACAGGTTCACAATTAGTAGTTAATATTTCTCACACAAAAACCTATCAGAAAAAAGTATGAGGGGATAGAGTATAAAGTTGAAGACCCAATTTTTTAGAAATAGGCCGGCCCAGATTAAAACACGTGGTTGCTATCATTTTATAAAATTAACTTTTTATTGATAGAAATCAAATTCTTGGCGATCAATTGGATCGACTCCATTCAAAAATTCATACATATCGATTTTGTCGCCTGAATTTGAGCAAACTTCTATTTGCTCAACAACGTGTTTTAAATCAGATCGTCGAAACCGCGGTCTAATCGCATTTCGCTTCAAACTCGAAGGAAATTCTATTATTTTTGTGAATTTAAACTCAATCAATTTCTTTTCCGTCATAACAGATGCCACATATGCAAAAAGTGTGCTAATCGTGTGCTCCTCCACAGTTAATCGAATAGTCTGAAATTATTTAAAAAAAAAAAAACATTTTTTATTTTTTATTTAATTGCGATTAAATGGTGTGGCGAAATTACCATTATTTTACGACTTTCATCGAGAAGTCTGAAAACGTTTCGATCGCTTTCCGTTCGGTGTCCAATTAACCCAAAGCTCTCTTTGACATCATTTTCTATTCGACAATTTTTGAGATGTATCCTATGACAATTACACGTTTGAAACATCTTAAGGAGTTTATAGTCAAGCTTTCCGGAAATTGTTAATTGATTTAAATGAAAGCCATGGAATACGTACGGATGAATATTTTCAAAATTTTCAAGTTTCAAATTTACAAAGTTAGAACGTGTACCAAACGCAAATTTAAGCCAACTTATAAAATTCTCTATAAAATTAAACGAATTTTTTGTATCAATTGTAATCTCGCTTCTGGCTAGCACTTTCGGTTTTTTGTTTAATATAAAATCAGTGCTATAAATCCATTCGCCGTCTAAATCAAATTTAATTCGGTTTAGTTTCTCAGTCCTTGTCAAAATTTCGTACAAAATTTCCGAACATTTCCCACTCGAATCAGTTTCTCTTACTAGTATGGTGGGGATATCAGGTGCTAGATTAATCTTTTCCAAAAATGCTGATATATTGGTGACATTTGATAATTGAATAGGATATGCACCACGATTCTCCCAATATATGGATCCAATGTTCTTTTGAAAATGATACACCAAATACTGAAAAATTTCGCCAACTGGATTACGATAATCCTGTGTAAAGCCAATATATTCTCTCAAATCAAATTTACCATTCTTCATGTAAGTCCCACTTTGGACATATTCAGCTAGTGTACGATTGATTATTTTATGAAATTCACAGTTTTCATATTCAAAACGATTGTCATCAATCGCCATTTTGAAAGCAATTAAATCACAAATGTTAAAAATTTCGATACCACATCGCCGCTTTTGTGTTCGATGGTAATCTAGCACCAAATTAACCTGGGTGAAAGTACGACGAGGGTTCCACAACGGTTTATCCATATGACGTAAACACTTTGGCTGAAGAAAAAGGAATGCTGTTTTAGTATCTCGTGGCACGGGAATCGGTGCTATCTCTTGATGTTCTGGTAACCAAATTAATTTAACTGGCTTGATTGTATCACCGATCCGTAAATCATAGTCCCATAAGTGTTCATCTAATAATGGATGTCCTAAATTTTGCATATTCTGTTGAAATTAAAACAAAAATCATTAAATAAACAAAAAACATTCAGACACCTGTACTTAGTACAAACCTTTTTAAATTCTTCAAATCTATTTATTGGAATGAATACGGCAGACTCCTTGAAGAAGAATGACTGTTCGTTTAATAACTTTTGCACTACAATACTGCACGGATCATCGTAGATTATTACTTCATCTGCGGTTTCATCGGAATTTAAAATTGTGTCTTCAGTATCGTCATCACTATCATCAGAATTAAAATTGTGCTTCTCGACATAATAGTTATAAGTAAATCTATAAAGTTTAAAACATACAAAATAGAAATGCGATAAACTGTTAGGCAACTTCAGTTTAAGTTCACTTTACTTACGGATTAGTTCCTTTCATACTGGTTTTCAAATAGTTGGAGTGGATTACTTCGTTCGTTACTGAAACCAATAACACTAAATTGACAACACAAACCAAAAAAAAAAAAAAAAATGACGCATATTTTATCAATATTTTTGTTATCTTTTAGTGTATATATAATAGTGAAGTTAAATAATTATGATTCTGTACAGAAATACCAAATTTCATTTTTGATTACAAGTTGATCAGAAGGAATGGGTACGAAGGGCCGAATTTCAAAGGGCCGAATGTCGAAGGGCCGAATGTCGAAGGGCCGAATGTCGAAGGGCCGAATGGGTCGAAGGGCCGAATGTGTCGAAGGGCCGAATGTCGAAGGGCCGAATGTCGAAGGGCCGAATGTGTCGAAGGGCCGAAAGTGTCAAAGGGCCGAATAGGTCGATGGGTCGAAGGGCCGATTTTTTTTTTTTTGTTTTGTTTTTAGAAATATAATTTTTAAAATTTGTTGTTTTAAGGAATATTTGGTAATTTTTTTTTTGTCAAATATAAATTAATTTCTTATGAATTTATGTATTTTATTATATTTGATCTTTGGATATTCTATCGACAAAAATATTGCATTAATTGAGGTTGTTTATATTTTGCGTTCCTTTTGGAATTATCAAGTGAAAAAATATTTGTATATAATAGGTATTTCACCAAAACCAAGTCTTATTATATCAATATAAATGGAATATATGTATATGTAGTTATACACATATGTATGTATTACTTTTGTAGTATAACCGCTCGTATATAATAACAAAATGCGAATGTTATTTTTTTCAAATATGCATACCAAATGTAAATAGATTTTAAATAAGAAAACGGAATTTTGTCATAAAAATTCAATTTACTTCTGTTCTTTAAACTGATGATAATATTCATTCTTTTCGAACGATGTTATTTTCTAGACCATTATATAGTTTATTGCTATTGTTTTAGAAAAAAAAAGTAAATAATGAATCCTAATTATCGGTCGGCTTTCTTTCAACCTCACTATACGAAAATGCATTATTTTGCTCTACACGATAAATACATAAAATAAAGGGATGTAAAAATTTTTCAAGTATGGATCTACAAAAAAGAGTTTTATTGATGTGTCCATGAACATAATCATAAATAAATAATGTTGTATTATGTATTTTGGTTATTCTATATACCTATTTGCATCATGGACAAATATATCTAGAAAAAGAAAAGACAAGAGAAAGATAACAAAAATATCTAGAAAAAGAAGAAAAGCTCAAGAAGAGAAACTAACTTCCGGAATTATAATTTTAAATAAAATTTGTGTAATTATTACAATTTGTTTTTTATTAATTGAATCTGAACCATCTTGATGTAAGTAGATAAATGCCTACTCATATAAAAAATCAACTTTATATAAGGGACACAGGAAAACTGACTTTGGTATGTAAATTTTGCATTACAACATATTGCCATTACAAAAAGTTGCAATTATAAAATATTGCAATATAAAATCTTGCATAACAATTTCCCGTACTATTTTTTCTTTATTCTGAGGAAAATAAATTGAAGAAAAATGACATCGACTAATTTAACTTGGAATTGTAGAGGCTAACGGCTTCGGTAACTCTCACGGGCACGCGGGAGGTCGCTGCGCTCCCCCCGCTTAGCCCTCCGAGGGGCTTCAGATTTGAGTTTCGGGGGACGTAGGAGCCGGGATCAGCAAACATGTCGCACTGCGTGCCGCACGTAGGAGCGGATTATATAGAATAAAAGGATTACCCAAATACATAATGTTGTAATTTATGATTGGATGAATGGAAAACATCAATAAAACTCTTTTTTGTAGATCCACACTTTAAAAATCTTTCCATCCCTTTGTTTGTTATGTGTTCATCGTGTAGAGAAAAAAAATACCTCGTATAGTGAGATTGAAAGAAAGCCGACCGATAATTAGGATTCATTATGTACTTTTTTTTTCTAAATCAATAGTAATAAACTATATAATGTTCTCGAAAATAACATCGTTGGTAAATGAAATAATTTTTATGACATTTTATGACAAAATTCCTTTTTCTTATTTAAAATATATTTACATTTGGTACGCATATTTGAAAACAATAACCTTCGCCTTTTGTTATTATATACGAGCGGGTTATACTACAAAAGTAATACATATGTGTATAACTACATATATATTCCATTTATATTGATATAATAAGACTTGGTTTTGGTAAAATACCTATTATATACAAATATTTTTTCACTTGATAATACCAAAAGGAACGCAAAATATAAAAAACCTCAATTAATGCAATATTTTTGTCGATAGAATATCCAAAGATTAAATATAATAAAATACATAAACTTATAAAAAATTAATTTATATTTGACCAAAAAAAAAATACCAAATATTTCTTAACTTAAACAACAAATTTTAAAAATTATATTTCTAAAAACAAAACAAAAAAAAAAAAAAATCGGCCCTTCGACCCATTCGGCCCATTCGGCCCTTCGACCAATTCGGCTCTTCGACATTCGGCCCTTCGACACATGCCCTTCGACAAATTCGGCCCTTCGACATTCGGCCCTTTCATATCATTCCGATCAGAATAATACGATTAATTCGCCTCAATGTCATTTTTCAAAATATTCTCTGTTGTCTTCTATGTTTCTATAAATGACATTCAGGCGGATTAATCGTATTATTTTGATCACCTTGTAATCAAACATGGAATTTAGTATTTCTGTAGAGAATCTTAATCATTGTATTTCGTTATTGTATTTTATATTTAAAAGATAAGATACAAAAAATATTTTGATAAGATACGCGTCATTTTTTGTGCAATTTTGTAATTTATTTTTTGGTTTCGAACAGTTTGTTTTTCGATCACTTTAATAATCTATAGATCGATAATGCTGTCTTCTTCTATATCTATTCATGTTGTATTTAACCGTTCGTTGTCATCAAGATATTTTTATAAAAACCATTAAAAAAATTAATCGTTCATCAGCACAAAGAAGCGAAAACGGAATAATGCTTCTTATTAATTTTGGTTGATCCGCAATACACGATGTTTGTGACTAATGTATTAATGAGTAATAATTTCTATAATTATCCGGTTCGAACCACTAATACGTTTTATTTTGTCCAAATAAATTATTGGTTATTTGGTAATTTATTTTATTTTACTGTGTAGTTCTTTCTTACTCTTCAAATGGCAAATAACAGTAAAACAAAAACCGACTAGCTTGTGACCGAGACACGACCGATTAACGTAAGAATATGTACAATTGAGCACACTTTATTTGTACAGTTTAAGAGAAACCAAAATTTAAAAATTAAAAATTAAAAAAAAACCGTTAATTGTCTAACGCTGCCATCTTTGTGCATTAGGCTGTATCAGCCTAAATGGTGATTACCCGTTGTACATATTTTTTATACAATGAAATACCATTTTAAATGAAAAATAAAAAATTGGGTCTATCCGGCACCTCGGGCGGCACTTTTCCCACGAAACGTCGGTTAAAGATCACCGAATCAACCAAACATTTTCCGAGAGATTCAGTTCGGGGCATTCAAGTTGAATGCAGTTTTTAATTTTCGACAATAAAATCTAAATTTATAAAAAAAAACTAACTGTGTTTTTTTTTACGAGCTGAACTAATAAAAAAAGGAGAGGACAATCGACTGGTAAGTATAACCGTGACTAACTTGAAAAAGGGGCCCGATCAGTAGCGGGTCAATTAACAGCCTCAGTAGACGCGGGTGGAAATGTGCTTTAATGCGCCGCCGCCTCTTCAGTTAATTACGTGCTACTGATCAAATTGAACTTACTAATAAATCCCTCATATAGGGAGATAAACATTGATCATTCTCATTCCTAGTTTTTTTTAATTATGCTTGGCTAAGGCCAAGAATTTGTCCATTCATGCTGGATAATTGATTCCGTTTGTTCTATTTTTATACACGGGTCCAATCGTTCATATTATTAGTTTTTCCTATTTGTGATCTTCATGATCATCCATTTCTACTCACTAAAACTGCGGTATAACAAGGTCCATGCACCTCCCATCAAAACCCACGAAAAAGTTACCTCTACCGGCTTAAAGCTGCAGGTAAAGGCCACAATAGGGCAAGCTTTATGAACAATTTCTATAATGAGTCGAGGTAACACTCGATCTCATTACAATATTTAACCCCTAGGTACACCGCCAATAGTTCCCGATCATAGGTGCTATATTTTTCTTGCGTTTCGGTCAGGTTTTTAGAAAAATATCCCCCCCTATTGTGCAGAGAGAGTTCAGAATTTTTCTTCGGAAAAGCGAGTAATATAACAGTGGCGAGTTCATTTTTACTCTTGTCGAACGCTTCGTTTGCTTCGTGGGTCCAATTTAATAGCGTCTTGTCATTTTATATATTGCCCTTAATCATCGAATGAAGTATTATTTGCTAATTTATGGCGTTTGGTATAAATTTTCAATAATAATTTATCATAGCTAAGAAAGTTTTCAAA
Organism: Tipula vernalis; assembly: GCA_958295665.1. NCBI lineage: Eukaryota > Metazoa > Arthropoda > Insecta > Diptera > Tipulidae > Tipula > Tipula vernalis. The sequence goes on from OY282560.1 coordinate 275,006,265, forward strand.
TCTTTTGCTAAGACAGGCTTACGATAATTTTTAATGGCTTCTATCTTGCTAGGAAGAGGTGAAATGCCATTTTTTGAAATGATATGGCCTAGAAATTGTAATTCAAATACGGCCAATTTGTAAGTGTTTTAGTCATGCAATGTTATACGCGTTATTTAAGATGTTTTTTGTTTTGGTTTTAACGAATTAAATTTATTTTCATGAATTTATTTTGTTATGACACTGTACACTTGTCAATAATACATATATGTATACGTACATAGTTTTTGGCTAGCACAATTTATTACTACAGTATTTATTTTGGATTATTATTATTTGTATTAAAAGTTTTTCCTTATTATTATTATTACACAAATAATTATTAGAACTTTATTTTAACTTGCGCGACGGCTTTTATATTATAAATTATCTAACCGTTTATACAATCACCACTGTTCACTAAGCCGATGTCTAATACTTCTGCTTCGGCTGCTGTGTACTTAATAATTTTTTTTTTTTTTTATATTTATTTCAATACCAAGTTACAAACCATAAAAACAATTACCAACCAAATATTTTGTTTTATTTTCCAAGTACTATGCGGTAACACTGGTACATTGGTGGAACAAATTATCAGTTTAGTTATCATTTGTTATGTGGTGCATTACATGCCACTACAAATTCACATTTGGTGAGGTTGATAGTAAGGCGATGTTTACGTAGTCGTTCGAATACTAATCGTACATGTTGTTCATGTTCGCTGATGTTTTCCAATATGTCATCTAAATAAGGAAAAACCAATTTTAAGCCTTTTAATGCCTCATGTATTAATCGTTGGAATGGCGTCGTGATGGCGGTTTTCGAAATTTCGTTTGGATGAATTGGTACCTGATGGAATGCTTTATGCAGATCTATTTTGCTAAATATTGTTGTTCCGTTCAAAATAGGCGTGCAATCATGGATATACGGTATTGGGTACCGGTCAGGCACTGTTTGAGTTCGCCATGTTCTATCAGATTTCCTGATCAAATGTAAGGGGCTGGACCAGTTGTTAGTGGAAGGGTGGCAAATGCCCATTTTCATTATGTATTCGAATTCGTCCTTTGCCGCGGCCAACTTTTCAGGTTCTAATCTCCGTGGTCGAGCGAAAGTTGGTTGACCTGTTGTTTCGATGTGATGCACAATTTCCGAATTTTGAATCATTTTTGTTATATTTACTTTCGTAATATCAGCGAATTCCATTAATAAATCGTCAAATGGTGATTGTGGGTCGAATGTTTTGATTATCGCTGTTTGAAACTGTAGGGAGCCACAAGCTGTTGATAATTTAGTGATATTATCTACCAGTAGAGGGTATGTAGAATCGGCTAAACTCGTGACAGCAGCCGGTGCTAGTCATCCTGATGAATCTTTTTTGGGTGTAGCGTTGTTTGTTGTATGTCGACAGGCGCTACTGCATTTACGAGATTTTCGACCAAATTGTCAGTTGTACCAACATTCTGTATTTGGGTCGCCAAGTGTTGAGCTTCTCGTGCTCAAATTAGAGCGTGATAAATTGCGGCTATGGCTTCGTCCGCGTTGGGACCATAAGTCCTCAATCTTCCTTGATAGTTGGGCAATTTCGGCTTTTAAATCCAGACACGTTTGGTCGCGTAATGCTCGAGTCGATTCAATATCACGATCGACGGCATTGATAATACGCATCTGCATAACGTCGACAATGGCGTCGGTTGTTTTTGTAAACTCCTCTATGGAGCCGGCGGAGGCAGCTACGGCAGCTCGTACATGGTCCGGCAATCGTTGAGCCCACAGTCTTTTAAAGGCCGCGTCAATTATTGAATTGCTGGCAACTCGGCGCATCGCATGGCAAAGCTGGCTTGGTTTCAAGTCGCCCAGCGGCATTTCGAACAACACTCGATTGAGTCGTCGTTTCTGGCTTTCGGAGAAATGTACAATTAACTTTTCCCTTATATAATCTTATCTCTGAAATTCCGGACTGGCGTTGATAATCCCGCGCAATTGTGGTAGTATTGTAGGATCTATAGCCGATAATACTGTATTATATCGCTGTTTATCAGCTACTATTCCAGATGCGGGAAATTAGAAGTCCAGCGACTAAGGCCAACTTTCTATATCATTATTATTCATTTGCGGCATTGGCCTTTTGGCGAATAGCGCTGCAACTCCCTCATTGGATTGGTCAGCGGTTGCGGGTGTCTTCAAATCCGTTATGCCGGTTGAAGTAGTGGTGTTGGTGGTATGAGTGAGACCGGTAGTTGTCATTTCACGGTAAACCCGAACCGTTGTTCCAAAATATAATTGGAATGTGCCGTCCGAAAAAACTTAAAATGTGTACATTGAACCCGCAATAAAAGCAAATGCACGTAGTTTCGCGAATGACGACAAGGACGTAGACGCAGTGGACGCAGATGTTTACTAAATTATAATCCCGTATTAATTAATAACCGTAGTAATTTGTTTATGTTTAATTATATTAATCGTAGCACTAATTGCACTGCGTTTATTTTTCTGTGTAAATACCGGTGATTTAACACGTTGAAACTGTCAACCGATATACGTTCGAAAAACGACGCTGCTTTTATTGTCAACACTACACGAAATTTATTACCCAGTAATTATTATTCCGTTAATATATGAGTTGTATAATTAAAATTAATTTACTTTAGAAACTTTGATTTAGTTTTTTAGATTAATAAAATTGATTATAATATTGTTTATCAATAACTGGAACGTCGTTGTTACCAGTTTATAGCTATACTAGCCATTTATGTATGTCGAACCAATTATTAAATAATTTGAATTTTATTATTATTCTAATGAGCGTGTAACGTAATGCGAGCCCCGAGACTCACACCACATCAACACTGCAATGCAATGTGAATCCCAAGGCTCACACCACATCAACAGAATCATCCACCAGAGGTCTGGCGCGGTTGTTGTAGCCGGCTAAGCTCGTGGTTGGGCGTGGGGTTTGTCAGACTTAGTGGATGCTTGAATAAACCGCTGTATTATTGAAGAAAATAAAGAACATTGAATAGTGAGGATGAGGACAATCGTGCTTACAGATAAAAAAAAATAATAATAAGATGGGTGCGACCGTCAGAGGTGGGAAGAGCCATCTCGCCCACACCAGACGGCCAACACATGTGTCATGCTGATCCCTGATACAGCCTGTCTCAGGAATCAACACGACCGGAACAATGTGGACTCACCCGACAGGAAAACTAACTCCCGTCCCATCCCGAGTATGCCCTCCTGCCCTACTCCATGCTACAAATCGTTGGCCAGAAAACAAAAATTTAAAACGAGCAACGGAGAAAGCACTATATCAGAAAAACAAATTATCCCCGAAATTCTACTATTTCGAACCACTGCCCACTATTGCTTATATTATGTCGAAGAAAAACAACAAAAAAAATGTATTGATATACATAGGTAGAAATAAAGAAAAAAAAAATTTTGAATAAAACAACGGGAAAAAAATTATTTATTAACCGCAGCTAAAACCTGAAAAAAAACCCAAACTGAACGTGTGTTGCGAACATGCGGACTATCTAGGTCGCACACCTCGAAAAAAAACCAAGAAGGTCGTGCGGATAAAAAGAGGAAAAGAGCTAAAAAAAATGTTTATTTAATTAAATTAAAAAAAAATATATATGTATGTAATACTGATTTCGATCATGAAAAAAAAAAAATATACTAGCGGGTAAACCGGTAAACTAATAAAAAAAATTAGCTTTAATCAACGGCATTATAGAAGCAAAAATAAAACCACGCCTTATAACCAGAAGTAGCAAAGCAAGGCTAAAAAAAAATTGCGTTATAACGGGAAAAAATTTAAGATACTATTTAGGTCCCGTTAGCCACTCATGAAAGTTTTATCCCCAAAAAAAAAACGGTTTAACAAAAAAAAAACTAAATAAGGTAATGCACAAAAAAAAATCTTACAATTTTAAACCCGCACGGTTTTTCTCCATTTGCACCCAGCAACCAATCCCGATAATTACAACCAAGCAGGATACCGACATCAAATATATATTACAATTCCGGAAAATGAAGGTGTACCACCAGGTAAACTTATCCGAAACAATAATATTCAGCAATGACGCACAGCAATGCACGGCTTGCTTTTTACTTTCTCCTTCCGCAATCCGCAATCAAAACCAACGGTGTACAATTTCCGATATGAAAACTCTAGTACAACCCGTGTTTCTATATCTATAGTTATGTATATGTATACCATATGTAGGTATATACATATATATTTAGTTTTTTTTTCTTTTTCGTATATACATAGATCTCGTATACAGCCTTGGCCAAAATTATAAAGCACCCCTCCCAAATTGCAGTATCTACAAAACGAATGAAGACAAAAATTAAAACTCAATATTTTTAGGAAGTACTTTTTATATTTTATTAATTTTAGTATTTTGTAGGTCCTCCTTTGGCTTTGATGACAGCCAGGACTCTTTTATTCATCGACCGTACTAATTTTTCGCAGGTATTTCTCGATATATTTTTCCATTCCTCTGTCAGCGCACGTTTGAGGTCTTCCTTTGAAGTCATACTGCGATCCTTGATTTTTTTTTTAAAATTGACCACAAATTTTCAATGGGATTAGGTCTGGTGACTGGGCGGGCCAGTCCATGACTCGAATTTGTTTTTTTCGAAATCAACTCATCGTAACGCGGGAAGTATGGCAGGGGCACTGTTGATAAATTATCGAAGAACTATCCGTTTCCCCAAAGATTTGCCGAATTGAGGCATTCAATGCAGCCTCGAGGACGGTAACATAGTTGGTACTGTTCATCGGACCCTCACAAAACAACAGTTTTCCCACTCCTGATGATGCCATACAACCCCACACCATCAGTTTACCCCCTCCATGCTTTACGGTAGGCACTATACAATCAGGATTGTATGCTTCCCCGACTCTTCTTCTTACGATGGTTGCGCCAGGAGTTCCAAAAATCTATAAGAATTCCATCAAATTTAACATAAATTTCTCTATTAATTCTTTTAAAATACATAGCACAATTTTTTATTTTTTTTTTTTTTGACTAATTATTTTTTAATATTTATTTTTTATATTTACCTCAAAAGTAGATTCATCTGACCAAACAACTCTCGCCCAATCCACGTCATTCCAATGTTTGTGTTCTCGAGCCCATTTCAAGCGACTTTTTATGTTGGTAAGTGAGAGCAAAGGTTTTTTTCTTGCTTTACAATCTTTCAATCCAGCTTGCAGGAGCCTTCTTCTAACTGTCCGTGCCGAAATGTGAACTTCTTGTTCTGTTAAATGCTCTGCAGCTATCTCAGCAGATGTTTTTCTTCGGTTTTTGAGAGATTTTCGCACAATTTGTCGATCGTCTCTTACCGAAGTGATACGATTTCTGCCTGAGCGTAGTTTATAGGCATAGTCCCCGGTCTCTTTAACCCTTTTCAATGTAGATTGAACTGCTCCACGAGAGCATTTTAATTTTTGGGATATTTTAATTTGGCTTACACCCTGGGAATCCAACAACACAATTTGTGCCCTTATTCCTTCACTGAGTTGGCACGCTTTAGGCATAATTATCACAAACACACTTTTTTTCTCAAAAAACTTACGAAAACTCTTTTTGATTTAAAACACTTTATGTGAAGACTGCACACGATCAAATACAAAACTAAAATAAAAAAATTTTACGACGCTACAACTTCTTGTTAAGAACCTAAAACAAAACAAAAATTGGTGATTTTCAATAATTAAGGGTCGCATTCGGTGGGGTGACTCGTTCGTTAACACCCATTGTTTAGAAAGACATAATATTAATATATAATGCTAATAGATAGGGGTGCTTTATATTTTTGGCCAAGTCTGTATATATCTACCAGGCCAAAACACCACATCCGAAATTACACGGAATCAATTTATCATTTATTTTCTGTCACTCACTTGAGAATAACAAAAAAAAATAACGACATACCATACGTTGGACTACCACTGGATTTCGTAACAATTTATTTACAATGAAAACGCTTATTTTTATTTATTCCAAATTTTATTTTTAGTATGTCGTACCCAACAATCACAATTTCAAATTTTTTTATTTTTTTGTTCTTTTTGTATTCACAAAATTTCTAGAATTTTTATTTTTATTTATTTTTTTATTGTTTTCAACACGTTTTTTATTTTTTTTATTTTTAATTTATTTTATTAAAACCCGCGACCAAAAAAAAAATAGATTTAATTTTAATGATCGACTCAAGAAAAAAAATAAAAAATGACCACTTTGAGTCCAATCCTAAACTCATCTAACTCTTTTCATCTCCTCCACGCACAGTGTTACCATATATGTATTTTAAAATTACCAATCAAAAACTCTACAATACCGACACATTCGCAACACACCTACGCATACCCATGCGTCGCCGATCGATGAGACATTAAAAAGGAAGCATTGGAAATTTATGTTAATTGGAAATTGTAACGAATCGCACTTTTCTCACTTTATTGCCTGCCTTGTAGTTGTAGATACGAAGAAAAAGAAAAATTTGCTATATGTACTTCGTGTACTATAATTAAGAACAAGTTTGGAAGGTAAACATGCAAATTTGGAATGTTTAATTAACGTAATGTTAAAATAGGGGAAAAGAACCGCTAAACCTGGAAATTACTTGTGGTATAAAGAACAAAAAAATGGGACAGTACTGAGATGATCGCCACGAATGGTAGATATGATGAATATGAGTTGAAAAAAATCGGAATAAAACACTGAAAACGATCGAAAATAAAAACCAAGAATATCCATAAAGTTCGTATTTTTTGTTGAATAGTTTATAAGTTCAAAAAAATAAAAATAAAAAAAATTAACATATAAAAAAATAGAAAATATTTGTGTCAATTTTGTGTGCGGTTAAAGTGATTATAATAAATAATATGTTATAATTTATAAAAAGCAAAAAATTATTAAGGACCGATTAGTTAAGTATTGTGATCCAACAATGTAATTACCATCCAACAATGTATTACATACGTAATATTTTATAATAAAAAAAGCAAATAAAATCTATATATTTGAAAGTTCGAATGGAAAGCTAAGGTTGTAGTTACTTTTTGTTCCGTTGTGTTTTTTTTTTTGCTGTTGTAAACATTTGGTGTTGTGGGGTGGAACGGTTAAACTAACAAAAGCTATACCAAGCGGTTACACCTAAAGTTCCGTCACATACGAGTAATAATTCGAGACAAGCAGTTAAGAACCAAAGCTAATATTTCAAGTGTACCTATATACCTACAGTACACCAGTGATTGTGCATACGTGAAATAAAAGCGAAACGAGACTAAGTGAATCTCAAACCGTATTTTATAAAAGAGTCAGTCAATCAATTGGAGAAAATAACGTTAACAGATGAAGCAAGGACAAGAATGCAGATTATCATCATCATTGTAATCCGGTGACGTAATTTTTATTGATTAACATTTTTTGGTATATTTATATTATTATTATTATCAATATTTAACTAGTATTAGTCAAAACAAAAAAAAACGTCACGTAAATTATTTTGTTTTCTGAATGGATATTTTTTTGTTTTTAAATTTTGGTTCTAGTTGGACGTACAGTCGGGGAAAGAATTTTATTTGTTTCTATCCGTGTATAGTGGATTTTTTTTCCCCTTGATTTTCGAGTAGTTTACTAAAAGTAATTTGAGTAAAGGTGATGTATTTTTACTAAAAATTTCGGGATGATGGGATGATTGAGTGGGAGCGTGCCCTTAGGATGCTACAATGAACTAGAGTTTTTTTTTTCGAGGTTATTTTAAGTCCAGCTTCTTGCACACTTTACCATAAACTACAAAAAATCTTGTACATTGGCCGTCGGCACTATATGCAACGTCAAAACCTGCCCTAACCACTGACCAAGTTAAATAGTGTGCCATGTAGTGTCTGATCGACCCAAGCCAATGAGTTACAAAATATATAATGAAGAAAAAAAAACAATCTATATTGACTTTGACGGTGAAGCATAAGTAGTGACGGATCAGTGAGCGCGTGACTATCATAAAAGGATAATGCGCGGACAGTACAGTGCCTCGAAATTGGGACGAAACCGCCTGGATTTCGTAACAAGCGTTTGCCTTGGCGATGTACTAAAATCTATTTTTTATTTTCTTAAAAATGCGTTTATCATCGTACGGGACAATAGTGCTGCCCACATGTATTCTCTCGTCTCGCGAGAGGAGATCGCTGTGTATCGTCGTGCACGACAACAATAATGCACACACACCTACTCGTCTCGTGAGAGGAGAGATCGTCATGCAACACTTACCTGTCGTTGTGTCGCTAACAGATGTTGTGTTTCGGCTGTCTCATCACACAAAAATTGAAAATTATATTTGAATTCATTTACAATACTTAGAAAAAATATGTTAATTAGACTGCAAGAGCCCCCAAAAGTACTCCCCTTTTTCACGTCGGGGTGTATATTTATATTAATAAAAATATACATGGCATGATAGCTACTATCACACCCGGAAGTATACTTTATTTATTGATATCACAGCATCTGATGGTCTTTATCATATAAACATAGTAAATTCAATTAATTTATTGATAACAACTGTCATAATATCTAATTGTCTTTATCAGTTCCATATGATAAATTCAATCATATTATTGATAACAGTCCTATTATAGTTTATCTATCTATATATATAGTATATATATATATTATATATATATATATATATATATATATATATATATAATATATATATATATATATATATATATATATATATATATATATATATATATATATATATATATATATATATATATATATTATATATATATATATATTATATATATATATATATATATATACTATATTATATATATATATATATATATATATATATATATATATATATATATTTATATATATATATATATATATATTATATATATATATATATATATATATATATATATATATATATATATATTTATTATTTATATATATATAATATATATATATATATATATATATATATATATTTATATATATATTTATATATATATTATAAATTATAGTCGAGATGTTATAATCTCTAAGTTCTTACCTTCTTATCTTAGCTTTTACGAGCACAACACTTCCACTATGAATTTTAAAGATTTGGGTTCAGTTAATACAAAGTTTATTATTTTGTTCAAAATTATTTTTTTTACAATCTTGGATTATCCTTTGGTTTCACTTAAAATTCTTTTGTAATAGGATTCTTATTTGAATCAAACAGATTTTTGATTAAATTTTAACTACTTGACTTATTCACTAATAAAATTTCTCTTAATTACTATTCTGAATTGTATCTATCTAAATTTTAAATGTAACTATATACTAACTGATGTCAAACTATATCTATATACTATATTTGTAAGAAGTTCCATTATATACATATATGGAAAAACTTACAAGCTAAGCGGAAACATATCATTGCGAAACATAACATTTTTATACGCGGAAATACAATTTTGAAGAGTGGCGGAAAATTACGGGAAAATGTTATGTTGATGAATATGTATATCTTGCAATTTTACAACTTTAAATGGCCTTGATAAATATTTATAACTATACGCTTATTGTTTGTAATTTAATATTATGTAAGTGCGACTTACTAATTATAAATTAACCTTGAAAGTTGTATGACCGCGGAAATTGGCTTATTATTAGTAAGTTGTGTTTCACAACAGCCCGTCACACTAGCGATATATCTAATCATGGATATGATTAATTCAATAATATTTGTATAATAACGTGCATTAATACAATCATTGTAAACAATTGTGTACATCAAGGTATGATTTTCTTAATCTCTGCATATAATCATAAATATGATGGTTACTTTTATGATCAGCTCAATCATATTTTTTCTCTGAGTGATGCCGCTCGATATGAAAAAATAATATGTTGTTTAATGTTGTATCTGTTTGTTTATAACTGTCAAAAAAAAATGACGATTAATTTTAGATCAATATATTTCGCCGAGCTTTTAGATATATTTAGTTGAGTTAAACATCGCCAAATTGACTGTCGCCGCGTACCGGACTATGACCGTGTTAACTGTCGTTGAGTTTGCCATCGCCGAGTTTACCATCGCCGAGCTTACCATCTTCGAGTTGACTGGCACCTAATTAACCATCGCCATGATATGGTTTCGCCGAGTTGTCGCGTACCGACGACTCTTTTCAAGCTTTGAAAGGTTTACATAATTATTAATTATATAAATATCATTCAAAGACATGGGTGGATTGAAACACTTGGAATTCATGCCGCCTACCTTTTTCAATGTTTCGTTTCAACATTTATTACAAAAGGAAAAATTTAAAATAACCAATAATGTCAAAACTGAATTCAAGTTATATATGAAAATTAAATAATAGTTTGGATTATGTCAGAATTGTACAAACAATTGTACACAAGATTTTATAAAAATAAAAACTCATGATTTTCCTCAAACTTCAATATTATCATCTAAATTTACTACGTAATACATACGTATAAATTCACGTTCCAAAGCACAGAGTGAATAAATTTCTTTGGAAACCAAAAAAAAAACCTTTTTAAAAAATCAAAATCAAAACATCATAAACAAGTTTCTCTTAATTTTTAAGGATTTTCAAATATTTATTTGTGCGGAAAATTTTATATTTTTTTTCATTTATATTTAGAGTATGTACAAACAAAAAAAAAACGAACAAAAAGAATGATGAAAATTTATGTTTCCAAGTTGAAAAGCACAATAGGTTTTTGCAGCATAAAAGGGGAAAAAAATATCCGCAAAAAAATAATCGATATCAACAAAAAGTAGCTAAAACAGTATAAAATAACAGATGAAGAAATGTTCACCCTACAATTGAGATACATATTCTGAAATGAGGACAATCGTTTTTATGTTCTTTGATACCACTTTGAGTTGATACCTAAAGCGAACAAACTTTTAGCAAGGTCGATCGGTGGCCGCCCTTTCGCTACATATTGATTGTATAAGAAAGGTGTAGCAACTAAATTAGCCAACGCAGGTGTGTATAGACGAATAATGGTCGTTATTATTTTCATAATTCCTATGACAGTATGGAAAAGTTATTTGTTCCGTAGATTTTAACTTTAATATGTTGGTTAGGAATAAACTAAGCACTTGCTTGAGATTACTTTATTAATACTATTTACCCTTTAAGGCGACTAGAAATGACGTCTATTGGATTTAATAATTTTGAATGAATCCGACATATGTACAGAATACTATTTCTTTCGTGTAGCTAACAGTTGCTGCTAATTCAGTTCACGACTAAATTTTACCTCGTACAAGTTTTGTCGTATCAGAGATAAAATATCTTATACTGTAGTTCCTGATTAAAGCAATCAATTTTGAGGATTTTATAAATTGTTTCTTTTCATTATACTGGGTTACTGGCTGGTGATTTCTTATAATTAAACGTTTGATTATATCTATTGTGATGTGATATATTCCATTGTTTAATACAATTATTAAACGTAACCTGTTTAATAATTGTGTGAGATATGTTCATGACCTAAGAAAGTTTGATCATACGAGTATATCGGTATTTAAGGAATCATTCCTTGGATGCGACTTGTTTGAGTTTCACTGTTACAGAACCGCTGTTTTTATTTTCCGAGTAATTAAATTTTTCTGTAAGGAAATAAGAACGTTAGTTTCAAAAAATTTCTTATATTAACGTAATACTACCATGATAAAATTTAATTTATCGGCTCACTGAATAGGTAAAAACGTAAACATTTTTCATTTTTAATATGGAAATTTGATAAAACGGTGATAAATTGGAGAAAATATGTGTTTCGATTTGTTTAGAACCAAAAAAAATGTGGCTAAATATTTAATGAATTTTTCTGTATCTTTTATAAAATAATATTATGTATTGTAAAGCAAAACTCATAAAATTATGAATTTAGTCTCATAGGATCAACTTTATTAATTTATTATTATTTATTTGTTTACCTTCCAATGGGATAAATTTGTTACTTAAGTAAAATAAAATAAAATACATGAATCACAAATTCCTTATACGAGATAGGTAGTCATATTTTAATTTAATCAAGAACCTGATTTTTTGTTGTTGTTTTTTAAAATACAAAGTGTCAAATATTTAAAAATTTCATCCACGTTGTATTGTATTTGTTCCTATAAAACAAAACTAATTATCCGACAATTATAAAATTGGGTTCATTTTAAAGATAAATTGATTGATTGATTTCAATGTACGATCAAGCATTAAGCAAGTCTTCCGTATTATAAATGCGAAGACCACACCACTATACCCATGTTACAATACGACACCATAACTCTCCCTCACCAAGGAAATATGTACCATCATACTCAGCTTTTCATGAAGCCAAACATAGCAATATTCACCCCGTAAAGAAAGGCGCCACATAGATAACCACATAAGTCTAATAGTGTAATATCCGCCCTTGGCCAGGCAGCCATCGTACACCTTTTTACATATAACAAAATCGAGAAATGGGTAAGGAATGTTAGTGAGGACAGACTCGGCCTGGTTACAGACACCTAATAAAGCCGATAGTTAGTGTTTTATGACAGCACAATGACAACACAATCAAAATATTGATAATAAAACGTTGGAACCTGATCGATCTGAAATAATATCTTAAACTAGAATTTATATTTATATAATACTTCAAAACTTCCGATTAACAAAATTGATGATAAAATATATTTCGATGTTCTTCTGAAACCAAAAAACAAATGTTATTTATTTCTACTCCCACTTAGTCCAACCGCTCTATAATTTCAAATATTTAAGTATTAGCTTTCAACAATTAAGAGAAATATTAAAACAGCAATAAATATAATATAATCTTAATTCAAATGTAAAGATGTTCCTATCCCTAGAAATAACATTACCATTTATTAATAATAATTCAATTCTAAGCCTTAAGGCATTAAATACATTAAGGATCAATTATATTAAATTTTTCTTCCTCCAGCATACCCCATCTGAAATAAAATTTTGAACCATAAGCACACTCCAACTTGTTCTAATAGATGTAAAAATAGGCTTTGACTTTTGAGTCAATCGCATGTGTTTAATTTTCCGAAAAATATTTTTTTTTCTAAATTAATTGAATTATTTCCAAATTTTAATTAATATATATATAACCTGAGCGAAACAAATACACGCCTCAACCGCGGAAACCCATGAAAATAGTTGGAAAATAAAATAACAATACCAGGAAGATGAAAGCAAACAACATTTCTGGAAGAACATTGCCTAACTGGAGAAAGGTACCTTTGGAGCTGTAAACATAATTATTTAATGGCATTAGCCTATTATTGGTGAATCTTTTATCGTAATGAGCTCATGCTCAAGATAGAGTGTTCACCTATACCAAATTTTTAAGGAAATAAATAAATAAATAAATGTCTCTCCGCTCATTATTGATGAAATTTGTTAGTTGTTATACCTATATAAAGCCCTTGTTCATCCACAACCTCACCATTTCCCTTTAATTGAAGTTTGTGAAAAAACCAAAATTTCTAGTGACATCTAATAAATAAAATTTAAATCCAAAAGTAGTGAAGTGAATTCAATAAAATTGGAAACACAGTGCAGTGCCAGTGATAATGCAATAAATAAATAAAATTAATAAATATACTAGAATAACAATAAACAATAAAAAAACAATTGAAAACGTGCAAGTGAGAACCGTTATAACGGTAGGTGGAAACTTCTGGTGTCCTATATTAAATTATTTTACTAACCATTTCAATATTAACATCTTAAATAACTTTTCCTAAATTAATTATGTACCACAAAGAAATTAACATTAGTAGTTTGACAATAATTAAATCAACTACCTTCAGGCCATGGTGCTGTCACCTCAGGCAATGTTATCTTGGTCGAGTTTCTCAGGAGTTTTGCTAACTAAAACCATTTTAACTAACCAATATGATTACTGATACCAAACTATCATTAGTCGTGTTTTCCATGGGAACTGCACTAGAACTCGATAAATTTTTAATTCCTTTTATTCTATGTAAACAGAAAAAAAAATTAAATTCATAAAGTGATAATGTGTAGTGCATTTCACATAAATACACATTTTAAGTTGTTACAGCAATAAATAATGATAATTATAGCTTATTTTTTAGTTACACTGGATAAACCCATGAATTTATCGAGTGTATTTGCTTGTAATGACGTCAGCAAGAAATTAGAAAATATTGATGAAATAACTGAAGGGGGAAATTTCCCCCGGGGGGGGGGGGGGGGAATTTCCCCCCGGGGGTATTTGATATAATTACATATTTAAACTTAAAATATGTAATTATATCAAATACACTACACATTCGCGCTTTAAGAATTTATTTTTTTTCGTTTTACATGGAATAAAAGGAATTTAAAGTTTATCGAGTTCTAGTGCAGTTCTCATGGAAAACACGGCTATTAACATTAATACCAATAAGTATGAACCTTAACACCAAAACGAACACTAATACCAACACCCACATCAATACCAATACCAACATCAACAATAATATTATGATATATGATTCGATTACACCGAAAAATTAATTTCACTAAATTTAATTCAACTTAACTCATACCTCTAAAATCAAATCAAATTGATAATTAATTAATTGCTTACTAATTAATCTATTCCGTTTAAATTCTACTGCAAAATAATTAAAAATAATCAAGAACACAATAAAAGTTTAATAAAGGAATAAAAGTTTAATAAAAGTTTAATAAAAGTTTAACAAAAGTTTAACAAAAGTTTAACAAAAATTAAACAAAAGTTTAATAAAAGTTTAACAACAATTTAACAAAAGTTTAATAAAAGTTTAATAAAAAATTAATAAAAGTTTACAAAAGAATAAAAGTTTAATAAAAGTTTAACAAATGTTTAATAAAAGTTTAACAAAAGTTTAATAAATATTTAACAAAAGTTTGACAAAAGTTTGACAAAAGTTTATCAAAAGTTTAACGAAAGTTTAACAAAAAATTAATAAAAGTTTAACAAAAGTTTAATAAAAGTTTAACAAAAGTTGAATAAAAGTTTAAAAGTTTAAAGGTTTAAAAGTCTAAAAGTTCAAAAGTTTAAAAGTTTCAAAGTTCAAAAGTTTAAAAGTCTAAAAGTTTAAAAGTCCCAAAATCTAAAAGTTTAAAAGTTCAAAAACCAAAAGTCTAAAAGTTTAAATGTATTTACAACTTTTTTAGTTAATTCCACACCTACCTCTAAAATCAATCAAATTGATAAATAATTAATTGCTTACTAATTAAGCTATTCCGTTTAAATCCCACTGCACAATAGTTAAAAATAATCAAGAACACAATAAAAGTTTAATAAAAGAATAAAAGTTTAATAAAAGATAACAAAAGATTAATAAAAGTTTAACAAAAGTTTAACAAAAGTTTAATAAAAGTTTAACAAAAATTTAACAAAAGTTTAATAAAAGTTTAACAAAAGTTTAATGAAAAATTAGTAAAAGAATAAAAGCTTAATAAAATTTTAACATACGTTTAATAAAAGTTTAACAAAAGTTTAATAAATATTTAACAAAAGTTTGACAAAAGTTTATCAAAAGTTTAACAAAAGTTTAACAAAAAATTAATAAAAGTTTAACAAAAGTTTAATAAAAGTTTAACAAAAGTTTAATAAAAAAGTGTAAAAGCTTAAATGTCTAAAAGTTTAAAAGTTCAAAAGTTTAAAAGTCTAAAAGTTAAAAGTCCAAAAATTTAAAAGTTCAAAAGCTAAAAGTCGAAAAGTTTAAAAGTTCAAAATTCTAAAAGTCTAAAAGTTTAAAAGTCTAAAATTCCAAAATTTTAAAGTTTAAAAGTTCAATAGTTTAAAAGTCTAAAAGTTTAAAAGTTTAGAAGTTTAAAAGTTTAACAGTTCAAAGTTTAAAAGGTGAAAAGTCCAAAAGTCTATAATTCCAAAATCTAAAAGTTTAGAAGTTTAAAAGTTTAAAAGATCAAAAGTCTAAAGTTTAAAAGTTCAAAATTTAAAAGTTTAAAAGTTTAATAAAAGTTTATCAAAAGTTTAACAAAAGTTTAATAAAAGTTGAATAAAAGTTTAAAAGTTAAAAGGTTTAAAAGTTTAGAAGTTCAAAAATTTAAAAGTTTAAAAGTTAAAAAGTTTAAAAGTATAAAAGTTTAAAAGTTTGAAAGTTTAAAAGTTAAAAAGTTTAAAATTTCAAAAGTCCAAAAGTCTAAAAGTTTAAAAGTTTGAAAGTGTAAAATTCCAAAATCTAAAAGTTTAGAAGTTTAAAAGATCAAAAGTCTAAAAGTTTAAAAGTTCAAAATTTAAAAGTTTAATAAAAGTTTAACAAAAGTTTAAGAGAAAAAGCCCAAAAGTCTAAAAGTGCAAAAGTTTGAAATTTCAAAAGTTAAAAACTGTCCAGGGCGTAAGTAAATTACTTAGTTAAAAAACCCTAATCCCTACGAATCGTTTATTTAATAAAAGTTTTACAAATTTTTTTTTTTTTTTTTTGAAATCGCACTCAACCCTCAAGGACCAATATCGGCCATTGCCAACAATGATGACAAAGGTTAGGCTAGCATATGGAATAGGCCTCTATTGCATAATTAAAGTCCTAATCCATATGAATCGTTCATTTAATAAAAGTTCTACAAAAAGTACCCCCTTTGAAATCACACTTCAACTTTAGAACGCCATATGCCGTTTTTTAATGAACACTCAAAAAATAAATCAATTAAAATTACTTTAATATCGAATGAAAAAGAATTTGTAATATATTTTAATTTGTTGTAATTTAGCTAGTGCTTGATTTTTTTAAAATACTGTTCTAGATACTACTCAATTTTTTGAAATAACACTCAATCCTCCCATAAGAACCCGTCTCAGCAGTGCAATACTAATACATTGACAAATCTCTGGAAACTTTCTGGAAAACCTCACACTCGTAGATCATCATTATATATTAAACAAAATACGGTTCACTCTCCATTACTTAAAATACCGTAGCACTCACAATACGATATGCTTTATATACACAAACTTGTTTCAACCCAAATCAAACAAAAATACAACATGAAACAACGCACAAAATACAAAACAAATCTACATCACTTTTTTGTTGTTTTTTTTTTTTTTTTTTTTTTGATACTCTCTTACCAATTTCAATGTGACAATATTGTCAAATCACATTAATAATTCACTTTTGATTACACTTTCAACACACCACTTGTAGCTTTATGATTTTTTATTTTTTTTATCAATCAAAGCAAAATTAATACGGGCCATTTCACTTTAGAAGCTCAAATTTTATTTTATTTATAAACCACTGTTGCACTCAAAATTTCACGTCTAACTTACATTACATGCATCACAAACAACTTTATTATTACTTTTAACAATTAATTAATCTAAATTAACACTTATAATTAAATAAAATTTTTATTTTATTTTTAAATTTAATTTCTACCTACTCGTATGTCTATGATATTATATTTAAAATTAAAACAACCACCATTTAAAGTGAGATACATAAGAAACAATAGCCTTTTCACTTTCATTAAAACTAAATAACTAAACAATATTTTTTTATTTTATATGCCATCTTTATATTTTTCTACATTTTTTTTACACAAAATATTTTTTTTTTTAAAATTTGCAACTTAGCCACTTTTAACCTTCACTTTTATATATAAAACCAAACATTAATCACTTTTAATTGTTTTTAACATATTTTTTTAATTCTACACCTATTTATTTAATTTAAATTAATTTTTATTTATTCACTAAAGAAAACACGTTAACTCTAACTCAGGGCTACCTACCGACCATCGGTTCATTTTAAAGATAAATGATAATAAATAGGCATTGTAAAATAATTATAAAAATGTTACCCTGGTCTTATTTTTTAAAATGTCTGCCGAAACATTAGTTTTGAATCTTCTCACATGTTCATATTTTTTTTATCCTTTTCCTCATTTAGTTCTTTTAGACATAACAAAAAGTCAACACAACATTTTGTTTCGTTTTCTTGCAAAATACGTTTAAGTATGACAATCTACAAATTTTTTGTAACTCAAAATGAAATTTAAAACAAAAATTTTGAAAAAATTCAGTTACAATTTTACACAATCTTCACTATTTCAATTTTTCTTAAAATTTAAGTAGCCTTCCTTTAAAGAAATGACTGGGTGAAAATCACGAGTTCCCTTTATTATTTTTAATTTCTCAAATCTACTAGTTTGTTTGGTGTGGTTGGATTTATATTCAGCGGCTCACAAAACGTTTTAAAGCTATTCACTATTACACTACCACTTATTAAAATAAAATAAAACTTGATGTTTGTTTTGTTTAAATCAATATCGGTTCACACACAACTTGTAAAATTAAACTACTTGAAACATTAATTTTGAAACTGATTTATGCCGAAAAAAATTATTATTATTCTTGTTTTTAAATACATTATACCTGTTATAATACTTGTTATTTATTATACCTATTTCTCAAAAACGTTCCATAATTATTTATACAGGAAATTAGAAGGGTTCAAAAAATGCATGACTCATTCTAACATTTTACTTTTATTTACTAATTGTTGTACCCAATGTTTCTTTCTTTGTTTAACGCCACATTATACTTTCTCGAGCCGTTGTAATCGGGCATGCAAGGTAACACAAAAACCATTTAATCGATCGGATTTAATTTTTAATATGTTCTTCGACACAACAACAACAAGGTTGGTTAATTTTTCCTCATTTTTTAACGTTTTTTTTACCAAAAAAAAAAAATGCTATTTATGGAGACCACCAACTTTGGAGGTTTACCATTTTGTGAATTTTTGCTCAAACAAAATAATTGTGGTCTATACTGGGGCCATAGTCATACTTTTACTAAGAAAAAATTTTCTTTTATTTTACTCACTGTGACCCTATTCTGGCTTTTTCCTGGGAATAGGGAATTGGGGAAAAAACTGCTACTTTTTTTCCTATTTCTTACCCTATTCTTTTTTTTATAATTCCGTAAAAGACTATTTATGCCAGCTTACGAATAAATTATGAGGGAAAATTACAGTAATGCAAATGATTCAAAATGTTTCAAATATTTTTAGAATTGTATGTTTTATTTAACACTTTACAATAGGAATTTTCAAATTAATTAATAATTTAAACAAAGTTTACTTACATTCGACATTAGATTGGAGGAAAGTAGTTGTCAAAATTGCAATAATTGGGAATTATTATTCCCAAAAAATATTTTTCCCTGGTCTGAATACACTTTTTTGGGGAAAAAAACAAAAGTGCTAGAAAACTGCATTTTCAGCATTTTTTTTATATACTCAAAAGTTGAACAGACACAAACACCTTAGTACAACTACAAACATAAAGAATAGAAATATTTTCTCACAGTGAGAATATGTTGGCATATTATATTTATAATCCATAATTTATTATGGATTATAATTACACACTATCTTTATTTTATTTTTACCTAAATTACATTAAAAGGAAACCAGTTTGCAAAACAAATTAAAATATCACCTTAATTGTCAAAATATGCAACATAAAATGACGATAAATTGAGCATAAAAACACAAAATATTCTCATTTGGTACAACTTCTTAACAAAAACAAAGAATATTTCCAATATTTTCCTCTTGTTACACCGCCCTGGTTGCGTAACCATCGCCGCATTCATTTTGTGTTTGAATAATGTATTGGTGTTTATCTCTGTTCGTACTGTTGTTATTTTTGAGTATAATTTCCTTCTATACTAACTCTAATTTTCGCCAGTTTTACATTCTTCTACGTAAGTAAAATAAAATATAGTAATCATGAAAATTTTGGACCTTAAGATTTTTAGAGATTTATCTGTTTTGAGGTCCCCTGAGTCCAAAAAAGTGGGTTTCGAAATGGTGTCTGTTTGTCAGTCTATTTCCTCTCTACAGCCCAGATGGTTTAACCAATCGAACTGAAACTTCATATTTAAGTTTTTTTGATAAATTGGGAGGTCCCAGTGAACTATACTCCAAATCGGCTAACCGGAAGTGACCGGTTGGCGAGAGTTCGTCGAAGAAGATAGTCTTGTTTTTTCTATCCTCTTCAAAAAAATGTTATTTTGTTTTAATTTATTTTTGTGTTTTATTTATATAGTAATATGTATATACTTTATATACATAGGTATATACAGATTAATTTTAAATTTTAAATAAAATTCTAATTAAATTAAATTTTAGTGTTATAATAATCAAAGTGTAGGTAAATAATTAAAGTGTAATTTTGGAAAATGCAATCCACCGGGATGCATTTGTCAGGCAATGTTTTTATTTTTGTAGATAGAAAAATTAAAAGGGCGTGATTTGATATTTTGTGGACTGTACATAAAATCAAAGTTCAATTTTTAATTACTAAAGTCT
Organism: Tipula vernalis; assembly: GCA_958295665.1. NCBI lineage: Eukaryota > Metazoa > Arthropoda > Insecta > Diptera > Tipulidae > Tipula > Tipula vernalis. The sequence goes on from OY282560.1 coordinate 275,026,698, forward strand.
AATATTTAGATAGTATTGAAATAAATTTTAACTTATATAAAATAGGTCGCAGTAAATTTGGTATTAGATTTTATTTTTACGCACACTTATTTGTATTCTTATGTTTGATTTTGTGTACATTGTAAGATCGACACTAATACATACTTATAATTTAGTATTAAAAAAGGGCCAACAATATGTTTGTGTAGCTGTCTCGTTTACTGTTTGCTCGGTTTCTGTGAAGGAAGTGTGCGTGGTTTTGTTGGTTTTTGTATTATAAAGTACAAACAACAACGAGAAAGAGAATCACCCATGCCACACGAGTCGCGCTTACGCTGTTGCATTACTTCGTCTCCTACCTCTTTGCACTGTTTTTGCCTATAAACAAAATTTAGTTTATAGGCAACAACAGTGCAAAGTGATAAGAGACGAAGAATTGCAACAGCGTAAGCGCAACTTGTGTGGAATGGGTGAATCGTTGCGTTAGTTTTGATACAGTTGTCACAAGTATTTTACAATTGTGTATAATGGGCACTAATACATGCATACAACTTGATTTATGTATGGCAGGATCAACAATATGGTTGTACAGCTGTCTCGTTCGCTGTTTACACGGATTCGGTTAGGGAAATGTAGTATGTTTTGTTGGTTTTTGTATTATAATGTATAAAATACAACAAAAAGAAAATTTTTTTTTCGTTGGTGTTGATATAGTTGTTACAATATTTTACTGTATTATCTTGATACATAGTTTAGGTGTGTTTATATGTACTATAAGGCCTACTGCTACGCTCATGAAAGATGGTAGAAAATATTTACCGTCAATGTGTGTTGGTGGTTTTAGTATATGTATAAGATTTTGTTACTTGTATGCTGGTGTTGTTAATCTCTTTGTGTTTCTGTGTATTTACGAAACAACTATGATATTATTGAAATCATGCATTATGTGAGCACAATGAAATTTTGTATATTCGACTCAAATAGGATTTTTATACTTTGTATACTCGAATTGGTTTGAGTCGAATTGGAATTTGGGAGCTGTCTTATATAATTCATTTGAATGGTTTATTTAGGTAGGAATCAAATGGTTTTCTAATTATTTTAATTAATATTATAAATTATAAATTGACTAAATAAATAAATAAATAGTTAAATAAAATGCGAATTTAGCAATGTTGGTTTAAATTAAGTTAAGATTTGATTTTTAACACAAAATGATGAGTTCATTTATGTGAACAAAGTGGAATTATGTTAAAACATTTTGGAAGGCTAAATTTTTTTGAGTTTTAATGGTTGTCTTAATGGATTTATTGAAATTTAGATGGTGGGATGCACACACAATCGTCATAATTACGTTTTTGACACGTAACGTATGTTTATATTGTGTATTATTGATGATTCTAGGCTGTTGTGTTACTGTAATATTATCATTTTTGTATTATTTATTATAAATTTTACTAAAAGCGCTGTTTTTGTAATCTTAGATTAGTAATTTTAAATTTTTCTTAAATAATTTTTCAGGTAAATTAATGGGGGAAATTACAACATGAATAAATTCAAGTCCTGATTTAGATTTAGGGAGTGAAACGTGTATACTCATGAGTATCCGGTCCTGGATTCCAGAGAATTGATCATTTAATAATGTAGTTAGGTTGTGCTGTCTTGGGCTAACCTATTTACTATATATTGTACTAATAATTTACTAACTATCGATCGCATTGGTGTCTGCAACCGGGTCGAGTCTGTCCCAACTAATAATCCTATCCAATCCTTCAATTTGGTGGTTTGGCGACTATTGGAGGGGGGGGACCAAAGTTGAGTAGATTAATCTACCAGCTCCGTAACCTTCCAGTAGGGTGCGCATCACGTGAGCTGTTTTGGACTTGTCATTAGGCAGCTGCGTGATGGGTACAATTGTGTAAGAGGTAACCTGTTCACAATTCTCAAGTGTACGTACTGCCTCCTCGTAACAACCACTGGTAACTAAGGCCATTTGGCAGTTTGGCCATTTTTGGCCAAACCTTGACAAAAAACCCTAATCTGAGGTGGAACAGCATATGCCGATGAATGGCTGATAGGTTAATCAGTCCAAAATATGCGGACTCTGGATACCAGGCACCCTTCAGTTTTATTTAGCCTTCCTGCAGTAAAGCTGGGTGACCTACAGGCGATTTGCAATTCCCAGCAACTCGTAAGAGTAAAATCATACGGAATACGGGTAGGAGTAGGAATATACGGGAGTGGGACAACCCTTTCGAGGTCCTTGGGTTCCAATGCTACCGTCTTTCTAGCGGAACTACATGCTGTAGAGCAATAAGCCCAGATAGTATGTATCAATTGCCGGGAAGCAGTATTGTAAGGTTCATTAAGAACCTGAATATTGACTGGACGGATAATTAAGCAGGGTCCAGCACAATAGATCTTTTAGGTCGCAGTGCGAAGTGGCTGATAGCCCGCATGGCCCTCCAATAATAATAATAATCCTTCGGTTTTGTTATATGTGTACGGGTGTACGGCATGTGCCCGGGAGTCCGGGAGATCCTGCTATAATGCTTAGTCGTACACTCAAATTCAATCAATCAAATCGGCTAACCGGAAGTGACCACTCCGTTGGTCCAGAAAATTTATTTTGCAAATATCTTAAAAAGTATAAGGTTTACAACAAACTACTTTATACCTAATGTTTACAAAAACTTAAAAAAAAATAAAATTTCTCAAAATTCTCTGTTCGTAAAAGAAAGGCGTGTGTTGGCCACTCCTCCATTATTTTTACTTGATTGTATTGTGAGAAATTATGTAAGAGAAAAGTATTAAGGATGTCACGTGTACCAATCATTCATGTTGATATGTGGTGTGTCGTGCGGTAAGAGATAAAATGATTGTGGTACTAGTGCAAGCGTTATTCTGGAACAGTTTTGTCGAAAGTACTACTATATCAGTTAATGTACTACTTTCATCACCGATGTACTACTGCACTCCACTGAAAAAATTTAAAATCTGATGCTAGCGCTGTAACCCTGTAACATAAAATTGCGCTTGCTTTAAGCATTTAGTTCTTTTTGTTTCGTTTTATTTACGTAAGCGAGACAAGTATACTATTCTATTACATACATATTCTTCTTTTATAAAAAACAATTAATAAAAGTCAAAATAAAATTAAATCAAACAGCTTTGGATCGTACGGTATATAATAAAATGGTATACAAAAGAAATATAAAGGGCTGAAACCTCATGAAGTGATCAGAACTTCGGTCAGTTCAACTCCCAAATCAGTTCCTAACTGAACCTCTTAAGTCAATCTTTAGCTCAACCTCCAATTCAATTTAGAACTAAGCCTCCAACTCAACCAAAATCACCAAATTAACCGCCAACCCACAATATCACACATATATACCATCTTACCAAGATACCACCATACCATCGTTCGGTCATACCATCATACCATTGCACCATCACATCAACATACCATTATACCATTGTACCATCATACCAGCATAAAGGTTTTACATTTCAAATTGAACCTTTAGCTAATTATATGATTGGCCAATTAGGATGAAGCTTGGCTATTCCTTAACCGATTATAATGGAACTTTACGTGTGCGTTGGAAATGGGATTCTAGAAATATATTTACTCGTAGATAAAATTCTGGAATATGGTAAATAAAAATATAACTTAGCTACACATTTCTAACCGATTATGATGAATTTTGGCGTTTCCAACGAACAGAACAAAATGTGACCCAACAATTATTTTTAGAGGAGGTTGTGAGAAATATGTCAATATGGCTTCTACAAAGTTGTCTGTTTAAGTTTCCGTGAATCATGCAGCTGTTGCGGTTCCTTTAAGACAGCGTAAACGTACTATTTCAATTGCTAAACAATCAATATTATCTCCGTAATAAAGTTTCGGTTAGAAGCTTTTCTAATTTTTCGTTTTAAACTTTGGATTATTTTTTCTGAGTATTTGCTGTTAGAGCAATAAGTTTAGAAAAATATAGTGTATGGCGGACACATGCCGTAGAGTTTTGGAATTAGAAACATTATTTTAAATCATCATTTCAAATCTCGAATTTCATTATAATCGGTTAAGTACAGCTCCAACCTTCTGGGCTATTTTCCAGAACATTGTCTAAAACCCATCGCACGTGTAAAATTTCATCATAATCGGTTGATAAATAGACAAGTTCCCTTATACTTTTCCATATTTTAGAACTCCATCCAAAAATAATTTAGGACCCCATTTCCATTTTATCCTAATTGGCCAGTCATTTAATTTGCTAAAGGTTTAATTTGAAATGTAAAAGGTTCAATTTGAGGTTCGAGACATTAACAGTGACTTTTCTTAAGCATTAAACAATATTTATGTAAGGTTTGGTTCAAATCGGTCAAGTCGTGTGGATTTGTTTAAATATCATATACATATGTGTACATACATACAACCACTCACTTTATTTTATAGATTGCTCAGCTGCTCACTAAACACTGGTCCCACACATCACACCAACCTCAATTCAACTCGGAAACGGCCCCCAACTAAACCCTCAACCCAATCGCAAACTCTCTTTCAACTCAATCCTCAACCAGCATATATAGAAAATTGGTCAATTGCTCACTATATATAAACCCACCCGCAACTCAACTCCAACTCAATTTGAACTCGAGCCGCAAATTGAACCCTAACTTAACCCCAAACTCAATACCCAACTCAATATTCAAACCAGCTTATATAAAAAATTGGTAGATATTTCTATAACAAGGTATTTTGGGTCAATTTGTATGGCAGGTACCAGACCCTCTTAACGCACAGGTTCCAAAAGCTTTTCAAATCTCGGCCTTGAACATAGAAACAGATTAGGAAAAAAAAATTCTAAATGCAACAAGCCGTTCTCGAGATACCATGGGTCAAGACATACAGACAGACGGAGACTGACATTTTTTTTTTTTTTGGTGTTTTAGACTTAGGAACTTTCAAAACGTCGAGAAAAGTGATTTTGGACCAACCAATTTTTTCATCATTTTTGACCGGATTTCAATACTTTGGTCATTTTAGACCGAAGTAATATAACATCTGGCAAAATGATTACAAAAATTTCTTCCGACAATTTTAAATCGATCAACACTCTTGTAGATGCCATTTATTAAAAAAAAACTTTTCTAAATAACCTAAATCTTCAGATTAAAAGGTTTGTGAACAGAATTATAATTATCTTAAAACAAAAAGGATCAAAATTAATGATTTCATCTAAACTTATTCAGTCGTAAAGTATGTCGAAAACATTTTATTTCGTATTGTGTGTTTTGATTTATTCTTGAACAGATCGTACATCTTAAATTCTTAATGCCTGACAGATTTTAATAAAAAAAAACACAATTTAATTTATTCTTGTCTTAGAATAGCACATGGATATGGTTGTAATTAGTTATGGTTTTGCACAATTTTTCTGGACGAATACACTTCTACAATTCATTAATTAAAATATAACATTCTGGTTGTACATATAATTAGCATTAAACGAGTGTACATTCACGATTTGACTCCATTACGAACAATTTGTATTATGGTTTATGAGTTTTTCAGTAACTCCTTATGCCCAAGTAAATCTCCTTTTGCTGATTTCTAGACAAGATGCGATCCTTTCGCACCCATCCCATTAATCAGTAATACCTTGTTTTCCTTATTAAATTCAAGATAAATTGTAATTTGTAAACGAGATATAGCAAAAATTTATCGCTCAAGATAAAATTATCAGCAAAGTAAAATCAAAAGGCTTAACTACAGGTAAATTAAGTTTGCTTTTTTTACTGGTTTTACGTAGTAAAATACAAAACTCCACTTTAGTTTTTTTATGGATTTATACGTTTTGCGGTCGCCTTTTGAGAAAAATGACATTTGAAATGGGTGTATGTGTCCGTCTGCTTTTATACTGTCGACCTTTCAAACGGATCAGCTTCAAAATGTATACCTAATTTTTCTTAGAGAATCTTAGGTATCCGCAAGTGGCATTTTATCCCATCATGAATAATAAACATTTATAAACTACTATAATGATTGATCCAATCCTTTCTGAGTTCATTTTTAACGTCCATTTCATGCGAACATGTGGTAAATTTACCAATGTGGCCGCTTGCTAATACTGTCTAGCGAAACCTCATTGACAGGTTGGGGAGATGTGGCTGTACTGTCTACTTTCGATTGTGGGCCCCTATTCAATCGTCGATCAGCATCGGCTCGTATGCTGTCACTTCCAGCGATGGCTCTAGATGTGCCCTGACGTTTCTAAGGTAGTTTCCTTATAATATGGTTGCTTAAATTTTTCTCCATTCATGAGTTTGGTAATTTTTATTGTCTGCCTAACAAAGACTACTAACTATTTACCACGATTAGTTGGGAAAAGGACCCGCCTACACCCTGGGCATTGGGCTATCACTAATCTTGGTTAACAATAAAACGTATTGTACATGCCGAAAAAATATTCCAAAACAATGATTTTCAAGCATCACCACAAAATTTTTTATGCTTAACTATACCACCGCAATTTTCACCACCACAATGTTTGGTTCCGCTCCTGCTTATTGTTGATGGCCCGATATGTTGGCCAAAATTCGGTTTATGATTAAGGCCTAGGTGGTGTACTGATGACAGAGTAATCTACTTTAATGGTGTTGCTGAGGCGAACTGCGGTTACAGTGGCTCTTACTGTTAGTATTCCTTTGTCTGTGTCCAACGTATGTGTTTGGTTGATGGTGGTTCGCTGCTCGCTTGCAGCAGACTGGGTACACCGTATTTTCAGTGGCCTGATTGCCTATGGATTGGTACGCCAATTTTTCGGTGGCCTGGTTAACTGTGGGCTGCTACGCTGGCTTTTCGCTGGCCTGGTTAACTTTGGACTCCTACGCCGCCTTTTAGGTGGCGTGGTTAACTGTGTATCTTTCCCGTTGATATGACTGCATTATGAGATAGTTGATCTGATCGTCCAGAGAAATCCGGGGTCACCACTTTATGGTGTATCGGTTGCAGTTATCCCCATAATTAATTTATATTTCTAGTATACGAGTACTTCAGAATTTAGATATATTTATAAGCAAATGTTCATATCAACGAACGGAAATGGAAATGAATAATTAACGGCTAGGCGATGTATGTTTTATATTACTTTATTTTAATATAATTCATTCCATATAAAACTTAAAATTACCGTTTATTTAATCGTCGTAATGGTTTAATGTCGTCATTTAAATGATTTTTGTGTCGAGACGCGTGGTTTGGTTCTCGAGTGTCCTACTTCGATTGTTGCTTTTATTCTATGAAAAATAGCTTTTATACCAATCAACTTGTTTTTGTCAGCGACTAATTGAATGGCAAAAAATATAATAAAATTATTGTCCCTAACTAATCAAACTTTCTTCGACCGGCGGATAAGTGGCATTGTTACGCGCTGAGGTGAATAACAAATAATGATCGGTCACTCTGTTAAATGTCATAATAATAATTATTTTGCGACTATAGGTCCGTGTGCACACCACATATTCATGGATTGTCTGTAATTGAATTTATAGATTAATTAATATTGTTATGTATTTAGAATTTGAATATTAAAACTAAAGGCGACCAACTTATCCAAAAAAAATTACTGTAATTAGAATTTGACAGTTGATCATTATTTTTAAAATTTTGCTATAAAAATTTTACTTGTGAATCATGTTCAATTGTTTGGGATGGTTGGCTCGTTTTTGGTTTTATGAGTACCTACTCGTTCGCTTTTACTTCGTCAACCCAGCAAAAAAATTGTCTTTGATAACATGTCTTGCGTTTGTCTGGGAAGAAGATCAAAATACGAAATAAAATATGATGAAAAGAGAAAAAAATAATAGATAACATGTCTCATGATTGTTGGAAAAAAATATAAAATTAATGAAATTAAGCAAAACTAAATAATTAAATATTAATATGTGCATAGAAAACGAAATTTTAACAATAATGGATGATTCAATTTTTAGCTTTAAGATTAAAAAAAAATTTACACCGAAATAAATTTTTTATGAAAAATAAATTCAATAAAATTATTCTCCATTTCCTCCCTTTTATTTTCATAGTAAATGCACAAGCAAGTGCACGACCACGACCTTAAGTGCGTTCACTGAAGATCGTAGAAACGAATTTGTTTTTTATACCCACCCTGTTGTACGACTGAGTGCTCTAAGAGCGATCAATGATCAATTACGGTGATGCTTTCTTATTTCCACCGTGATCATCACTTTATACCATAATTCGTAAAAAAAGAACGAAAAAAATGCGAACTTGTAATTTACTCCAATGAAAAACAAATTTAAAAAGCCGAAGATTTTTTTTTTATGTGTTATATATACTCCTGTTTTATGTTTTAACGTGCCATCTCCAGCAAAATTTCTCGATTGCTCACGCAAAGTACAACTGGGGCCCTATTCTCGAATTCCACAACCATTTTCCACATGCGGACATCTGTTAAAATTCATCAAAATGTTCGGAAATAGTAATTCGTATATACAACACATGGGACACTAACATTTTCCTAAATGGAGAATTTCTTCCACCTGCTTATACTCATTCGGAAATATTCCCTTAGTACCGAAAAAATTCAATTTTTATGAATTTTGACAGATGTCCACAAGATGTGGAAAATGGATGTGGAATTCGAGAATAGGATCCCTGGGCAATCAAAATCAAAACCAATTTTTTAAAGGAATACGAAACATTACGATATTTTGAGAAAAAAGTAACAATCGAGCAATCGAGAAATTTTGTTTGAGATGGCACGTTAAAAACATGAAACAGAAGTATTAAGCAAAAAAAAAAGAAATCTTCGGCTTTTTTAATTTGTTTTTCATAGGAGTAAATTACAATGTTCGCATTTTTTTCGTTCTTTTTTTTGCGAACTATGGTATAAACTGATGATCACGGTGATGTATAAGAGAGCATCACCGTGATTGATCATTGATCGCTCTTGGAGTGCTCAGTCGTACAACAGGCTAATAATTAATTATCTTGTAAAGTTATGTGCTCGTATCGTTACGTCACATCGTATAATTATTTTTAATTATACTTTGTCCACAACCGATAAAAAATTGTATTTTATTACCAAATCCTTTAAATAAACCTAAAATAATTTCCGTCGACATTTTGACGTCTTTGTTTAATAATAATGAAAGTGGCAAGGGACTACTAGATAAAATTTCCAAAAATGAAATTTTTATTTGGTAATAGTGAATAATAGAAGAAGGGACTACTAGATAAACTAGCAGTGAATAATGGATATCATTAGTTAGTGGTGGACAAATTAAATTTTTTAGTGAGTGTTTCTTAGTGTTATAATTATATATGATCATTTTTTGCTATTTTATATTTGGTTTTAACTGTTTAAATCCCGTAATTTTTAATTATTTCAATGTTGTTTATTTTTTCGTGTATTGTTGTTGTTTGATCCTTTTGTAGATTGTAATTTCGTATTTCTCGTCTTGGTTAGTGTATAGTTATCGTTTTTTAAATCTTTATTTTTGTTATAAATCTCAACGTTATCGAATTATTTCCGAAATAGCGGAAAATAGTTTAAATAACGAATTAAATGTTCATACAGATAATCCAGTTGATAATCCGTCTGATTTTCAAGATATGGAATTTGAATTCTGTTCAGTATCATTTTGATCTAAAATAGAAATTAAAAAAAATTATACATTGCATTGAATTTTTAATTTAATTTATCATATAAAAGTTATCTTATATAATTCATTTCACCACTGTACACTAGAGTCTCGAGTTGCGTCGGTTCAACTTGCGTTGTTTCAAGTTGCGCTGTAAAATAATTTGAGACAATAATTTTGCGTTGCGTCGTATTTTCGACGCAAGTCGAGAAGATTTTTTTTCATGCTATTAAATTGACTACAATACAAAAAAATACCCTATTTTATCTTTTTTTAAAAAAGTATTTAACAATGTGGTTATAGGAAAACAAACAAAAAAAGGTAATTCCCCTAAAATTGTAAGAATAACAATTTTGATAATGTTCCTTCATTATATTAGTTACTTTTGACTGAGTAAGTTCGTAGAGTGTGTATGTAGTTTGTTCATAAGTACATTTATTTACATAGTTTGTTCTGATCAAATTTTGTGGTATGTAAATACAGCAATATTATGTATTTATTTCGTTATAAATTTAGCTTATACATAATCTATTATTTTTTATGCTTAGGTCAAGTATTAAGGCATTATATAATCATGAATCGTAAAAGATTAGCAGCGGAAACAACTGCCAAAAAAAAATAAAAACGACGCTTTCAAAAAGGAAAAAACAAGCATAAATTGCTAGTATATTAAACTTAGCTCCTTCAAAAAATCAAAGCACTCTCTAAGGTGATAACAGAGGCACAAGTTAAGCACACTGTTATTAATAGAAATGCTCTATTAGTGAAAATGAAATCATTACTTTCGACTTGGATTGAACAGCAGGCACAAAAAAATATGCCACTCAGCAAGATAATCATCCAAGCGAAAGCTAAGAATTTCTTTAATGATCTACAAGAAAATATGCCACTAAATAGTAGAGCCTTAAATGAACAATTTAATGCTAGTGACGGATGGTTTGTACGATTTAAATCTCGAGCAAATCTGCATAATATTCAGTTAAAAGGAGAATCGGCCAATGCAGATCATGCGGCTGCACGAGAATTGGTTAAGGTACTTAAGTCTGTCGTTGAAGAAGATGGTTACAGCTCTAAACAGGTCTTTAACGTCGACGAAACAGGTTTGTTTTGACATTACTTGGGACGGTTGACATTACTTTTGGGGGGTGACGCTATTGGTTATTATAAACTAAAGCCTTTACTGGTATACCATTCAGAAACACCGAGAGCTTTATAAGGCATCGATAAATAATCGCTTCCCGTGCATTGGCGAGCAATCAAGAAAGCATGGGTCAATGGAATTTTGTTTTCGGATTGGGTAAAAAAATGCACTGTGCCGGCTTTCAGGAAATATTGTGTCGATCAAAATTTGAATTTCAAAATACCGGTATGGCTCGACAACGCGCCTGGACATCCAGCTTACTTGGATAGCATAAGCGAAAATGTAAAATTCCTATCCATGCCTCCAAATACCACTACTATAATTCAGTCAATGGATCAAGGTGTAATTTCTAATTTCAAATCATACTACCTTAGAAGAACTTTTGGACAACTTTTAAATGCTACCGATACAGATGAAGAAACAACAATTAAAACTTTCTGGAAAGAGTACAATATTCTAAAAGCTGTTAAAAATATTGCTAATTCATGGTCAAAAGTAAAATCAACTTGTATAAACGGGGTATGGCGTAAAATTTGGCCCAAATTTGTATTATCTGCATTAGAAGTTGATGAAGTTCCTCTGGTTCGGAAAGAAATTATTAATTTAGCGCAGGAAGCTAATTTCGAAGGCATGGCTGAAACCGGATTCGATGAAATTATACATTATGAGCATTTAAGTATTTCAACTGAGGCGTTAATGGAAATGACCGATGAGATCACATTAGAAACTGGCAATTTAATAGAATTTCTAGAATCAAAAACCTTTACAACGAAAGGTCTTGGCAAAGCGATTAAACTAATATCTGAAGGACTTGATATTTTAATAAACGAGGAGCCCGATGAAGAACAAAGTGCAAGAGTTTCAGACCAAGTTAGAACAAGCATCAGCTGTTATAATAAATGTACATAATAACACAGAGTACTAAAGATACATTTATTTAAAGGTCACAAAAATAAAAGCTCTCATCGTCCGATATTGACTGCTTTGATCTAGACTCCGACTAAAGCCATCTTTAAATTATGGTTTGATCCAACAAAAGTTTCTCGCATTGAATTTTGCTGTTATACTTATTTTTATTTTGAAGAATACATAGTAGAATATGTACACATAGATTTTGATGATGACTTTTTTTTATTACATACTTATATGTACATACATATATGAACAAAACATATTTTAACGTTATAATAAACCTAATTTTAGTACACATTTGGCAATTTTCATTTCTATTGTCTTTATTCTATAACAGTTAATCAACGGGATTTGAACAGAGAAACAATATTCTAAATTGGGGGCGAATCTTTTCGAGATGCATCATTTTAAGTTGCGTCGCATTTTTTCTGGAATACATTAGTGACGCAACTCGAGCCTCTACAGTAGTTTATTTATCTAAAATTGAATTGTAATGAATTGTTGAATTTAATTTATAAAAATATTTTTTTGTTTACCTGGTATTATCACTCCATTGATAGTCACTATGTTTACAAATAATTGACATTCAATCGATGAACCGGTCAACCGTAAAGTTATTGATATTTATTGTACAGGTATTTGTTGATCGCACTACCATCTTTGTTATTATCGATAGAGTGAATAACAAATACTGCCATCTCTCTTTTAATATTATTTTCTTTTTTGTAATTTTAACTGTTTAAATATGGTGTGATTTGCCACTGTTTTGTTTTTTATGGCCTTTTCGCAGCTATTTAGAAAATTATAAAACAAAAAATTCTTTTCACTTTGATTTGAGATTGAGAGCTGCGCACAACGTAAAATATTATAAATTTATTGTTAATAAATTATAAACTTATGTTATAAATTTTGGAATATAAAATCGCTGTTTTAATTAACATTTAATTCTTAAATCGGAAAATTATAAACTGCAAACAATTATCCCGCATCAAATCCATTTTAGACAATCGTGTTTTGTTTGATGAAATTTTCATATCAAACTCATCGGATGATGCATCAACAGATGAATTTGATTATTGTAGTTCTTCAGATAAAATTATTATTTTATAGGCAAAATTGACTAAATGGATTATTCCACATAATATATCTGTAAAGCTCTGTCGCACATTTACTTAATATGTATTTGTCTTCTTAAAATGAAAGGTTCGTTAGTTCGTACATGTAGTAATTTTAATAATATTTTTAAAATACGTGAAGTTCCACCTGAAAATTATATTCATTTTGGGATAGTAAAGTCTATTAATCGGTACGACTTAGAATTTTTATCTCATTTGCCGTCAATTATTTGTATTTTTTTATATGTACATATGTCGACGGATTATTTTTGTATAAAATTTCCCGGAAAACTCTATGGCCTATTCTTGGCTCTTTTGGTGATTACCGTAGTTTGAGGCAATTTAAGAACATATTTAACTTTCACTAATCGCGAAGATTCAGAACATCATAAAGGGGAAACAAATATTTTAGAAAAATCTGGTATTATGATAGTTACTCAATTTCCACTTGATCCTATGCATTTAGTCGATTTAGGAGTTGCGAAAAAAATGTTGCTCCTTCTGTGGGATAAAATAAAACCGGAAACTCGAAAGTTGATGTCTGAATTGTATGTATTCTATTCTAAATTTTTAGATGGAAAGCCACAGGGTGTAGATTTTTTGTTTTATATGGAATACTTCCACTTTTAAAAAACTTTGTCGAATCAAATGTATTCTACCACAGTCTGCATTTAGTTGATCCTTCTGTTGGATAAAATAAAACCGGAAACTCGAAAGTTGATGTCTGAATTGTATGTATTCTATTCTAAATTTTTAGATGGAAAGCCACAGAGTGTAGATTTTTTGTTTTATACGGAATACTTCCACTTTTAAAAAACATTGTCGATTCAAATGTATTCTACCACAGTCTGCATTTAGTTGTTGGTCCTCGCCTTTTATCTGATCAAAACTATTGTAAGGAAAATGCGGATAACGCCCAAATATTATTAAATGATTTTGTAACGTTGTATCCTCAAATTTATGGTATAAAACATTTACAATGTTCATATCATTTTGCATTTACCAGGATATGTTAAGCTATATGGTCCATTACATTCATTCTCAGGGTATATTTATGAAAATTTTTTGCAAGAAATTAAAAGAGCCATAAAAAAACCTCAAAATATTTTAAAGCAATTATTTAATAGAGTTCAGGAGCGTCAAAGTTTATATCAATTTGTTTTGGAAAATAAAATACATAACGTTGAAATATTTGAAGATTTTATTAGGTTTAAAGATAGTTTTTGCTCTATTCATGATCAGGCTGAAGAAATCCCATTTTTTATTGAAAAGTTCGAGATAATAAATAAATTGCAAATAGTAGTATGAGATAGGACGTTTATCAATTAAACGCCATATTTCGAAGACTCTGAATTCTAAAACTGATCTTGGTAAAATATTAGTTTGCCATCTACTAGAATCCACTGAATCTTTTCTTGTTTCAAAAATTGCATCTTAATACTGTCGTTTACCAGTAGATGTCTCACAAAGTCTATATCTTTTAATACCCATGCTTCACGGAAATGTATCTACTACTGTTTGTTAATTGCATTATTAATTTATTTGTTAAAAGCATAATAGCAATAATTAAATTCATATGTAATATACTTATATTCATTACGCTAAACAGTACAATAAAAATTTGCGTGATGAGCATTAACATGTGGTCTGATGAAAAATCGTAATGTTTCCAAAACTTATTAGATTATTTTAATCCAGATTCATCAACAGTAAACATAAATTTGAACAAAAATCGAAAAAGGGTAGATTTTGTTACCATCGAAAGAATGAAAAAAATAAAACTTACAAAAATAAAAAAACCCAGCACAACAAAGTTGTACCAACAGTCCCAGATCCAAATGATTGATATAGACGGTAAGTGGCAATAAATATTTTGTAGTTTATCTAAATTTTATTTTTTTAAATTATTAAGTCGACGTCTTTTTAACCGTAATCTCTTTAAGTAAGTTTGTAAATTTAATTAATTATATTTATGAATTTTTTTGAAGATGCCTGGAAGATAAAATTTACCTAGTATGGGGAATTTGAAAAACGCGTCAAGAAACAAATTTTTGACGCTCACAATAGAGAAAACCGTCGGAAAAGACGGGCCAGGCTTTTAACAAATTAATATATAATTTAAGTATTTTATGTTTAAATAAGTTTCATTATAATGAAAATTATATGTATTTAGTTTTAACTTAAAATTGTTATTCAATTTATTTTTGATATATAATAAAAAATACCTCCGACCTATCGATGGGTTTATTTCATCATTTTCAAGCAGATAATAAAAATATAATTCCAAAAACATAGAAATAAAGAAAATTCCCTGAATTTTTATTTTTCGATGTTTTTGGCAATATATTATTTTTATTCACTCCTTGAAAATAATGGAATAAACCCATCGAAAAGTTGGACGAATAAAATAACCATTTTAAGTCAAAACTAAATAAATCAATTTTCATATTATTTAAGGTTTTTAGTATTTAAGTTTGTTTAGTTATAATAAAAATAATTATTTAAAAAAAATGGATTAAACAATTATTTAATTTTAGTTTTAAGATTTGATTTTTTGATAAAATACTCAGTGGCAACATGTTTTCTGTGATTTTATAACTGAACTTTATTATTAAAAACTGATTTTATGATTTTTTATTTTTGAAATTTTTAAAAAAGTACTCTTAAGGTTCTAATTTACAAATAAAAGCGAATAAATCACATTGTCAACATAAATCAAATTTTTGTTTTCATTTACAACAAATTTGCATTCAAAAATAATTACCAGATGTTTTACCAAAGACGACTACCAAAAATGTCACCAAAGGCAACCACACGACATGTTACCAGAGACAACCACACGACATGTTACGTCCACACGATCTCACAATACATATATGTTGCTAAAGACAGCATCTAAACATACAACCACAGACAAACACACAACATGTTACTACAGACGACATCCAAACAAATTACCAAAAACAACTTTCAGACATGTTACCATTTTCGACAAGAAGACAAGTAACTAAAGACTGTAACGCTCAAATTTAATTTTTTTAATTTTTTTTTTGTTTTGATTTCTGAAAGTCTGTCTTTTTTGTTCAATAATTTTTTTAAAAAGTCAACAGAAAAACAACAAAAAATGTTGGGGTTCAATTTGAAAATTTAATTTTTATTTTTTTGGTATTTACTACGTTCATTTATTTTTTTTTTATGGTTTATTGTGAGTGGTGGCATCTATCTTAAATACACAAATATTTTTTTTTATTTAATGGTCGGGAAGTCTAGTGTCCGTCAGATCCACTAGATGGATCTCATTTAAATGTTTTTTTTTTGGTTAATCTCGCCTGGTGATTGAGTGGTGGTGGTTAACATGTATTTGGCTATATAATAGTCGAAATGTATAGCGAAGAGAGAGAACGAACACAAAATTAATGGGATGAAGATAGTGACCGTGTAAGTGGAAACAAAAATAATAATAATAATTATAATTATAAAACAACATAATAAAGAATTTTGGCCATTTCTTGGTTTTGTTTTGTGGTTGAATTATCGAGAGACGTCGTGAAATAAGTGATAATTTTTTTTTTAATACAAATTTTCTTTTTTAGTTCATAAAAAAAATAAAATGTTTTTTTTTCTGTTTGAGTGATAATTGACGTGGAAAAAAAATAGAGAGAATACCGAGGAAAGCCGGTTGGACACGGCGGTTAGTGAAAACCAATAATATATATAAAGCGCGTTTTTTTATTCGCTCCGGATAGCTGCTATCGAGAGCCGTCATTTTTATACGCCTAAATTTAAATTTGACGCGCTATTTATTGGTAAACTAAACTTATTTAACATCAAACTATCATTTTTAATTCAATTGTTTAGCGAAAACTTGATATAAAAAATATTTGGCTCTACCTATTTATACGGAGCGCTATCCGGAGCCATTTTTCATATGACGGCTCTCGATAGCAGCTATCCGGAGCGAATAAAAAAACGCGCTTATAGTGTTCAAAAGAAATAAAAAGGAAAAGAAATTGGTTTTGATAACGAAGTGGCAAGCCATGTTGCGTTATTTTTTTTATGAAACCATAATTTTAGGTTGGTTTTTTTTTGTCAACTGTGATGGTATGTTAAAGTGCTGCAGAAAGAAGATATTTTGATATTTTTTTGTTGTTGCCGGAAGAAACACGTGGGATCGAGACAAGCAGACATATTGGAGCATACATTTTTTTTTTTCATTCAATAACCCGCGGAATGGTTATTTGTTGTGTGGCTGCCGATAGAAGATATCAGCAATAGTTTTTTTTGATAAACCCGACGATTTGTACAACTAAATAATAAATTGTAATAAAGTTATGTTGTTATAATACCAATCTTCGTTATCTTTTATTGCTCATTATTGTGTTCACAAATTGTGTGGAATTGGCAGGCGTGTATAAATACCAAATTAACAGTAAGTGCGGATCCGTTGTCTTCAGTAAAGTAAGTTGCGGTACAAACACACGACCTTCGGAGAAGTTGATACGGGTTCCTGGACACAGGTGGAATGCATTCCACAGTTTCTTTGTGTATTGAGGTTGTTGGATAATTCACTTGGGTTTTGGTTAACATATCATCGCATCATTGAGGCACCGACTGGTAAACATAAGTAATTGCAAACCACCACGATTGCACATTGAATAGTATTATAATTCTATACAAAGTAAGTGGAGTGGCACTACATCAGTTTCAACATCGAACATTGTGCCGTACCCGCTTCACCTCTTGGATGATGACAATTTATACGTCGGCAATTTAAAGTCGTCCTCCTTTTCATTGGTCCTTCCAGCCGGATCCGGAGCAGGATCCGAACCCGTATAACGGAACTGGATAACGGACGCGGATAACGCATCATACGTAATTTCAACCGGTTCGATCGCAGCTGTATTGTCTTCAAGCACAACCGGTATAAGTACTCGAAATTCAACGTTAAAATTGTATGGTCATATCTTCGATAAAATAACGGTTAAACTGCGCCATCGTAAAACCGATACAATCGGGGTACGTCGAATTACTGGAGTTATTTTAGGTATAACATTAATTAAACTACCACTCGATTGCTGAATAAAGGGGTCAAATATCAGCCTCTATTTGGGTTATCACATCGATACAACGGGAAACCGCCCAGATACGTGACTGGGTCGCTATTGTGGACAATCTATACGAGGATCCGTAGCACCGGAGGATATATCACATTGCAAGCTTGGGAGAACGTGACATCAAGCAGCATATATTAAGTTATCGTATCGAATAGCTGTTGATGTCTAGATTTCAATCGAGTAAGTATTTTAATTTTTTAATTAGTTTTGTGAATAAATTGTAACGGTTGTACTAAGCGGGAAAATATCACAGTGATACGCCATTATTAAAGTCATTTCAATTTCAAGTTTATAACCCTATTCTCAAAATGGAACCAGTCGATGCAAATAAATTAGCTTTATTAAAAAAACAACGTGCAGCCTTCAAAGGTCAATTAACGGGATTTAAAAATTAATTGAGCACGGCATCTTCACTGGGGTCATTCGAGTCCCTGTTACGCCGGATTCAGATCATGTATGAAAAATATAGCATGGTCCAGCTCACTATAGAAACTGCCGATGATACTCAAATGAGTGATCGTGACAGTTTTGAAGACGAATATGGCAAAATTGAATCTACAATATTAACCGTTGTGTCTATACCCAAAAAATTATACACTAGTCTATACCCGACCCACCCGGGTGGCCACATGTATTTTCTTGTTAATATCGAAAATTTTTGTATTTGCCAGTGTATTATTGCCTTTATTTATTTTAATATACTATTTTAAACGTTATAAAACAAAAAAAATAAATAAAAAATGGGGAATCCCCGGTTAATGCTAGTAAAACAAAACAGAAAAGAATCGTTTAGGTGAGCTGAGGAAATTAGAGTAGGTGTGGTATTCAAATGGAAAGGTTGATTGCGGAAGTGATTTTTTTTGTAAATAAATATATATGTGAGTGATAAAATGGCGGACCACAGAGACATTTCAAATGCTGAGTTTAGACGGTAAGATTTATTATTTGGATGATCCGTTCGGTTTTTTTACATTTATATACACATTTTTGCCCTAGTTTGTCGTATGAAGATCAACAAGCATACCTAAATCGTTTATTAGAGGAATGTGACGATGACGAAGAAGTGCTTGATTTTGTTGACGACGGCTCAGAAGATGAGTGGCTTCCTACAGCAGCGGATAGAAACGTGGAAGATTCAGACATAGAGGACGTTTATGAAGATCATGAAGTCCAAATTGAAGTGTCTGATGAAGAAATTTTCAGCGATAGTGAAGTTGAAGACGAAGGAGAAACTGGAAGTGCAAATTGTAATAATTCGCCTTATCTAAAAGGAAAAGATGGATCGATATGGAGACAAAATCCTCCTCAAAGGCAAACATTGAGACACAATATTCTCAGGAGTCAACGAAGTGGGCCATCGCGATCGACCGAAATGTTATCTGTAAGAGATACCTTCAAGTGTATATTTACGGACGTCATGTGTGAAATAATCATTAGACACACAAACAGGAAGGCCAATGAAGTATACACAGAACACAATATTCTAAATCGGGATAAACCGCAGAAAATCTGGAAATTATTGACATTTCAGTATTCAGTATTCTGTATTCTGTATTCAGTATTCAGTATTCAGTATTCAGTATTCAGTATTCAGTATTCTGTATTCTGTATTCAGTATTCAGTATTCTGTATTCTGTATTCAGTATTCAGTATTCTGTATTCTGTATTCTGTATTCTGTATTCTGTATTTTGTATTTTGTATTCAGTATTTTGTATTTTGTATTCAGTATTCAGTATTCAGTATTCAGTATTCAGTATTCTGTATTCTGTATTCTGTATTCTGTATTCAGTATTCTGTATTCAGTATTCTGTATTCAGTATTCAGTATTCTGTATTCAGTATTCAGTATTTAGTATTCAGTATACAGTATTCAGTATTCAGTATTCTGTATTCAGTATTCAGTATTCTGTATTCTGTATTCTGTATTCAGTATTCAGTATTCTGTATTCAGTATTCAGTATTCAGTATTCAGTATTCAGTATTCAGTATTTAGTATTCAGTATTCAGTATTCTGTATTCAGTATTCAGTATTGTATTCTGTATTCAGTATTCTGTATTCTGTATTCTGTATTCAGTACTCTGTATTCAGTATTCAGTATTCAGTATTCAGTATTCTGTATTCTGTATTCAGTATAAAAAAAAAATTTTTGTGTAGGACGAACAAGATTCACCCAGTATATGCCGTCCAAACCGGCAAAATATGGGATCAAAGTATGGTGGGTTTGCGATGCTGCTAACTCTTACCCAATAACGGGGCAGATATATACGGGTAAGCAACCATCAGGCAGGGAAATCAATCAAGGAGAGCGGGTTGTCAAGGACCTATGCGCCCGTTTCAAAGGGTCTGGGAGAAATATAGTAACTGACAATTTTTTTACAACATTGCCGCTTGCTCGTTTATTGATCTCTTGGGACTTATCAATAGTCGGGACATTAAAAAACAATAAACCCTATGTTCCAAAAGAAATGTTGCCGTCCAGATCTCGGGAAATTTATTCGTCAATTTTTGGATTCAGCGATGATAATATTACACTTTGTTCGTATGTCCCCAAAAAAAATAAGAGTGTATTATTATTATCTACGCAGCATTATACGGATTCAGTAATTGGAGACAAAAAAAAACCGGAAATCATTCATTATTACAATGGAAAAAAGGTGGAGTAGATAATATGGACAAACTGGTCACTCATTATACAACCAAACGAAGGACGAAAAGATGGCCTGTAGCATTTTTTTACAATATAATTGATGTAGCTTGCGTCGCGGCTTACAAAATTTACATAGAAAATAACCCGGCTAGATCAAACAAAACACACAATCGTCGAGAATTCTTGAAAGATCTTGTGCTTCAATTAGCTCTACCGCATGTGTCAGATCGATCAACCATACCAAATGTATATAGAAATTTTAATTCACGTTCAGGGATAGAATGCATACTTGGCAAACCGCTCTATGTACCAATAAACCAGGAATTGACAACGTCTGGAGTACCTAATGTGTTACGCAACAACGATGGCCGAATTCCTCAAGTTGGCAAATGCTGGATTTGTTTGTCTTCCGATCCCAAAAAACGACGAAATTCACGGAAATCCTGTAGTATCTGTAGAAGACCAGTATGTGTAGAACATACGAACACTCAAATAAAGTGTTCTAAGTGTTAATAGTTTTAATTTTTTTTGTAAATTTTTACCAAATTGAATTTCTTATTTTGTAAACATATTTTTAATAACCAACTGAATTATTTATGTGATAATTTTTGATTTTTTCTGTGATGAAATGTTGATTTAAACAATAAAATGTTATACAAATAGCATATTCAGTGTTTTTTTTAAATGGCCACCCGGGTGGCCGGGTATAGACTACAAGAGTAATAATATTGGTAAACGAATAATTTAGTTCAGCAATAATTTTTAGTTAACTTCTGTTCAAAGATCAATAAAAAATAAGTAGTTCTTGGATGTCAAGGAGTAGGGATAGTCTAACTGTGAAATTGAAAAAGTTACGAGCATTTTAAATCGAAATGGCCACCCGGGTGCCCGGGTATAGACACAAGGGTTAAATCGAAATGGCCACCCGGGTGCCCGGGTATAGACACAAGGGTTAAACAAATTCTATTCTTTCTCGAACTGTCTATATACTCTAATATCATTAAGTAAATGTCTTAGCTTTTAAAATAAATTGCTTACCTTATCCTTCAATTTAGAAATAAAATTGAATCTATAAGTTTAACATCTTGTTGGAGCAAAACATTTTTGTACGTTGAATATGTCCCTTGTAAGGATTGTCTTGTTTTTCAAACGACACAATTAAATCTCTTTATGTAAGATAAAATTATTGATTTACTAATTGCTTTTACGTCATCATAATAATTGTATGCAGCAACGACGATTAAATTTACAATAATAAATTTGTAATAAGAAACGCTGCCAATGCGATTGTTTTTCTTAGGAATTAACCATCTAGTGGACAAAGATAATAAATTACTAAATTAGTCCAAGGAACATAAAATGTATGTTTTCGTCTTAAAGTAGGACATCGTATATCTTTTAGTCGTGAATGTTTCCAATTTGTAGATAAATTTTATTATTTTCCCGTAGTTATTTATTAAAGTTCTTTTATGTGATATTGACTTACCCAATATTTGTAGCGTTATTGCAATTGCTTTGAAATTGTTTTTGACAGTAAAACAAAAAGAATTGACCAAGAAATCAAAGTATACAATGTACACACATAAAAATTACCAGAAACAATTTTCATTTGTAGTAATGTCCTTTATGTTGACTTTCTCTTTTTGTTCCATTAAACATTGCCTAGATTGTTATTAACAATAAATTAAACCTGTATGGGGTTTAATCCAAAAAGTAATAAAACTCCACATCATACATATAAGTTTGTCTAAATTTTTGTTATGGTTCAATTTGTAATACCGAAAAATGTTTATGTGTAACAATAAAATGAGCATATTTCTTGTTGTTTATGATATATGGCAACAGTCATCGTTATTTCTTTGGGTAATTTATTCGTGAATGGTATATAATGAAATAAAATTGAAATATTTAAAATATCCATACAACCTCGTGGATCGCGTTTATTCGTTACGAATTTGTTTTTCATAATAACGCACATATTCTGATGTATTCAAACTGGATGATTTATTGATGTTGCTGTTGTAAATTTAGTGATAAAAACTCCAAGGCGTATATTTTATTGGCATGTCATAACTCATGTTTCAAAATTGTATTTATGGCATTTTGTGAAGAAAGATTAAACGAGCTCTGGGAGATGTTATATATTGAATCATCGTAAAAGGCAGAAAGATTTTTAAATTAAATAAAAAAGATTGATTAAACATTTTTTTTTTTCGATACAGTAATCTTTAGTTACGCATCTTTTGACGCAACTTACGTGCTTTAACCCAAAAATTGGTAGTATGGTGGAACCACACCATGGAAAATTAACACCCATATTATGATTCTCACCTCACCAAACAGCTCACCTAACCTCACCTCACCACTCTGAGTCGTGCGACTCATATTTTGGAATTATGATTCTCACCTCTTTTTTGGTGAGTATATGCATGCGGCGCTGCGCGTCATTTGATATGTTTTTTGTTGTCAGTTTGGTATTACTGAATTTTTAAAATTTCTGACGTTTGACGGGGAAAGTTTTGTGTTAAAAAAATTAATTTTTTTTTTTTTTATATAAATAAATAATTAAATAGTTTTGGGTGTATTTTTGTTGTAAACATTTAATTGCGGTTAAATTAAATAATTATATATTAATATTATTATTATTATTATTATTCGGGCGAATAATAATGGAATACACACTGATTGGTACCGTAAGGCTATCTGTTCTAACCATATATTAAATTATTACACACACCATCCGATTAAACAGAAATTTAATACGGCCAAAAATTTGGCCATTAGAGTTTTTGCTTTAAGTTCACCCATCTATCACAAGAAGAACCGACGATTGATTTATGATATCCTATCCCGAAATACGTATCCACATAAATTCATTCAAAAAAATAATTTCATCTGAATTAACGAAAATCACTTCGCCTATAACAATTATGCGGGAAGCACCAACAAATTCCCCGCGATCTATATACAAAAGCATGACATACGTAATTGGTGTAACTGAACGTATTGATAAAGTTATAAGGGCTTTTATTCCGAAAACAACCCTGGCATACCTTAACAAAATGACTCTACGCAATGTTTTTAGCGGACTTAAAGATCCAATACCGGTCCAGAAGAAGACTGACGTCATTTATAGGATTCCTTGTCTGGGCGATGACGTTTCTGGTCCTTGCGCCAA
The DNA here is from genome assembly GCA_958295665.1 of Tipula vernalis. Taxonomy (NCBI): domain Eukaryota; kingdom Metazoa; phylum Arthropoda; class Insecta; order Diptera; family Tipulidae; genus Tipula; species Tipula vernalis. The sequence goes on from OY282560.1 coordinate 275,050,460, forward strand.
GAACTATGTTGGCCAAACGAAACAATATTTTGAGAAGAGATTGCGAAATCATCGACTTGATTTGGGGAGGGTGAGTGATCCATCGAGGCATAAAACTGCCTCGATGGATCATTTTCACTCTTTGGGTCATTGTCCAGATTTTGATTCTGCCTCAATTTTATACTACCAATCTAATTATTCAAAGAGACTGACTATCGAGGCTCTTCACATTTATACCCAAAATACATACAACATAAAACGTGACACTGATGGTTAAGCTTCTATCTACTGCTCGCTTATAGACGACTTCGGTTCTACATCAAAAAACATGAAAAGACGACGGACAATGGTACAAACAGAACACTCTGCATACTACTCAACACACAACACTAACACCTTAACACATAACCTTATACATCCATCAAAACGGAGGAGAGTCAATTGAATTTTCTTTATCATAATATTACAGCTGCTGCTGGAGTAAACACCATTTTTTATTTTGTTTATCTTTTAATTTGTTTATTTTGTTATTTCCATTTTTGTTTTCTACATTTGATTGTTAGTTTTATTTATTTATTTTTCATAGTTTTCTTGCATATATTTATTATTTTCTATTTAGTGCGTGCATAACATTTATAACGTTTTTTTAAAAATTTAATTTTAGAAAGAGTCATTGAGAATGATATAATAACATATCGAAACGTTTGACAAATTAAGCAACATGGAAAGAACGTAATGTTGTTTTATTAATAATCCATAAAAAAATTTTATTGGACCGATAAGCCGACTAACTAAACGGAATTTTAAATTTACTAACGGTCGATTATAGAAAATTGGAACATAAAATTCTACTTCATAAGCTTGAAACATATGGGGTTGATGGTAATGTTAATGATCTAATAAAAAGTTACCTAACTCATAGACTTCAATTCGTAAAATTGAATAGTTACTCATCTGACAAATTGAACATTTCCAGTGGTGTCCACCAGGGCTCAATTCTAGGGCCTACCCTGTTTTTAATATATATTAATGATATCTTTCGTCTCAAACTGAACGGTAGTATTCAACTATTTGTTGATGACTCTGTTCTAACATACAAATCGGCATATTTTGTTCAACTTAAACATGACTTGGAAAATGATCTTGTTCAAATTAATAATTGGCTTACTAATAATTCCCTAAAATTGAATTTCGCTAATTCTAATTTTCTAATTTCCTATTTGAAAAGCAAACCTCATTAAAATATTATGAAGTGAATTTGAACGGTCATGTAATAAAACGGGTCGATCTCACTGTCTACTTAGGCCTAAAAATCAACTCGCAATTAACATGGACTTCTCATATAAACCATTTAAAGCAAAAAATTTCACCTTTTATAGATGTACTGAGGCGAGTTGGCCGATTCATTCCACACCATTTACGTTTAAATTTTAGTTATATTCATTCGAACTTTACTTATTTGATTCATATTTGGGGCGCCGCCTCTCCAACAGATATAAATGATCTTCAAATTCTCCAAAATAAAGCCATAAAGGCTCTTAGAGGCTTACCACCGTTAACGTCTACTAGGTTACTTTACAACGATCGCGTTCTTCCAATTAATCAGTTAGTTGATTTTGAATATATAATGACAATATTTAAGATTCGAGCAGATTTAAATAAATGTAATATTTCGGTTCTGATTAATCAAACAGTTACTGAGAGAATCACACGGAACTCTTTAAATTATCGACTTCCTAACTATAAATTGACAATTAGCCGGAATAGTAAATTTTACAAGGTTTTGATTTATTTAACAAATTGGACGATTCCAAGAAGGACATAAAAGTTTCTGAGTTTTAAAATTACCATAAAAACAAACTTTATATAAACTTTATAGCGGATTACAATCTGCATCACATTTGTTTTACCAATTTTTGAGTCACTTTTCATTTTTCTAATGAAGTGTTTGTTGCTCTGAATTTCTGTTATTTCTTTATTATTGATTTTTTATTAATTTTGTGGTGGTTCACGCATTTGCACATGCGTTCGCCGCCACACGGTCAAAACAAAACGCGAACAGAAAGAAACACAAAACGGAAACACCCAATACATAAACGGACAACTGATCTACTGTATCTTAAAGACAACGATGGACAAGACAAAAATAAAATAAAAATAAAATCAGTCTCGTCTCGGATTTCATGCGGAGCCCGCGAAAAATGTCTCTTGTTATTTTTTAGAATAAAAGATTTATTTTGTACTGTAATTTATTAGTAACTCATTCTTTAGAATGACAATTATTACTAAATTTACTTTATTATAATTTCTTATTTTATACTACACAATATTTGATTTCTTAGAAATATATTTATTATAATTTAATCGAACATATTTAGTTCTCGGAAAATCGGTTTTATAATTTAATCGAACATATTTAGTTCTTGGAAATACATATGGTAAGTTAGATTGGTAAGTGTATAATTATGTCTTTAAAATAAAATGACGTTATGTGCATTATTGTTTTTTGTATTTTCATTCTCGGTATTAGATGTGGTTACTTGTTGTTGTTGTTGGTTTGTGTTTGCATTCTTGGTATAGAATGTAACTCGCGCGAATTACATTCCGAGAAATGGAATCGCAACAAAATAAAGAATTCCAAGAAATTGAAATGCAACAAAGTAAAGATGCCCATAATACAATTTTATACTAACAACATAAAATATTATCATGACCTAAAATTATTATTATAAATTTAATGTATCATATTTTATGTAAATCAAATTATTGTTTTGTATAACAAAATATTCATTTTTAATTAATAAGCAATAAGCATTATCAGTTATAAAATAACATGTTGAACCATGTTTATAAAATATACTATAAAGAAAAATCATGCAACTAAAAAAACTTAAGAAAGGATTCAATAAACTGACTCTAAAGAGCACAGTAACAAAATATTGATTCCCGGCTCTAAAGAGACCGGCTTTTTAAAAAATAAATAAAGTTTAATTAATTGTAATAAATATAAAGAAAATAAAAGTGAAACAAAAGTGAAATAAATGTTTTTTTTATATTTTCTATTAATTGAACAACATAAATCGCGCGTTCAAACATACAACACAAAATGGTGGTGGTGGAAAATAACAAATCTAATTAAATAAATATTTTTTTTTTTTTTTTTTTTTTTTTATTTAAAAAAATTTTATTTATTTATTTTATGTAATTACAATCTAGTCTCCTGGACTAATGAGCAATTTGTTTCTGACTTAATTTACTAACTTAAATTAATCGATGGCTTCTTCCTATTGGCGTTCCATAGTGTTTGGTAAATTGAAGTAAACCACATCTTTGTAGTGGATTTTAGATCAGCACAATGCTGCTTAAACTGACAATCACACCAGCTCAAAAGGTTTGGTTCTTTTAAGTCTGCGTACTAAATTCATGAGGCTCACGAGCTGAGTTGCCTGTTCAACAGCCGGTTCAATGTTCACATGTTGGCGGAGCCTTTCTTCATGTCTCCGTGCTTTTTTCTAGATTTCGTTTAACATGAGGTTCATTTTAAGGTCCCTGTGAAGGTCATTGTTCCTGACATACCAAGGTGCATCAACGATGTTCCTTAATATCATATTCTGAAATCTTTGGATGATATTTACGTTGCTCTGTTTGGTACAATGTTGATAAAGAAGAGTTCCTTCCCATCAGCCAATACATTTTTCTGTATTTAAGTCTTAATTCTTCACTTTTCTTCTTGACGTGTGCTTTCCATCGTAGTTTAGCATCCAGGGTCATGCCGAGATACTTAGCTGTGTTCGCATGCGGTATTATTTCCCGATTTATGGTAATCGGAATATGTTCGATTCGTCTGTTTGTAAAGTTGATGTGAACTGATTTAGCTTCATTTAGTTTTATTCTCCACCTTTTTGTCCATTTATATATTTGAGTTATAGCTGATTGTAACTTCTGTGTTGATTCTTCGTTGCTTTTTCCAACAGCTAAGATCGCCGTATCATCTGCAAAAGTAGCCACTGTGTTGTTTTCTAATGTAGGAAGATCATATGTGAATAGTAGGTATAAAACCGGCCCTAATACACTGCCCTGCGGAACTCCTGCATTGATTTCTTTCAATTCAGAAAATGTATCATCTAACTTAATCCTGAAGAACCTATCTTTCAAGTAAGATTCCAGTATCTTAGCAAATTGCATTGGTAGAAGATTTCTAAACTTGTGGTTAAGTCCTTTATGCCATTCTCTATCAAACGCTTGAGCAACGTCTATAAATACTGTTGACAAGACTTTTTTCTCCTCTAATGCTTTCTCAATTATACTGGTTATTCTGTGTACTTGATCAATTGTTGAGTGTTGGTTGCGAAAACCGAACTGATGATTTGAGATCAAATTTTTACTCTCGATTATCGGATTTAATCTTTTTACCAGAAGCTTCTCAAAGAGTTTGGACATGACTGGCAATAGCGAAATTGGCATATAAGACGATGTTATGTGTGGTGGTTTCCCAGGTTTTTGGATCATAATTACTTCTGCAATTTTCCATTAGCTTGGTACACATTTGATTCTAAATGCTGCATTTATAATACTGGTGAGTTTCACCAGAGCTTTCCTTGGCAGTTCTTTTAAGATTTCTGCAGTAATAAATCGTACCCAGGAGCTTTTTTCGTATTCATATTAGCTTTTATCTCACGCATGACTTCTTTTGGTGTTGTGGGTTGGATTTCTTTACTTTCTTGCACAGCTTGTTCAGTTATTATCTGGGCTTCCAACGTTTGGTCTTCATGTGGCTGGAATATTTTTTCGAGGTTTTCAGCAAATTCTCGAGCTCTGTCTTCATTAGCAACGCACTAACAACGCTGCATCCACTGTAGTTAGCCGGATGGTTTTCTCCACATTGAACACATTTAGGTTGAACATTTTGGGCTTTTACACAATATTTGGTATGATGTTTACCTAAACATTTGAGACACCTGGGTTCCCTGTTGCAATATTTTTGTGTATGTCCATAGGCTTGACATTGTTTACATTGTGGTATAAGCTTAGATCTTAGAGGCTAAGTAACCACTTTGCACCCCAAGATGTACTTAATTTGATAAATTTTTTCGATATCTTCATCAGTATCGAAGGTCAACATAAACATGTCCAGAGGTACTTTTCCTCTCCGTTTGAGTTTAATCGATGCTTCAGTTGTCTTAAATCCTTTTGCTTTCAGGTCATCAATTATTTTGAATGATTTACACGTAGAGTGTAAGTTTTTAGCCACGACCCTAATTGGTCTGGTTTGTTTATCTTCAAACATGTGCCAAGCACGATTTTCTTCATTTAACATTTTTGTCATTTTTCTGTATGTTTCAGCATCTTCTAAGTTTATTTTGATGGTGTTTCCATTCATCACCTTTGCATTAAACTTATCAGTAGCAGTTATTGTTTTAATTTTCTCATAGAGTATATCGTAGTCTTTGACTTCATCTATTATTATTGGTGGTGGTGGAGGTATTTTTTTTGGTTGTTTCTGGATAATATTTCGAACATCATCCTTTAATTGAGGTGGGGGGGGCATATATATAGCTTTACACAATTCATTGTGAAGCTTTTATTCGTTTCTAGAACGAGTTATGTGGCTGCTGGCCCCTATGGAGGGACTACCGCCTTTTATATGTCCACTTGCTCCGTTAATGCAGTTGGTGTAGATATTCTGATGGCCATCGTTTCCAGAAAACTTGTACCATTTTTGCTACCATGTGCCATCTTGTTTTTAGTGCTGTTTCATCGATGTCGGCGCTGGGTAGCGCTTTGAGGGAGTCCCCGATTAAAAAGTGGCCTGGTGTCAATGCTGCTAAGTCCGAGGCGTCATTGGTGAGCACTACTTCGATATGAGTGACGACGATGTATAGTTCTTCAAATGTGAGGGTGGTTTCCCCTATCTCTCTTTTGAGGTGAAATTTCACCGATTTTATCCCGGCTTCCCATAGCCCTCCGAAGTGAGGGGTATGAGGTGGTATAAAGTGCCAGTTTGTTCCCTCACTGGCCAGCATGGCTGCTATGTCGCCTGGTAGTGACGTCATGGCCGTATAGTAGCACTTTTTGATCTTGGGGTTAGCTCCAATAAAATATTTACCATTATCTGAGTATATATCTGTGCATAATCCTCGTCTGGATATGAACCGCTTATATGCAGCAATGAATCCTTCTGTTGTTAAATTGCTCACTAATTCAATATGGATGACCTTTATCACCATGCATACAAATAGTGCGATGTATCCCTTAAATGCCTTATGTCCTCGACCCTAGGTAGTTCTTAGATGGATTGGGCCCGCGTAGTCAATTTCCGTTTTTGCAAACGGTCTTCCCGGCCTCACTCTTGATGGTGTTAATCTGCCCATCAATTGTTCCATGTTGGCTTGTTTGTGCCGAAAATAAGTTATATATTTTTTAATTACTTGTCTCAGCGCGCACCTACTGCCAAGGATCCAGTACTTATTTCTCAGGAGTGCTAGCGTCAATTGTGTGCCGCCATGCAACGTCTTGTTTTGGGCCTTCTCAATGATCCTTTGTGTGATTATGTTGTTTTTGCTTAGAATTATGAGTTGTTTGCTGTCGATGGACATGTTTTAGTTTTGAAAACGCCCCATTACGCGTAATAGCTCTTTGTCATCAGACACTGGGCTTAGTGATGATAGTTTACTCTACTCTTGTGTAGCTTCTTAGATTTTTTTATGTATGCAATATCTTAGCCGAAATCTTGCTCTTGGCTTAATTTTAAAATTAATGACTCCGCTCGCTGTAGTTCTTGTTCTGTTGGCGAACCTTTGTTGATATTTTTGTTCCTGCTGTTGTAAATAAATCGCAAACAATATGCGGCTATGCGCCTTATTTTGTTGTACGCTGAGACCTTGTTAACTACTTCTGAGAGAGAGAGTGTATTTCTTTTATAACGGTTACTAGCGATACTTTCTCTTCCAGTTCTGGTTGCACCTGCTGCTGTACTTATGGTAGGTTGTCTTCCGAATTGTGGGCCAGGGCTGTGTCCCATTGCGATGTGGTTGTTCCAAGGAACTGTGGTCCGTACCACCATAATTTGTTGATGAGTTCCTTAGGTGTATGCCACGTGAAGCAATATTCGCGGGGTTGTCTTTAGATTTCACTTGTTGCCGTCGTTGATGGTTCCGTTTTAAACCGGCTTGGGTCACCCTTGATCCAGAAAAGTGTGATAGTTGAATCGGACCATGCGTTTGTTTTGATGTCCTGAAGTTGCATGATATTTTGTACATGTTTCGTTAACTTTGCTAATAATACAGCTGCATTTAGTTCTAGGCGGGGGATTGATAGCTTTGTTTTGATTGGAGCAACTCGTGTTTTGGTTATCAGTAACTGAGTTGGTACTTCGCCGGAGGCGTCTATGGTACAGCAATAGGCAGACGCAGCGTAAGCGTATTCTGAGGCATCAGCAAATTCGTGCAATTCATTTCGTCCTATTGTTCTTGTGTTCACCCATCTCGGTATTCCTATATTTGAAACTTCACTTAGTTGATCTTTGTAAATTAGCCATTTGGTTCATATCTTCTCTGGTAATTGTTCATTTGTTCATCCCAGTTAATTCCGGTTATCCATGCTTCCTGCATCATAATTTTGGCCATGATTGTTATTGGTGACACCCATCCTACAGGGTCGATTAACTTTGATGACTCAGATAGCATTGAGCGTTTTGTGCGCTGGTTAGTGAACTCCAAGCAGGCTACATCGAATTCAAAAAAATCTGTTTGGAGGTTGAATAAAATTTCCAGAGTTTTAATGCAATCGTTAAGTTGGATTTGAATGTTCCCGTCGGCTCATTGCTCTTGGGGGATTTGATTTGTTATTTTGGGCGTGTTGGATGGCCATTTTCTTAACTGAAATCCACCTTGGGCTGTGAGCTCTCTTAGTTCTTGTAGCACGGTTATTGCTTCCTTGACACTGTCTGTCCCTGTGAGCAGGTCATCAACGTAGAAGTCTGTCATAATAATGTTAGCTGCTGTGGGATATGTATTGGCTCCTTCCTGGGCTAGTTGTAATAAAGCTCTTACTGCTAGATAGCTGCCTGCGGTAGTTCCATATGTTACCGTGCTTAATCTATAAGCTTTTATTGGCTGGGCAGGATTACTTCTCCATAATATTCGTTGGTAGTATTGGTCTTTTTTATTAATCCATACTTGGTGATGCATTTTTTCAATGTCGCAAGTCATCACAACATGTTTTCGTCAACGCAGTAATATATCGGCCAGCTCTTCCTGTAGTTTTGGACCGGTCATCATGATGTCATTTAGGGATAGTCCACTTTTTGTTTTGAAGGATGCATCAAACACTACCCGGAGCGTTGTTGTGCTGTCTTCTTTGATCAAACCATGATGAAGTATGCAATATAGGTTTTCAGGTAGTTCGTCTTCCTGTCTTTCCTGGATCAACTCCATGTGGTTTAACTCGATGCATTCCTGAATAAATGTATGATAAAGCTGTTTGTATGCGAAATCTTTCATAAATCTTCTTTCGATTTGTAATAACCTTGCGATGGCCTTTCTCCCAATTTACCTTGGTTATCCTTGAATGGAATTTGTACTTCCATTGGTAATTGGTAACAACATCATGTAATTTGAATGATTTATCTCTCAACTTTAATTTTATTTGAAATTGTTGGAATCGAAACGAACGAAATTTTATTTAATATCATTTTTAAATTTTTAATTTTAATAATTTGATTTTTTTTTTAAATGTTAATAATTTTTTAATTACTTATGCAACATTTATTTATTTATTTAACATGAATGTTAAATAGATTACTTTTATATAAAAAAAAACAAAATCTTGTGCTTTATTTAGTAGTTCCACCAACAAAACTTTTTAAACTTTTTTTCTTTTTAAAACAAAACGCGCTGAACGCTTTTTATGGTACCTTCTACATTAGCATTTATTTTTCGAATCATTTCTTCGGTACTTTGTACCGCTGAACATATAATTGGCATGCTGCATGCTTAACATCAACATTAGAAATAAAATTCCAATGTGTCTAAGGTTTACTTGAAATTATCCTAGACACGGTTTAACTTCAATAAAAAAAAAATATTACAACAATTCGGCCATCCTATTCTAGATAACGTCCTCGTTCATCACAAAAAAAACTTTACGTTAGTAAAAATAATTTTGAATTTGGTCGTTCTTTTAAATTAACTAATTTTACCCTATCAATGGCAACGATCCAATTAGGTACCGATCATTCCCAATGTACTTGATAACCTGGTACGGTCCCTTGAATTTGCTTAATAGATTCCTTGAATCATCATAGGCTGGATGCTGTACCTCTTGATTTCGTTCTAGCAAATCAACCACGTAAACTTCTTCTTTTTCGACCCCTAAATAATACTTTATTTACATGTTTCACCTCTTCCGTTAATCGGATGTCATTCGAACTGCGGAATTTATGTTGAAAATCAAGTTCAGCAGATGATTTCTTAGTCACTCGCCTCACACTACTGTTGATCGCCATCAGTACTTCATGAAGTTTCTCGTTCCAATCTTCGCATTCGATTCCACACCACCAACGTTCCCTCAGCAGTAACATCTTTCTGAGCGCCGAGAACAACATATTTACTGTACCCATCTAAGAAAACTACCGCAAATCGATTCTTCGCTTTCGTTGCTACATAAGGCCCGACATGACCTATGTGCACCGTCACAAAGAGTTTTGTGCCCTTTTCTAAAGGATGAAGATAGCCTGGTTATTTTCCACCAGGCGTTTTATAATAAACTCATTTGATGCACCGGTTTATGTACTGGCTGATGAATTCCCCTAGTTTTGGGAAGTAATACGGCTCCTTTAATTTCGACAGCGTTTTATCGAATCCAAAATGCGCTGCGCTTTCGTTTTCGTCCCGGGCAACCTTATATCTAAGGTATTCCGCTACATAAAGTCGCCATCTATATTTCGAAAATTTATATACTCTACGATTGTAGATAGTAAGTTCTGGTGTGCGTCTTGATCACCCTCCTCCAGCTTGTCTCTAATCTTCAAAATGTTTGCATCTGTACGTTGCATTGCGGCCACCCAATCGGTATTGATGTTTATTCCCCAATCATACTAGTAAAAACATAATGCGACACTCACAAGAAGCACCTATAATACATATTTGGCCTTAAGCTTTTGTCTTCTTGTTCCTTTTGTTCTTCTTGTTCGGTGTCCCAACAAAAATTTGAATCCTCCTTTAACAGATTGGTAAGTGGTCTAGCCAACGTCCGGAAGCCTTTGTTGAACCCCCTGAAGTAGCTACTTAGCCCGACAAAACTTCCAACCGGCCTTACACACGTCGGTGCCGGGAAATCGTTTATATATCGAAAAGATTACGCACGTACATAAATACATTAAGCATATACGTCCCCGTAACATGTTTGCTTGATTTAAAAGGAGGAAAGAAAAACAATGTTGACTTGTGCTTATTGACATTTCTTTAAAAATGATTAAACGTATCCCGTAAAAAAAAAAAATTGGTGGCTGCTCAACGTGACTGCTATAAAATTAAATGAAATAAAAAATTAATTTCTATATTACGAAATATTTTCAAAAATGTTTGCATATTTTACTACCTACATAATTTTATAGCATATTTGGAAACACAACCACACGTATTTATATGACATTATGAAATTAACAGACGTACATAGGTATGTAATTTATTTTTTCAAAAATGGTTTAATATATTAATTGTGTGGTGTTTGGTAAATTTTATTAATTTTAATGGAATTTTTTTTTTTCGTCTAGCCGCAATCGATGATTAATTTAAAAATTAAATTAAATGTCCAATACATTTTTTGTAAGCGGTCGATTGTATTTATTTAACACATATTAACATTAATTATATCGGAAAATTTATATTGCTTGGAAAATTGTTTATAAAAAACGCATTTTTCTGTTTTGCGTAGTGCAGTTTTTTTTTTTTGGAACGTCTATATTTTGGAACTAACGCTCTGTAATATTTTATAAGGCAATTTATCGTTATTTTACTTGCACCCGTTATCTAACGAATGTGTATGGTTGCAAATCTATAAAGCTCGTAGCTGCAAAGTTCAAGTCGAAAAATGATCTAGTATGCAAATAGTTTTAATCCCAAGGCAACCCATGTTGAAAATGATTTATGAGCTCATTAAGCCTGTATTCCATGAGAAAAATTGACTGACTGTCAAAAAAAACGGTGGTGGTGGTCCTGATGAGATTTTTCTAGCTGAATTACAGAATTAGTTTTCTCTTATTGAGAACCATTTGCTCCAACATTGCGTTTGGTGGTAAGCAGAGTTCTATTTATTCCGGAAGCGTATTAGTCTGACGTCTATCTCTCCTAAATCATTAGAAAGAATCATCGACAGATTTATTAGATGTCAATATTTGTCTATTGATCCACTCAGTAACATGCAGCATACTTACGTAAGTCGTGTGAAACTGCTCTACATGAACTTATTTCAAGGATTGAAAGATCAGTTGATAATAAGTTTCTAGTGCGAATTTTGTTGAATAATGCTGGAGCGTTCGATAGCACATCCTTTTCTGCGATTAATGATGTCTGCACAATATTTGACTCTAGTGAAATCCTTGTCGGTTGTGTAACAATTTTCCATCAAAAGACAGATCATCGTTGCAGACTTACAAGAAGTTACCTGTTGCAGCTGTTTCAGCCGGCTAGCGTGCAGCGCGTGGGGTGGGTTATTATTTACAGGGCTTCTTGAAAGCTTGAATTGCTGCGGATCTTAAATTTAAAATGTTGTCACGGGTGCATTATCACTTTACCTACCTATATTACAAAATAATTTAGCAAAAGCTCATGATATCTGATCACAATCAACAAATAAAATCATTTAACTTCTTCTGAACTTAAAATTTTAATGAAAAGAAAATATTAATAATGATAAAAAAAATTCTTAATTTTAATTTACAAAGAACAACAAAAAAAAAATATGGTACCTGATGACGATGTAAAGTCATATTATCGAAGTACATATGTATTTTGCCGTTGTTGATGAAGGTTGTTTATGATGGTGTTGTATCATTAATTGAATTTGGTAATTATTATTAATTCAATCAATGTAATGTTTGTTGTTTTTTTTTTTAATTGTTGTTGAATTATTATTAAAATTTCTTATTTATTAATTAATTACAATTAATTATTATTATTATAAACAAATTATGAATATACTCATATATTAAACACCTGATTCACTTTTCGTAAATTATTGTCTTTTACGGGAATCACTAATAATTGAGTCATTACTTTCACAATTTTGTCCGAACTTAACTATGTTTATTAATTTAATACTATTATTTCGTATTTATTATTTATTATTTAAATATTATAATTATATAAAACTATCAATATAATTTAAGGAACACGATTCACTGGTTCGTAATCGTAATTTATTGTTTTTTTTTTTTAAGCTTAACGGGTTTCACAAGTCCACTTTAATACAAGTTTTATTATTAATCGAATGTTTATCATTTAATATTATTAATTTTCTTTATGGATCACCTTGTTTTTAGTTTAAATCACTTCATTGATTTTAATTCAAATTTTACTATGATTTACATCAATAGTATTGATAAAAAAAAACTTCCACAACAATTTGTTTTATATCAAAAAAAATATTATCTGTGGACTTCGATGTGTCCACTTTAGCGATCAAAAATAAACAACCCGGTTTTTTTCTTCTTCATCTACCATCATCATTAATTTCATCATGATTTCCCCTCGATCACAGTTACCCTTAGGTCTAGTGTTAGTATTTATTTTATTGTTATAATTTATAAAAAAAATTAACGAAAATTATTATTCCCATACTTGCATGGTGTAAACTGTAATCTACGAAAAAAAAATCGATACTGGGTGTATAAAAAAAAAATAAAACTTGTGCGGTCACAGTTGGAACAAATCTGTTTTAAGGTATCATATCGTTGAGGACGAGCTTGGTGGCATCTCAATATTCGTCAGAGTTGCCAAGGGCTGTTCGCAAGAGGAGGTGTTATTATCTCTACTGTATTCTCTCTTGTCGGTGAGGTATTACTAAGTCAGACTACGTTAATCATATTGGCGTATAAACAGTAACCTGAACTTCAAAAAGCGAATGCCATTTTTTTGGCAATGTAGAAGGGCATTTGAGCAAATCTTAGGATTTGACTTCCAAAATGCTGGCTTTCATCTATAAATCACTCGACCTTCTTGCACTATACGCTTCTGTGGTTTGGTGTACTACAGTTAACCTAAAATCATCAAAAGCTTAACTTAATAGTCAGTCTTCAACGAATTGCTTGCAGGGCCATTATATTACTGGCAAATTACAGTATTTCGTTTTAGGAACTGCTTGTTCTTCTGCATTTCGACTGAGATGCATTGGGGCATGGAAATTATTAATTCCTACTAGTAATAGACCTGTTTTTTAATTCTCTCCAGGCTTTCTTATCTGGGTTACTGGGTCTTTAGCCTTTTTATTGATTTTAATTATTGTGTGTTTGTTTCTTTAATATTTGCTGACAATTTTAAAAATATTATTCTGTGCACAGATAGTAAACCTGTGCTGAATTAGCTGAAGTATTCTTTGATTGTTTCTAAATTGGTTAAGAATTGTAAACACTTGATCGATCTACTTAGTTTCTGCAATAAATGTCGTATGGCGACATACCTTATTAGTGAGCCCAACACTTCGGCATAGGATATACTACGGATATGTCTCAGTACGGCATATTTCACTACGGCTTATGGTATACTTCGGCATAAGATATACTACGGCTTATTTTATATATTTTGTTTTATTAAATAAACGAAATTTATATCATGATAAAAATCATTTTATAATCCCATTTAAATCGCGAATTCCATCATATGCCGTTTTGAAATTCCACGTTTTTAGCCTGTTGTTTTAAAAAAATTAATTTTTCATATCCGCCATTATTTTTTTTAATGTTTTTCCCGATTTTATTTTATGACATTCTGAAACATGCCGTAGTGTACTACATTCCATAGTGTACCGTATGCCTTATTGAAATATGCTGTACTGAAACATGCTCTAGTGTACCTTTTGCCATAAAATTTTAATTTAATTAAAGCCCTAAATTTCTTCATCGATGGTTCATTGTGATTGTGTAGTGCATGTGAAGAATAGGAAATTAATTGCCTCGAACTGGTAATTTAATTAATTTGTTGGTTGGACCTTTTAATACATTACGAGCTGTGTGCAACGTCACAACTCTTACGATGTTGTCGGCTCTAGGATGAATATCAGTTACTCTTCAGTAGATAAATAATCTCGAGACCAATATTTAAAAAGCCTTGCACTTGTCGCTGTACGTCTTTCCACTCAAACAATTTGTTCATGGTCCATTTTCAAATGATGGTTCTGGAATTGCGGCCAACTGTTCACTTATGAGGAAGTGTTCAGGTGTTAACATCTGAAGAATTGAGGGATCATCATCAATTTTACAGAGAGGCCGTGAATTCAATAGTGACTCTATTTGAATCACTAAAGTAGTCATCACTTCAAATGTGAGTTTGACATTAGTGACCCTCTTGAGATGGAATTTGAATGACTTAACGGTTGCTTCCCACAGCCCTCCAAAATTAGGTGTCCGAGGTGGATTGAACTTGAACGTTAAATTTTTCTGCAATAAAAACTCAGATATTAAAATGTTTTGTTGCTGATTCACTAAAAGCGGTTTGAGTTTGCGTAATTCTCGATTGCCCCCAATTAAATTTGAACCATTATCACACCAAATTTCTTCAGGTATACCAAGCCTCACGATGAAGCGTTTAAGGGCCGCTAGAAATGAATCGGTATTCAGGCTGCTGACCGCTTCTAAGTGAACTGCTTTAACTGTTAAACAGAGAAACACTGCTACATACGCCTTTTGCGCTGGGGCATTTCTACACTTATGGTTTTGACTTCAATGGGCTCCGCTTAATCCAGCCCAGTTTTTAAAAATGGACGAGTAGTATTGCACGGTGCTGACGGCAAATCACCAATTTTTTGATCGGTCTTCGTGGTGCGGTATCTTAAACAAACTGAACAACCTTTGATAATCTTTTTTATGTTGTATCGGGCTCCTATCATTCAATACCTTTTCCTCAGAAGGCTTAATACTAATGAGTTGCCTGCATGCATATGAGTAATATGTACGCCCTTGATTATTAACTCTGTGATCCTTGGGTAAAATTATAGGGTGTTTAGCAGCGAAATTTAATGGAGAATTTCTCAGTCGTCACCCAACTCGTAACAAACCATTCAAATCGATAAATGGATCCAGTGATGAAAGAATATGTTTGTTTGATCAGCAGCAACCTTGTTGGATAGTTAGTAATTCTGCCTTAAAACTGATTTTCTGCACTGAAGTGTTGTTATTTGAGCTTCCTTTAATTCTGTTGGACTAATTGTGTTATTATGTTGTTTCAGATACCTCGCCTTATTTGCCTTTCCAAATCTCAGAACATAAGACGAAGAAGAAGAATAATTTGCAATCATTTGGGTTAGTTACACCATCTGATAAGGAAGTTTCCATCAATACATTAACAAAGTTGGGTCGTTTTTCCAGAAAACATCGTCTGCCTTGAATACTGGCTTCTGTTTATTTGGCCAACTACATTCATTTTCATAGAACCATTTCGGACCTTGCCACCAATGCTGTAGTGTCGTTGTATCCTGAGGCCTAACTCCTCTAGATATGTGATCGGCCGGATTCTGTTTGGATTCTATATGAGCCCGTTTACTTCTTGGAACTATGTCATGAATTTGTGAAGTTCTGTTGGCTACAAAGCTTTTCCACCGCCTTGGGACATCCGAAAGCCAATGTAGCACAATCATTGAATCCGTCTATGTATGTATCTCCAAATTTCTATCATCTAAAGCTTGCACACAAAACTACACTAACCTGCATAGCAGTTCCGCGCCACAAAGTTCTAATCTGGCCAACGAAATTTGTTTTAATGGTGCCACTTTACTCTTTTCACATGTAATTTACCCATTGTCGTCGACTGCTCGCAAATATAACACGCTACCATAGGCCGCTTCAGATGCATCACAAAATGCATGTAATTTGCGTCATAAAATCGTAAACAGCTTTCCTGGATTTGGTGATTCTATCCGGTAAATTATTGTCCCAATCAGCATTCAGGAGCCACAGTTTTTGAAGAACAATTTTAAATAATTCGATTGTCGGTGCTAGCCTTTTCGATGCCTCTGACAGCATATTTCATTTTGTCCAAATTATGCATGACTCGGTAATAAACGGCATTTGGGAACCGGATGCTGAGAAATTTAAATAGCTCAGAAGTTGTCTCAAGGGCGAACCGGCCGAACTAATTAAGCACTTTGCAATCTTACCGGATTGCGGTAAGTAATTTTGTAAGGACATTCTTTGAAATTCCAGTGGTGAAAGAAAAATCAGCCAAGAAATGACGAAACCCTCACGACATAGCGGATAAAGTCATTCGTGGTCTTACGGCAATGGGGGCAGAAGCCGAATCTCGTGATATTTGGTTATTACGTCATATTGTTGTTGAAATCCGATCCGGATACGCAACAAGCTTGGGCACTTTCGACCGCTGGTAAAGATTACTCATCTTTCGAAAACTTTCTTAAGTTTATTGAAAATCGATGTGATGGTTTGGAACCATGTGAACCCCTCAAATCACATCAAAATATGTTACCGACAGTTACATCACACAATATCGTTTCACGTGACCAGAAATATTGCACAGTTAAACGAAACCATGTTTATTATGCTACCAGCTGCACAGATTATTCGAATGTGAGAGATTTTTAAAGCTTGAGCCAAAGGACAAACGAGACGAAGTACTCAAACTAAAGGCATGCTTCAATTGTTTGTCTACGACGTTCGTGTATAAAATGTGGTCGCAGACATCACAGCACACTACACGATGGAGTCACATCCAATACAAGCAGTACATCCCTTTCAGCCATTGTAGTCGAAGAAGCTAAGTTTTCTGAAGCTGAAAAATCAAGCAACAAGAGTACCGCATCAAAGACATCAAGTTTACTGCATTCAGTCGCTGACATCAAGTTAGATCAGATCGGACAAATTTTTAAATTAGGCTTAAGTAGGAGTTTTGCGATATTACCCACAGCTGTAGTTAATATGCGTGATCGGTTTGGGCGTTTACACGAATGTAATGAATTATTGGACTCAGGTTCGCAGATATCATTTATATCCGCGATTTGGGGACTTGCAACTTCAAATACGAGAGTCGAATGTAAAACGACAATTGAAATCATATCTAAATATAATCATTAGTTTGAGCTGCGATTAAATGCATTCATCGTTAGCTACATAACCACTACATCCCGCCAAGATGATGTTGTCGAAAATTTACGTAGTGTTCATTTAACCGTAACAGAAGAACCAAACTTACATGTCACACTCAAAAGATTTTGGGAGCAGGAGGAAATTATCTCAGAGAATACATGGACCGAAGATGAACTTAAATATGAGAAACATTTTAAGACAACGACGAAACGCGATGATTCAGGAAGGTTCATTGTGCAACTTCCATTTCAATCCAAAGTTCCATTGCTAGGGGATACTTTTTTATCAGCAAAATGCAGACTGATTGCCATCGAGCGTAAAATGGCATCAAATCCTATCTTTGGGCGAATGTACAAGAGTACGAATCACTGGGGCATACGGTCAAATTATCATAGCGAGACCTAAACACATCACAAGAGGAAATATGTTATTTACCACATCACGGCACTTGGAAGCATAGCAGCGAAACGACAAAATTAAGAGTTGTCTTCATGTCGATCTTCCAGCGGGCTATCTCTCAATGAGAAATTACTAATCGGTTCAACTGTTCAACTAACATTGTGGATAGTTCTCTTACGATTCAGAAGGTTTCCCGTAGCACTATCTTATTATTCATATTAAGTAGATATGGATTCCCATTAAGAAAATGGAAATGGAATTGTCAACAGTTGGGAGACCATACTCAATCCATTTCATTATCTGAAGATTCAAATATTACTCAAATATTAGGACTATAAAAATTGAGATCCTGTCAATGATCTTTTTCATTTTAATCTTAACGTTCCAATCATTTCCAGAATATTCGACCCGTTGGGTCGGTTATCACCGCTTGTAATTAAGACAAAGTTACTAACGCAATATTTATGGCTAACTAAGGTATCTTGGGGCGAAGAATTACCACAAGAATTGCAAAATCGATAAAGGGATATTAAGTCACAATTCGAAGAAATTAAGCAAATCCAAATTCCAAGATGCATTGGTCAAAATTCAAACTGTATTGAATTACATGCATTCAGCGACACAGGCGATCTCGTAAGCAAAAGTAAAGTCGCACCAATCCAATCCGTAAGTCTGCCTTGATTGGAGCTGTGTGGAGCACATTTGTTTGTTAGCAAAGCTTGTAACCAATGTTTGTCAATCATTCGAGCTCACAACAATCCCTATATATCTATGGACTGACTCAACAGTGGTTTTGTCATAGCTAAAGTCGGGTCCTCCAAAGAAGTGGAAGGTGTACGTTGCAAACCGCAAGGCGGAAATACATAAATTGATGAGACAACCCTTCAGATTTAGCTACAAGGGGTGTTAAGCTAAGTAAATTACTGTCGAACGAGGTTTGGTGGAAGGGATCATAATGGTTATTTACGGGCGATGTATCCTGGCCTAATTTGATGGAACTTAGGGAGACAATTGAAGAGCGACGTTTCAATGTGATCGGGTTGCAGTTGATTCTACACCAAGATTTTAGTATAATCGACGAAATGATAGAGAAGATTTCAAAATGGACGAAGCTGGTAAGAGTATTTTCTATCATCCTAAGATATAAGTTTAACCTTCGAAACCCGAAAGCTAAGAAAATCGGAAGGTTAACTACAGAAGAACTAAACGAAGCCGAAACCGCAATAATAAAAAGAGCACAACAAGTTGACTTAGCTTCCGAAATAAGCAGTTTAACATCCAATAAGCAGTTAAAATCGAATTCAGCATTAGCAACATTATCTCTTCTTCGATCCGAAAGGCCCCTTAAGTGTTGGGGGCCGTACGGAAACTTACCATATCAACGAGTTATTCCGTCTCGACCATTTTCCAAAACTGGAGTAGACTACGCCGGGCCCATAATGCTCGCGTCCAAGCGTAGTAGAGGCTCTAAACTAAGCAAAGGTTATATTATCATTTTTATATGCCTTTGCACAAAAGCTCTTCAAGGTAGCCGGTGAGATGACGACAGCGGCATTCATGGGTGCTCTGAGGAGGTTCACGTCACGAAGGGGAATACCTATTGAAATTTTTTCCGATAATGGATCCAATTTTCTCGGAACTAATCATTTATTATCTGATATTTACAGAGTTTAAAACACAGACGAGTACAAAAATGCAGTCCACCAGTACGCAACAGACAATCAAATAAAGTGGTCATTCATTCCACCGATGGCACGAAATTTTGGCGGCATTTGGGAACGTGCAGTTCGGTCAATTCAGGCACACCTGGTAAAAGCTGTTGGTAATTTACACTTAACATTCGAGGAACTGTCTACGGTATTGGCGCAAATTGAAAGTATACTGAACTCCCGACCACTGTGCCACATAAACAACGAAGATCCACCCAACACAGATGCCCTGACTCCCGCACATTTTTTACCCATGGGGACAAGCTCGCTGATACCTGATACCAATTGTACGGATATTTCCAGATTGGCACGATGGGATCATGTTCAACAATTGGTTCAGTCATATTGGAGGCAATACTCAAGAGATTATTTGCACTCGTTACAACAGAAGATAACCGTCAAATTTAAAAAACACAATCTTCGAATCAATGCAGTGGTATTAGTCAATGATGATAATAATTCACCCGGTTGTTGGCCACTAGCTAGAGTCATTGATGTGTATCCCGGAACCGACGGCGCCGGAAGGGTAGTCACTGTTAGAACAAAGCAGTCCACGCTCAAACGACCAACTTCTAAGTTAAGTGTTTTGTCGATTGAAGATGAAGACAACGTTAACCATTTGTTAAAATCTCCGGCTTTTAACGAAGGGGAGGATGTTTAGGATTTAACACTACCATAAATATAATTTATCCACTTTTGATATATAATAGCTCGATAACTATGCTGATTTCAAATAAAGAAAATGTAAAATAACCCATTGTTATTGTATAACCCACGCTGATAGGGGCAACGTGAGTTATATTTGGTATAACATAATGTTGAGTAGTCATTGGAAAATTATTCGTAGTCAAATTGAATGAAAAACTATATTACAAAAATTATGTATGTGAAGTTAGCCCGAAAACCATCCCGAAAAAAAAAACTCTTCTAAAAGAAAAAGCCTCTCAGCCCGAAAAATATTAAGAAATAACTCAAAATAACATTCCATCCCGAAAAAACTTCTTCTAACAGAAAAAGCCTCCCAGCCCGAAAAATATTAAGAAATAACTCAAAATAACATTCCATCCCGAAAAAAAATATATCTGGAAATAAATTTTCTTTTGGCATCAGCCGATATGTTTGGAAATCCCTGTGGACACGGCCAAGTGATGAGATATGGAGATATTTCAATAAAATTTTACATTTTTTACAAATGGCGTTTTAACAATATTTTGTAAGAACCTTAAATGGACCTTATATGGCAATGTGGCTATATAGATTGCACTCAGGGAAGTCAAAACTATCTTTTGGCATCAGCCGATATTTTTGGAAATCCCTGTGGACACGGCCAAGTGATGAGATATGGAGATATTTCAATAAAATTTTACATTTTTTACAAATGGCGTTTTAACAATATTTTGTAAGAACCTTAAATGGACCTTATATGGCAATGTGGCTATATAGATTGCACTCAGGGAAGTCAAAACTATCTTTTGGCATCAGCCGATATTTTTGGAAATCCCTGTGGACACGGCCAAGTGATGAGATATGGAGATATTTCAATAAAATTTTACATTTTTTACAAATGGCGTTTTAACAATATTTTGTAAGAACCTTAAATGGACCTTATATGGCAATGTGGCTATATAGATTGCACCCAGGAAGTCAAAACTATCTTTTGGCATCAGCCGATATGTTTGGAAATCCCTGTGGACACGGCCAAGTGATGAGATATTGAGATATTTCAATAAAATTTTACATTTTTTACAAATGGCGTTTTAACAATATTTTGTAAGAACCTTAAATGGACCTCATATGGCAATGTGGCTATATAGATTGCACTCAGGGAAGTCAAAACTATCTTTTGGCATCAGCCGATATGTTTGGAAATCCCTGTGGACACGGCCAAGTGATGAGATATGGAGATATTTCAATAAAATTTTACATTTTTTACAAATGGCGTTTTAACAATATTTTGTAAGAACCTTAAATGGACCTCATATGGCAATGTGGCTATAAAGATTGCACTCAGGGAAGTCAAAACTATCTTTTGGCATCAGCCGATATGTTTGAAAATCCCTGTGGACACGGCCAAGTGATGAGATATGGAGATATTTCAATAAAATTTTACATTTTTTACAAATGGCGTTTTAACAATATTTTGTAAGAACCTTAAATGGACCTTATATGGCAATGTGGCTATATAGATTGCACCCAGGAAGTCAAAACTATCTTTTGGCATCAGCCGATATGTTTGGAAATCCCTGTGGACACGGCCAAGTGATGAGATATTGAGATATTTCAATAAAATTTTACATTTTTTACAAATGGCGTTTTAACAATATTTTGTAAGAACCTTAAATGGACCTCATATGGCAATGTGGCTATATAGATTGCACTCAGGGAAGTCAAAACTATCTTTTGGCATCAGCCGATATGTTTGGAAATCCCTGTGGACACGGCCAAGTGATGAGATATGGAGATATTTCAATAAAATTTTACATTTTTTACAAATGGCGTTTTAACAATATTTTGTAAGAACCTTAAATGGACCTCATATGGCAATGTGGCTATATAGATTGCACTCAGGGAAGTCAAAACTATCTTTTGGCATCAGCCGATATGTTTGGAAATCCCTGTGGACACGGCCAAGTGATGAGATATGGAGATATTTCAATAAAATTTTACATTTTTTACAAATGGCGTTTTAACAATATTTTGTAAGAACCTTAAATGGACCTTATATGGCAATGTGGCTATATAGATTGCACCCAGGAAGTCAAAACTATCTTTTGGCATCAGCCGATATGTTTGGAAATCCCTGTGGACACGGCCAAGTGATGAGATATTGAGATATTTCAATAAAATTTTACATTTTTTACAAATGGCGTTTTAACAATATTTTGTAAGAACCTTAAATGGACCTCATATGGCAATGTGGCTATATAGATTGCACTCAGGGAAGTCAAAACTATCTTTTGGCATCAGCCGATATGTTTGGAAATCCCTGTGGACACGGCCAAGTGATGAGATATTGAGATATTTCAATAAAATTTTACATTTTTTACAAATGGCGTTTTAACAATATTTTGTAAGAACCTTAAATGGACCTCATATGGCAATGTGGCTATATAGATTGCACTCAGGGAAGTCAAAACTATCTTTTGGCATCAGCCGATATGTTTGGAAATCCCTGTGGACACGGCCAAGTGATGAGATATTGAGATATTTCAATAAAATTTTACATTTTTTACAAATGGCGTTTTAACAATATTTTGTAAGAACCTTAAATGGACCTTATATGGCAATGTGGCTATATAGATTGCACCCAGGAAGTCAAAACTATCTTTTGGCATCAGCCGATATGTTTGGAAATCCCTGTGGACACGGCCAAGTGATGAGATATTGAGATATTTCAATAAAATTTTACATTTTTTACAAATGGCGTTTTAACAATATTTTGTAAGAACCTTAAATGGACCTCATATGGCAATGTGGCTATATAGATTGCACTCAGGGAAGTCAAAACTATCTTTTGGCATCAGCCGATATTTTTGGAAATCCCTGTGGACACGGCCAAGTGATGAGATATGGAGATATTTCAATAAAATTTTACATTTTTTACAAATGGCGTTTTAACAATATTTTGTAAGAACCTTAAATGGACCTTATATGGCAATGTGGCTATATAGATTGCACCCAGGAAGTCAAAACTATCTTTTGGCATCAGCCGATATGTTTGGAAATCCCTGTGGACACGGCCAAGTGATGAGATATTGAGATATTTCAATAAAATTTTACATTTTTTACAAATGGCGTTTTAACAATATTTTGTAAGAACCTTAAATGGACCTTATATGGCAATGTGGCTATATAGATTGCACCCAGGAAGTCAAAACTATCTTTTGGCATCAGCCGATATGTTTGGAAATCCCTGTGGACACGGCCAAGTGATGAGATATGGAGATATTTCAATAAAATTTTACATTTTTTACAAATGGCGTTTTAACAATATTTTGTAAGAACCTTAAATGGACCTTATATGGCAATGTGGCTATATAGATTGCACCCAGGAAGTCAAAACTATCTTTTGGCATCAGCCGATATTTTTGGAAATCCCTGTGGACACGGCCAAGTGATGAGATATTGAGATATTTCAATAAAATTTTACATTTTTTACAAATGGCGTTTTAACAATATTTTGTAAGAACCTTAAATGGACCTTATATGGCAATGTGGCTATATAGATTGCACTCAGGGAAGTCAAAACTATCTTTTGGCATCAGCCGATATTTTTGGAAATCCCTGTGGACACGGCCAAGTGATGAGATATGGAGATATTTCAATAAAATTTTACATTTTTTGCAAATGGCGTTTTAACAATATTTTGTAAGAACCTTAAATGGACCTTATATGGCAATGTGGCTATATAGATTGCACCCAGGAAGTCAAAACTATCTTTTGGCATCAGCCGATATGTTTGGAAATCCCTGTGGACACGGCCAAGTGATGAGATATTGAGATATTTCAATAAAATTTTACATTTTTTACAAATGGCGTTTTAACAATATTTTGTAAGAACCTTAAATGGACCTCATATGGCAATGTGGCTATATAGATTGCACTCAGGGAAGTCAAAACTATCTTTTGGCATCAGCCGATATGTTTGGAAATCCCTGTGGACACGGCCAAGTGATGAGATATGGAGATATTTCAATAAAATTTTACATTTTTTACAAATGGCGTTTTAACAATATTTTGTAAGAACCTTAAATGGACCTCATATGGCAATGTGGCTATATAGATTGCACTCAGGGAAGTCAAAACTATCTTTTGGCATCAGCCGATATGTTTGGAAATCCCTGTGGACACGGCCAAGTGATGAGATATGGAGATATTTCAATAAAATTTTACATTTTTTACAAATGGCGTTTTAACAATATTTTGTAAGAACCTTAAATGGACCTCATATGGCAATGTGGCTATATAGATTGCACTCAGGGAAGTCAAAACTATCTTTTGGCATCAGCCGATATGTTTGGAAATCCCTGTGGACACGGCCAAGTGATGAGATATTGAGATATTTCAATAAAATTTTACATTTTTTACAAATGGCGTTTTAACAATATTTTGTAAGAACCTTAAATGGACCTTATATGGCAATGTGGCTATATAGATTGCACCCAGGAAGTCAAAACTATCTTTTGGCATCAGCCGATATGTTTGGAAATCCCTGTGGACACGGCCAAGTGATGAGATATTGAGATATTTCAATAAAATTTTACATTTTTTACAAATGGCGTTTTAACAATATTTTGTAAGAACCTTAAATGGACCTCATATGGCAATGTGGCTATATAGATTGCACTCAGGGAAGTCAAAACTATCTTTTGGCATCAGCCGATATGTTTGGAAATCCCTGTGGACACGGCCAAGTGATGAGATATGGAGATATTTCAATAAAATTTTACATTTTTTACAAATGGCGTTTTAACAATATTTTGTAAGAACCTTAAATGGACCTCATATGGCAATGTGGCTATATAGATTGCACTCAGGGAAGTCAAAACTATCTTTTGGCATCAGCCGATATGTTTGGAAATCCCTGTGGACACGGCCAAGTGATGAGATATTGAGATATTTCAATAAAATTTTACATTTTTTACAAATGGCGTTTTAACAATATTTTGTAAGAACCTTAAATGGACCTCATATGGCAATGTGGCTGTATAGATTGCACTCAGGGAAGTCAAAACTATCTTTTGGCATCAGCCGATATGTTTGGAAATCCCTGTGGACACGGCCAAGTGATGAGATATGGAGATATTTCAATAAAATTTTACATTTTTTACAAATGGCGTTTTAACAATATTTTGTAAGAACCTTAAATGGACCTTATATGGCAATGTGGCTATATAGATTGCACCCAGGAAGTCAAAACTATCTTTTGGCATCAGCCGATATTTTTGGAAATCCCTGTGGACACGGCCAAGTGATGAGATATGGAGATATTTCAATAAAATTTTACATTTTTTACAAATGGCGTTTTAACAATATTTTGTAAGAACCTTAAATGGACCTCATATGGCAATGTGGCTATATAGATTGCACTCAGGGAAGTCAAAACTATCTTTTGGCATCAGCCGATATGTTTGGAAATCCCTGTGGACACGGCCAAGTGATGAGATATTGAGATATTTCAATAAAATTTTACATTTTTTACAAATGGCGTTTTAACAATATTTTGTAAGAACCTTAAATGGACCTTATATGGCAATGTGGCTATATAGATTGCACCCAGGAAGTCAAAACTATCTTTTGGCATCAGCCGATATTTTTGGAAATCCCTGTGGACACGGCCAAGTGATGAGATATGGAGATATTTCAATAAAATTTTACATTTTTTACAAATGGCGTTTTAACAATATTTTGTAAGAACCTTAAATGGACCTCATATGGCAATGTGGCTATATAGATTGCACTCAGGGAAGTCAAAACTATCTTTTGGCATCAGCCGATATGTTTGGAAATCCCTGTGGACACGGCCAAGTGATGAGATATTGAGATATTTCAATAAAATTTTACATTTTTTACAAATGGCGTTTTAACAATATTTTGTAAGAACCTTAAATGGACCTTATATGGCAATGTGGCTATATAGATTGCACCCAGGAAGTCAAAACTATCTTTTGGCATCAGCCGATATGTTTGGAAATCCCTGTGGACACGGCCAAGTGATGAGATATTGAGATATTTCAATAAAATTTTACATTTTTTACAAATGGCGTTTTAACAATATTTTGTAAGAACCTTAAATGGACCTTATATGGCAATGTGGCTATATAGATTGCACTCAGGGAAGTCAAAACTATCTTTTGGCATCAGCCGATATGTTTGGAAATCCCTGTGGACACGGCTAAGTGATGAGATATGGAGATATTTCAATAAAATTTTACATTTTTTACAAATGGCGTTTTAACAATATTTTGTAAGAACCTTAAATGGACCTCATATGGCAATGTGGCTATATAGATTGCACTCAGGGAAGTCAAAACTATCTTTTGGCATCAGCCGATATGTTTGGAAATCCCTGTGGACACGGCCAAGTGATGAGATATTGAGATATTTCAATAAAATTTTACATTTTTTGCAAATGGCGTTTTAACAATATTTTGTAAGAACCTTAAATGGACCTCATATGGCAATGTGGCTATATAGATTGCACTCAGGGAAGTCAAAACTATCTTTTGGCATCAGCCGATATGTTTGGAAATCCCTGTGGACACGGCCAAGTGATGAGATATTGAGATATTTCAATAAAATTTTACATTTTTTACAAATGGCGTTTTAACAATATTTTGTAAGAACCTTAAATGGACCTCATATGGCAATGTGGCTATATAGATTGCACTCAGGGAAGTCAAAACTATCTTTTGGCATCAGCCGATATGTTTGGAAATCCCTGTGGACACGGCCAAGTGATGAGATATTGAGATATTTCAATAAAATTTTACATTTTTTACAAATGGCGTTTTAACAATATTTTGTAAGAACCTTAAATGGACCTTATATGGCAATGTGGCTATATAGATTGCACCCAGGAAGTCAAAACTATCTTTTGGCATCAGCCGATATGTTTGGAAATCCCTGTGGACACGGCCAAGTGATGAGATATTGAGATATTTCAATAAAATTTTACATTTTTTACAAATGGCGTTTTAACAATATTTTGTAAGAACCTTAAATGGACCTCATATGGCAATGTGGCTATATAGATTGCACTCAGGGAAGTCAAAACTATCTTTTGGCATCAGCCGATATGTTTGGAAATCCCTGTGGACACGGCCAAGTGATGAGATATGGAGATATTTCAATAAAATTTTACATTTTTTACAAATGGCGTTTTAACAATATTTTGTAAGAACCTTAAATGGACCTCATATGGCAATGTGGCTATATAGATTGCACTCAGGGAAGTCAAAACTATCTTTTGGCATCAGCCGATATGTTTGGAAATCCCTGTGGACACGGCCAAGTGATGAGATATTGAGATATTTCAATAAAATTTTACATTTTTTACAAATGGCGTTTTAACAATATTTTGTAAGAACCTTAAATGGACCTTATATGGCAATGTGGCTATATAGATTGCACCCAGGAAGTCAAAACTATCTTTTGGCATCAGCCGATATGTTTGGAAATCCCTGTGGACACGGCCAAGTGATGAGATATTGAGATATTTCAATAAAATTTTACATTTTTTACAAATGGCGTTTTAACAATATTTTGTAAGAACCTTAAATGGACCTCATATGGCAATGTGGCTATATAGATTGCACTCAGGGAAGTCAAAACTATCTTTTGGCATCAGCCGATATGTTTGGAAATCCCTGTGGACACGGCCAAGTGATGAGATATTGAGATATTTCAATAAAATTTTACATTTTTTACAAATGGCGTTTTAACAATATTTTGTAAGAACCTTAAATGGACCTTATATGGCAATGTGGCTATATAGATTGCACCCAGGAAGTCAAAACTATCTTTTGGCATCAGCCGATATGTTTGGAAATCCCTGTGGACACGGCCAAGTGATGAGATATTGAGATATTTCAATAAAATTTTACATTTTTTACAAATGGCGTTTTAACAATATTTTGTAAGAACCTTAAATGGACCTCATATGGCAATGTGGCTATATAGATTGCACTCAGGGAAGTCAAAACTATCTTTTGGCATCAGCCGATATTTTTGGAAATCCCTGTGGACACGGCCAAGTGATGAGATATGGAGATATTTCAATAAAATTTTACATTTTTTACAAATGGCGTTTTAACAATATTTTGTAAGAACCTTAAATGGACCTTATATGGCAATGTGGCTATATAGATTGCACCCAGGAAGTCAAAACTATCTTTTGGCATCAGCCGATATGTTTGGAAATCCCTGTGGACACGGCCAAGTGATGAGATATTGAGATATTTCAATAAAATTTTACATTTTTTACAAATGGCGTTTTAACAATATTTTGTAAGAACCTTAAATGGACCTTATATGGCAATGTGGCTATATAGATTGCACCCAGGAAGTCAAAACTATCTTTTGGCATCAGCCGATATGTTTGGAAATCCCTGTGGACACGGCCAAGTGATGAGATATGGAGATATTTCAATAAAATTTTACATTTTTTACAAATGGCGTTTTAACAATATTTTGTAAGAACCTTAAATGGACCTTATATGGCAATGTGGCTATATAGATTGCACCCAGGAAGTCAAAACTATCTTTTGGCATCAGCCGATATTTTTGGAAATCCCTGTGGACACGGCCAAGTGATGAGATATGGAGATATTTCAATAAAATTTTACATTTTTTACAAATGGCGTTTTAACAATATTTTGTAAGAACCTTAAATGGACCTTATATGGCAATGTGGCTATATAGATTGCACTCAGGGAAGTCAAAACTATCTTTTGGCATCAGCCGATATTTTTGGAAATCCCTGTGGACACGGCCAAGTGATGAGATATGGAGATATTTCAATAAAATTTTACATTTTTTGCAAATGGCGTTTTAACAATATTTTGTAAGAACCTTAAATGGACCTTATATGGCAATGTGGCTATATAGATTGCACCCAGGAAGTCAAAACTATCTTTTGGCATCAGCCGATATGTTTGGAAATCCCTGTGGACACGGCCAAGTGATGAGATATTGAGATATTTCAATAAAATTTTACATTTTTTACAAATGGCGTTTTAACAATATTTTGTAAGAACCTTAAATGGACCTCATATGGCAATGTGGCTATATAGATTGCACTCAGGGAAGTCAAAACTATCTTTTGGCATCAGCCGATATGTTTGGAAATCCCTGTGGACACGGCCAAGTGATGAGATATGGAGATATTTCAATAAAATTTTACATTTTTTACAAATGGCGTTTTAACAATATTTTGTAAGAACCTTAAATGGACCTCATATGGCAATGTGGCTATATAGATTGCACTCAGGGAAGTCAAAACTATCTTTTGGCATCAGCCGATATGTTTGGAAATCCCTGTGGACACGGCCAAGTGATGAGATATGGAGATATTTCAATAAAATTTTACATTTTTTACAAATGGCGTTTTAACAATATTTTGTAAGAACCTTAAATGGACCTCATATGGCAATGTGGCTATATAGATTGCACTCAGGGAAGTCAAAACTATCTTTTGGCATCAGCCGATATGTTTGGAAATCCCTGTGGACACGGCCAAGTGATGAGATATTGAGATATTTCAATAAAATTTTACATTTTTTACAAATGGCGTTTTAACAATATTTTGTAAGAACCTTAAATGGACCTTATATGGCAATGTGGCTATATAGATTGCACCCAGGAAGTCAAAACTATCTTTTGGCATCAGCCGATATGTTTGGAAATCCCTGTGGACACGGCCAAGTGATGAGATATTGAGATATTTCAATAAAATTTTACATTTTTTACAAATGGCGTTTTAACAATATTTTGTAAGAACCTTAAATGGACCTCATATGGCAATGTGGCTATATAGATTGCACTCAGGGAAGTCAAAACTATCTTTTGGCATCAGCCGATATGTTTGGAAATCCCTGTGGACACGGCCAAGTGATGAGATATGGAGATATTTCAATAAAATTTTACATTTTTTACAAATGGCGTTTTAACAATATTTTGTAAGAACCTTAAATGGACCTCATATGGCAATGTGGCTATATAGATTGCACTCAGGGAAGTCAAAACTATCTTTTGGCATCAGCCGATATGTTTGGAAATCCCTGTGGACACGGCCAAGTGATGAGATATTGAGATATTTCAATAAAATTTTACATTTTTTGCAAATGGCGTTTTAACAATATTTTGTAAGAACCTTAAATGGACCTCATATGGCAATGTGGCTATATAGATTGCACTCAGGGAAGTCAAAACTATCTTTTGGCATCAGCCGATATGTTTGGAAATCCCTGTGGACACGGCCAAGTGATGAGATATTGAGATATTTCAATAAAATTTTACATTTTTTACAAATGGCGTTTTAACAATATTTTGTAAGAACCTTAAATGGACCTCATATGGCAATGTGGCTATATAGATTGCACCCAGGGAAGTCAAAACTATCTTTTGGCATCAGCCGATATGTTTGGAAATCCCTGTGGACACGGCCAAGTGATGAGATATGGAGATATTTCAATAAAATTTTACATTTTTTACAAATGGCGTTTTAACAATATTTTGTAAGAACCTTAAATGGACCTCATATGGCAATGTGGTTTTATAGATTGCACTCAGGGAAGTCAAAACTATCTTTTGGCATCAGCCGATATGTTTGGAAATCCCTGTGGACACCGCTACACTCTAATTTATATTGGTGTACATCATTTTATTTTAGATTTTAAGTATCCATTAAATTTTATGAATTTTAAAATATTAATTAGTTAAATATTTTAAAATTTAGGTAAACATAATTGACGATTTCAATTTTTTTTTGAGATGGAAACTAATAAAAAGTAGTTTTTGTTTGGAAATTTCGGGCCCTCACGAAACTTTCAGTATATTCAGCCAAGGCACACACTCAAATTTTCGAATTAACTACTTAGAGGACTTATCAAAACAATTGCCATTACAATTATTAAATGTAGTTTCATTATTTATTAAAAATGATATAAATGATAAAACTACCATAAAAGATTTGGCAGATTTGCTAATGGTAAAATACGCCTTTATGTAAAGTTATTATGCTAAAGTAAGTACTGCCATCTTATTGTTTCTTACCATTCCGGTTATGGTAGCTTCATCTGAAAGATCTTTCAGCAAATTAAAAATTATTAAAAGCTATCTTAGAAACAAGATGGGACAAACTAATCGCGTTTAATCGAAACTTGAGCAATTTTTTAACATTGTCGCTCCCTCAATTAAATATTAGTACACATTTTACATATTCGTTTGTATTAACAGATAAATTAATAAATTATTAATAAACCGAAAATGACGAAAAAAATTTAATTCCAGATATATTTTTTTTCGGGATGGAATGTTATTTTGAGTTATTTCTTAATATTTTTCGGGCTGGGAGGCTTTTTCTGTTAGAAGAAGTTTTTTCGGGATGGAATGTTATTTTGAGTTATTTCTTAATATTTTTCGGGCTGAGAGGCTTTTTCTTTTAGAAGAGTTTTTTTTTCGGGATGGTTTTCGGGCTAACTTCACATACATACAAAAATTAATTAGATTAAAGTACACCATGACAATTTAAAGAACGGTCACTATGATAAAATGCATTACAAAATTCAATGATCCAGTGTGAAAACAAAAAAATCGAACTATTTCTTATTAATTTACGAAATTTATTTCAACAAAAGTGGATAAAACGTTGTATGCCACTCGTGAGCAAAGAGATATTATCCACTCGGGATAATGTCCCACTCGGCTATCGCCTCGTGGGACAAACTTATCCCTCATGGATAATATCTCGTTTTGCTCACTAGTACCATAAATAACTATTGTCCACGACAAACGTATAATATACTCATTATGCGTTTGTTTCTTCAATTATAATGTGATTATGTGTGCATTATTCACTGCTACCAAATAAAAATTTCATTTTTGATATGTTATCTAGTAGTCTCTTGCTATTTTCATTATTATTAAATTGAGACGTCAAAATGTCAACGTAAATTATTTTAGGTTTATTTAAAGGATTAGAAATACAATTTTTTATCGGTCGTGGACAAAGTATCGTATTCTACTCGCATATAATGGCTGTTATTCACTCAGATGATTTACGATACTCGCATATCAGCTCATGTCGGTAAACTTCATCTGCGTGAATAACAGCTGTCATTATATGCTCGTTCAATAATATACTATTTTTGGGAACAGTAGGTAAACTTGTAGTTCAAATTTCGAACAAAAAAAAAAAAATCAAATACTGTCCCATATTCTAGAGATGTTAAGGAGTGGGTCGGCGAACATTCAAAGAGGATAGACGTGTTTTGTCTTTCCTCTTCAAAATTTAATTTAATTTAATTTTTATTTTTTATTTATGTGTTGTTAGTGTGAATTGTTATGTATATAGTTTATATATACATACATTTTAATTTTAATTTTAATTCTAATCAATTCTATTTTATTTAAAGTGAAATAATAATTGAAGTGTAATTTTGGAAAATGCAATCCAGAATGCATTTATCAGGCAATGTTTTATATTTATAGCTAAAGAAATCAAAATTCTTGATTTCTTGATAAAGTGCATGATTTTAACTTTGGTCTGGTTGTACATGGAATTTAATTACTAAAATCTAACAATTGAATCGTATTAAAATTGATTTTAACTTAATTTGATATACATAAGTAGTTAATTTCATATCTTATTTTATTTTAACGCTTACTTGAATGTGTTCTTGTGTTTTATTTTATGTACAAGCGACACAAAGAATATTGTTACATAGAACAGGAATATTGGTGTGGCAATGTGTAGAATTTATAGTGAAAGTAATCAAATTTATTGATTTCTTGATTAATTGCATGATTTTGATTTTAATATTTGTGTAATTGTATATAAAATCTGAAAACAAATGTCTCATATTTTAGATTGAATTAGAATTAAAATTAAAATTGACTCAAATTTATATACGCAGTTAATTTTCATGTCTTATTTTATTTTTACTAATAATTAAACATATTTTCGTATTTTATTTTATGTAAAACTGACACAAATATATATTTGTAGCAAAACCAACAAAAATGTTTATACAGGCCATCTTGTTCGCTCTTTACACAGATCCTATCAAGCAAATGTACTCTATATTATTGGTTTTTGTCATATAATATTTAAAAAATAACAAAAACAGAGAGACATTTTTGTTGTTTTTGGTATAATCATCACAAATATTTTCCTGTATCTTGAGTTATATTATGAGCGATTGACCTCTGTATTTTTCTGATTTACCAAATCGAAAATATTGGGATTGCCATGAAAAATTAATATTTTTGTTATTGTTGTTTTGCATCATCACACGGTAACCATCCGGCTGAAATTTCATTTTCATTTCATCAGTTTGCAATTTAAATTCTAATTTGCGTCAATTTAACCTCAGTTACTTGCCGAAATACGCCAGTTACATAATGTCAGACAACGAGCAGGAAATGGCCGGTCAAGAGACAAAAGGCGAAGTTGAGGCCTCCTCTCGGACAATTAAATTACAGTAATTCTGGCTAGGCAATGCGCACAATTGGTTCAATATGACGGAACTTCAATTCAGAGTTACTGGAATAAAAAAAGACAATGAAAAGTTCGTTAGCCTTTCGTCTGCACTGTCTCCGCAAGCCTGTGAGGTCGTTTCGGATATCTCGGCAAATACCCCACAAGAGGATTTATACGAAACTAAAAGAAGCTCTCCTAACACATATAACGCCCTCGGACGAAGCGAACCTCGAAGCGCTCTTATCAGATATAAACTTGGGAGACAGGCGACCATCGGAGGCACTTCGCCATATAAAACTGTTAGCAGGTTCACAATTTCCCGAAAAACCTATAAAATCTTTATGTGTGCGAAAAATGCCTGAAATAGTCAGGATAGCGTTTGCACAGTCAAATTGTCGAAATCTCTTTGACCTGGCTGCCACCGCTGACAAAATGTACGCCGCGATGTTAACCACAATAGCAATGTTTCCGCGGTAACACGCCAATCACGCTCCACCGTCCGCACGGATTTCATTCGACAGCCAACTGCGAGCACATCACAGAGTGCTACGATTGAGGACCGCCTCGCAAAAATCGAGTCCAGATTAAATGACATGAGTCGCAAAAACAATCGTAGTCGTTCAAGAAGTCGACGATCACAATCCGGATATGAACGGAACTCACATGCAAGTCCCAGAAAAAGCAACCGCCGATATGACAAATGCTGGTACCATTTTAGATTCGGGGCGGCGGCCCGAAATTGTGTGGAACCGTGCAATTTTAACAAAAGTCTACGTCCAGCTTGGACGTAGAAATCATACATTTAAAAAACGAGTCATCCACCGGGTCGCTTGTTTCAGCATGACCACAAAAACAAATTAATTTTTCTAATAGATACTAGTGCTGACCTTTCTGTTATTCCAGCTCAATATTACAAGGGCGCGTTTTCATTCACAAAACGTGACCCAGATCTCTAGTTCTATCGGCTACGGCACACACTACGTACCTACGGCACAAAATTGCTCATAGTGGATATCGGACTAAAAAGAACCTTCACACATGTATTCATTTTAGCTGATGTGAATCGTCCGATTATTGGCACCGATTTCTTGTGTAAATTTGGCCTCCAGGTCAACAACTTTAAAACAAAAGGCTGGTTGATTCAGCGACTAAGCTGTCAATCAATGTTACAATGGTTCGTGATAACACACCAACTCCGGTCCATTTTTCCGTCAACAACGGTTATGCCACGCTGCTTAAGAATTTTCCTTCACTTACAGCAGAGCCGAACTATAATTTACCAGTTCGACACAATGTGGTTCACGTTTAAACACGGTGACAACACCGGATCGCTAACCGATACCTCACATTCAAAACTTCTCCATGCATTTGCATGGATGCAAAATCTTCACCAAGATAGATCTTGTCAAGGCGTACCATTTAATTCCTGTCGCACCTGAAGACGTTCTTAAACCGGCAATCACAACACCGTTTGGCCTATTCGAATTTACCCGAACGCCAATCTGCTTACGCAATGCCGCGCAAACGTTTCAACGTTTCATGAACGAAGTCGTACGTGATATAGATTTCGTCTTCGTCTATATTGACGACATTCTTGTTGCGTCACAAACTGAGGAACAACACAAACTGCACCTGGGACAACTTTTCCACAGGCTAACACAGTTTGACCTTCATATCAAGAGCTCAAAATTCGTCTTTGGCGTGTCTTGACCATACCTAATGGTATTCAGATCCGTGATCCAGATTATACCTAATGGTATTCTGCCGTCCGAAGAACGAATTAATGCCATTAGGGAGTTCCCATCACCTACTTTAGTCAAAAGTATACAGCGATTTATCGGCATGGTAAACTCCATCGGTTTATAACGAAACTTGCACAAACTCTCGCACCAATTCACAGCCACTTGGCAGCTCTACTCAAGAAGCCCAAGACAGCCAAGAATTTCACTTGAGTGGAGGAATGTCAAAAAGCATTTACATCACTAAAGGCTGAATTGGCCCAGATAACATTTTTGGCACACGCACTGAGCGACTCAAAGCTCAGCATAACCACTGACGCATCAAATACTGCTGTCAGTGCGGTACTACAACAGTACAATAACGAGTGTTAGGAACCACTGGGATTCTTTTCCAAGAAACTCTCGGTTGCCGAAAAGAAATATTCCGCATTTGATCGGGAATTACTCGCAATTTATCTAGCAGTCAAACACTTTAGATATTTTGTCGAAGGCCGGGATTTCACAATATACACCGATCATAAACCTCTGACAAGAGCAATTCAGTCTAAAACTGAACGTAATCCGAGGCAATCTCGCCACCTGGATTAAATTTGTCAATTTACCACGGACATTAAGCATGTTCACGGATACGACAACGTTGTCGCAGATACACTATCAAGCACAACAGACAATAAAATGCCCACAGTCGAGACATACATCGACTTTCAAACAATAGCAAACGCACAAAAAGCAGACCTAGAACTTCAGCATTTACTTACTCAATGAAACTAAGGCTTTACAAACTACCTGGCCTTGAAATAGTCTGCGAAATCGCAGGTGGGCCCATAACAATCGCCCATACATCGCAGACTCACTATGTTGCACCGTATTCAACACGCTACACAACATTTCACATCCTGAAGTCCGTGCAATTCGTAAATTGATTACAGCTCGCTACTTTTGGCCCAGTATAAACAAAGACGTAGGCAATTGGGCTCAGTCTTGTTTATCCTGCCAACGTAGTAAAGTTCAACGGCACACAAAATCACCCCATGGACAATTTGAAATTCCGCCTGGTTGATTTGAGCATATCCATATAGACATCGTAGGACCACTTCCGCCATATAATAGATATTCATATTTACTCACTTGTGTCGATCGCTTTATTCGATGGCCCGACCATAATGCCAGCTGCAACCATAGCCAACACCTTTGTCAACAACTACGTATCTCGATTCGGTTTACCCCTTAAAATCAAAACCGATCAAGCAACGCAATTTGAGTTCAAGCTTTTTAGTGAGTTAACAAAACTCCTGGGCTCACATCGGATACGGACAACGGCTTATCATCCACATGCCAATGGCATGGTCGAACGCTTCTATCGGCAACTCAAAGCCGCATTAATGGCCAGAGGAAATACAATTAATTTGAGCTCGGAAATTCCAATCGTACTTCTTGGAATCCGAGCAACAGTGAAGGAAGATCTTAAGTGCTCACCAGCTGAACTGGTTTACGGTCAAACAATCAAGTTACCCGGTGAATTCCTTATCGAAAATCCTCCTTCACCACTCCCAACTACCGACACAGTCATCGACCAACTGCGACAAACCATGCGCAACCTAATACCTAAAACACCACGTCAATCCAAACAAGATGACGTATTTGTTCCGAAATCGCTCAGCAACTGCGATTTTGTTTTCATAAGAACAGACGAGGTTCGCACGGGATTAACTCCTCCCTATGAAGGTCCACATAAAGTTATACGAAGACTTAGGAAATATTTCATCGTATCGATTAATGGAAAGAATTCCAACGTTTCAATCGATCGACTTAATCCAGCTTACGGAATACTTAGTTCGGCTGAGCAAATATCAAGTCATCGGGTTCACAAAACCGTCCGCATTGCTTCCACTGTTACAATCATTTTCTAGGGAGGGGAAATTCATTCGCGGAGGAGTCCTGTAGCGACTCATTCATCATTCATTTTCAGGTATTCACAGAAATACTCACTCGTTTATCGCATACGCGACATGTACTACTTAACTAAATTATTGGTGATTCTAGACTTTTTTGCGTCGTAATATAATCAATTTTAAATTTTAAATTAATGATTAGTTAAAGTTTAATTTTATGGTTAAATATATATTTTTAACTTTTTATTGCTAAATCTAGTTGCAGTATGTAAACAATTAACTATCTACATGATAACGGTGACTAATGAAACAATCGCTGTGAATTTAAATCGTAGCCTAGAAATTTAAAATTTTTAAACATTATTTTAGAATTTTTAGCTTAGAATTGGGATAGTACCTATATCCATATTCGATTTCATAAAATGTTAGTTTTTGTAATATGTAATATTTTGTATTTTGCTCATTAATGTATATTAATTAACTTAGTTTAAAGAATATTTAAGGTTTTCTCTTCCTCAGTTTGCTAATAAATAATTCAATTTTCAGAATATAACATAGTTCCAGAATTAATCATTATTATAGGGATTAAAATTAATCCTGAGTTTCAGAATTAAATTTTAGCTTGAATCAACTCTCCAGGATCATTTAGTAGTGAGCTGTAATTTAGAAATTGTGTTGTCCTGTACTAACTATTTTTACTATATATTTACTAACAATTAACTAGTGATAACATCATTTAAAAAAAATAATATCTGCTAATTAGATTTTATTATTTTAATTAAGCTTATTAAGCATTAGCTAATTACGTAGCTTTCTTATATATAAAAAAAAAACAATAATTGGTATCTACGTTTTTTCTTTTACAATATATAACCTAAAATAATTAAAATGTTACAATTCGGGAATTTTATTTTGGTGTAACTCAATAAATTATTTTCGCAATAACTGTCCTAAATATTGTTTATGGACAATTACGATTACACATTTTTATGTGCTGTCATTATTGTTTTCCACAAAAACTGTTTATGTGAAAATTACTTATACGACTTTGTGCTTACATACATATGTGTATTTCATTCCACAAATCGTTTTTGATCATTTAATGACCAAATTTATGGCTTTGGTTTTTTTGATACTAATTGAATAAACAATGTAGAATGTGTAGTAAATATTCAACGCGTCACGGAGACCGATGGGATAAAATTAATTATCCACTTAAGTTTGTCGCCCGTTATCGAATGGTTTTATTACATAAAATTATATAAATGCGTATATCAAAACAATTAACAAACAGTCATTAAGGAAACAAAATTGTTGAACCCCAATCAAATGTACGATACAAATTTTATAGTTTATTCATATTATTTCATATTTTTGATTAAAGAAGAAAAATTAATCATTTCGATTATTAATGAAAGAAACAATCAAATTTATTTATTGGCTCAATATGAAAATCTCCAAATAAACAAATAAAATAAAAAATGAACCTCATCACAATTGAAAATCGATTTCGAAGCGTTGGGTCTAGGGAATACAATACCAGGAGTGCGTTCATAAACTCTACAATCTACATTGTAACAATATTATTAACAATTTCTGCGTTTTATACCATTGCTGAACTAGGTATCTGTCGCGTTTATACCGTTGCTACAGTTGCCATTTGCTTAAATCTGCATTGTAACGACAGCCATGTGCTTTTTATCGTTCATAAACGTTTTTATGAATCGTTCCAAATGTCATACACAACTCTACATCACACTCCATTTGTAGCTGTCAAAAACATAAATCATTCTCAAATCTCAACAAGCGAAAAGAAAATGGCGTGATACAATATAAATACAGAAATTATTTATAATAATGGCTCGGTAGTAATTTAATGTTGGAAATCTTGTTTTGGGCTTATGAATCATTTATGTTTGCATGTCGTACTTCAGGTCAATATTTTATAAATTTTGTATCTACGGAAAATGAATATGAATATATGGGAAACTATTAATGGTTTAATGATGGACAATGGGCATAAAATGACGAAAACTCAGAGTAAAGATAAATTTACTAATCTGAAACGTATGTATCACAAAAAATGTGATAATAATCGGTGTACCGGTGCCCTACCAATAGAGTTCGATTATTTCGATGAATTCGACGAAATGTTTGGAAGGGGATATACTAGTGCCCCAATAGCGACTTCTTCGAGTCTTGATCTGACTAATAATAGTATATCTACAAGTTCGGCAAATGAAATATATTTAAATGGTATAATAGCACTATATTTTAAAGCGGCATTTGCGTTCACGATTCATGAATGGGTATGCCTTATCTCCCAGAATATAATCGTTATTGTGGAAATATCTCAACACATTTTCTTCCGATGTATGATAAATTTTAGGATTTTTAAAAAATCTTAAAGTCAAAAAACTTAGTACCGAACTAAGCATAAAGAACTGGGTAGTTTCAAAATGCTGGGTAGGGCTTTTTTAAAGGGTGTTACAGCAATTTCCGCATTTATCGTTGTGATACTTTCTAAATTACGTATGTTGGTATGTTATCAATAAAAAAATTATTTTGACAGTAATTATGAAGTATATTAGCCCAATTATGCTAATTATTCTTATTTTGATACCGAATTAACTAGGAACCTTAGCCGACCATTAACGATCCGAACTCGGCCTCATCATGCTTTAGACATAACCAGAATGATGTAGAATTACATCAAAAAATTTAATGTACCTTTCAATTATTCTTTTTAAACTGACTAATAATCATGTTTCTTATGAAGCACGTGGATTTCCAAAAATTTTGTAGTTTAACCATAGGCAATTATGTATAGAGATGAACATTTTGTATGAGGAAAAATTTCCCATGAAATAAAAATCATTTTTTATGTATTTTGTTGCTGTAATTTTATGAAATAGTATGCTGTATGCAGTCATTTTTTTCAAATTTCTTTCATAAAACAATCATCTGCGTTGATCATTGTTTTTACTTTTCTAACCAACCAAAACCAAAAATTCACAAAATAAATTTAAAATTAAATTTTTGTTTTTCGATCCAAGAGCATGCGTTCATAATGTTTTGTGGATTTTATCGTCCTAATTTCTGCTGTAAAGTCCTTTTTGAATAAATATTTTTGGTTTGTACAAATTTAGAAAAAAAAAAAATTAAAAACAAACCAGAGAATGTTACAGTTGTAGCGATTCACTCATATAATCGCTCAACAAATCTTCATCACGCCAACGATCATTCAACCCACACAGCAACAACAACCAACAAGGCAAATGCTGGTACCATTTCAAATTTGGTATGGCTGCACGGAAATGCATTGCACCTTGCACATTCCGGAATTCACAAACAACGACGTCCACACAAAACAACGCAATGGACATTGACAATAAAAAAAACTATATTAAACTACCAAGTCATCGCAACATTCGCGTCATACACCCCTCAAACAACGCGTCTACACATATTCGACAAAATAAATGCATACACCTTTTTAATCGACACTGACGCTTACCTTTCGGTTATTCCAGCTAATTATTACAAACAATCATTTACATGGTTTAAAAGAAACCCAGATCTAGTCTTATCGGCTGGCAATGGATCAACCATCCACACTTACGGCAGATAGTTGCTCCAGGTGGATCTCGGACTCAAACGAACATATGTAGCTGCTGTGAATCGTCCGATCATTGGCGCCGATTTCCTATGCAAATTCGGACTTCTTGTTGACCTAAAAAACAAACGGCTGGTTGATTCAGCGACTAAGCTGTCAATCAATGCCACCATTGTTCACTTCGACACACCGACACCGATCCATTTTTTAGTCCACAATAGTTACGGCACTCTGTTCCAACAATTTCCATCACTCACAGCAGAGCCGAACTACAATTTACCAGTCCGACAAAACGTGGTTCACCACATTGTCACAGCAGGCCATCTGCCCGTGTCAAGCCCACGCAGGCTAAATCCACTCCGCCGCAAAGCCGCTAGTACGGAATTTCAACACATGGTGGAATTAGGAATTTGCCGGCCATCGGCATCTCCCGTTTCGTGCCCATTGCATATGGTCAAAAAGAAAGATCAAGATTGGAGACCAAGTGGGGATTATCAGCTTCTAAACTCGATTACAACACCAGACCGCTGCCCGATACTCCACATTCAAAATTTCGCCATGCACTTACATGGATGCAAGATTTTCTCCAAAAATTGATCTCGTCAGAGCCTATCATCTAATCCCCGTCGCGCCTGAAGATTTTCACAAAACGGCAATAACGACCCCCTTTGGCCTCTTCGAATTCACCCGAATGCCATTCGGTTTACGAAACGCCGCACAAACATTTCAACGCTTCATGAACGAAGTTGTTCGTGATTTAGACTTTATTTTCGTCTACATTGACGACATTCTTGTGGCTTCGCAATCTGAGGAACAACACAAACTACACCTAGAACAGCTTTGCCATAGGTTAGCACAGTGTT
This sequence comes from Tipula vernalis, assembly GCA_958295665.1. Lineage (NCBI taxonomy): Eukaryota > Metazoa > Arthropoda > Insecta > Diptera > Tipulidae > Tipula > Tipula vernalis. The sequence goes on from OY282560.1 coordinate 275,092,171, forward strand.
CACATTAAAAGTTCAAAATGCGTCTTTGGCGTGTTAACTCTAGACTTCCTCAGCCACAAGATTACACCTGATGGTATACTGCCATTAGAAGAACGAATCAACGCAATTAAAGAATTCCCAGCTCCTACTTCGATCAAAAGTATTCAACGATTTGTCGGTATGGTAAATTACTACCACGGATTTATACCGAAACTCGCGCAAACACTCGCCCCAATTCACAGTCACTTGGCAACACTACACAAAAAGCCCAAAATAGCCAAGAATTTCTCGTGGCCCAACGAATGTCAACATGCATTCACATCACTAAAAACTGAATTGCTACAGATAACACTTCTGGCGCACCCACTGAGCGACTCAAAGCTCAGCTTAACCACTGACGCATCAAACACTGCGGTCGGTGCTGTATTGCAACAGTACAATAACGAGTGTTGGGAGCCCCTGAGATTCCTTCCAGAAAAGCTCTCGGATGCCGAAACGAAGTACTCCGCATTCGACCGGGAATTACTCGCAATATATCTGGCAGTCAAACACTTCAGATATTTTGTCGAAGGTCGAGATTTCACAATCTACATCGACCACAACCCTCTGACACGAGCGATTGAGTCAAAAACTGAACGTAATCTAAGGCAATCACGCCACTTGGATTATATTACGCAATTTACATGGGACATTCAACATGTTTTGTCGACAACGAAATTACCACAGTCGAAACTCACATCGACTTATAAAAATTAGCAGAACACTCAAAAAGTTGACCTAGAACTTCAGAATTTATTTTCTGGTTCCGATTGTCCGCTGATCTCGCCTCGAAATCATCTGCGAAACATCTACTGGGTACAATCGCCCTTACATAGCACAACCACTATGTCGAACCATCTTCGACACACTACACAACAATTCTCACCCTGGTGTCCGTGCAACACGTAAATTAATTACCTACCGAAATTGGTCTCAGTTTTGTTTATCTTGCCAGCGATCCAAAGAACAATGGCGCACAAAATCACCCCATGATAGATTCGAAATTCCACCTGTGGCACTATTCTGGTTTTCCCTGGGAATAGAAAATTGAGGAAAAATTTCAAATATTCCTTCTAGCAGTTTTTTCACATCTTTTTTTCCCAATTCCTTAAAAGTTTATTCTGGTAACCAAGGAATAAATTCCCAGGGAAATTGAGCTTGGTTCAAATATTCATCACGGCATCGCACAAAATTGGTAGGAGATGTCAATTTTTATGTCAAATTAAATAGTTTTGTATCTTTCTGTCACTTTATATACGAATATAAAATTTGCTTTTTTTTAATTCTGTTGAGAAAGTAAGTAATATTTGATATGGCGCGACAACTAATAGTTTATATCAGTGGTTCCAAAACTATTTTGGTCGTGAACCCCCAAATTTTTTGCCAATGATCGCGGACCCTGAATATTTTTTAACAACAACTTTTCAAAATTTAACGAGATATTAAATGAAACAAGTATTATTTTGGTACTTCAGATTTTATTGAATTAAATAAAACTTAAAAAAATCAATTCATCATAGAAATAATTAATAAAAATACAAAACATAAATTAAAATAAATAAAAAAAAACTTTAATGTGAAGAACGCACCTGCTTCTTTGATTCCACGATTCTCTTAAAATTGGGCATTATGTTTGACAACTGAACTCGCATATCTGGTGCAGCATCAAGTTTGTTACGATATTTGGTTTTTGTCGCAACATATTTTGAAAATCCAGCTTCACACAAATAAGTGGTTGCAAACGGCAATAGAATTCGAATAGCCTGTTTTGTGAAATTTGGATATTCATCGAATATATCTGACCAGAATATTGTTAACGGAACTGTTCTAAATTTAGCTTCTAATAGTGTGTTCATATAACTTTATTAATTCTCCCAAAATGTGTAAGAACGAAAAATAAATTCTTAAGTAAATACATAAACTTGAACAAGAATTTTTTAATATTGTTTATTGTACGAGTATGTATGTACTTTTTAGATGCTTTTTAAGGTCTCGACCAATCAACTATATTTCCAAAGACTCAATATCTTTTTTAACACGATTTTTTTTACACGAATTTTCTTGGAACTCAGACCCTTTTGATTCTATGAAAAGGAGTTTATAGATATTTATAGAATGCCACAAGAAATTGCATTAGTTTTAAGAGATTTGATTGTACCACAAATGGTCACAACTCAAATATCAAAGGAGATACGAATGCTCGTGGCACTAAGCTTTTTATCAGAAGGTATTTTATCTCTAAATTGGTGTGTATCTGAAAGTTTAAAAATGTTCAATTGTGTTCTTATAGGTTCATTTCAAAAAAAGATTGGTGTGAATTATTTAACTTGCGTATCTCAATCAATTGCATGCAGATGCATTAAAGAATTTTGCACAATAGTAAACAACCATTTGATGCCGGATTTTATACGCTTTTCTCAAACTACTAGTGAAATTAATAATATTAAATTGCAGTAAGTCGTATTGTTAAATTTAACACGTAACTTACCAAATGTAAATGTTGTTTACTGCTAGATTTTAGGAAAAATTCAACTTGCCGGGGATAATCGGATGTGTGGATTGTACCCATGTTTCGATGTTTAGACCCAACCAAAGAGTGGAACATGTTTATCATAACCGCCATCATTACCATTCGAAATATATTCAATTGGTAAGCATGAAAATTGATTGAGCTTTTCTAATTTTATATTCATAACATTTTATTTCTAGATTTGTGATTATAATTTAAAAATTTTAAATGTTAATGCTAAGTATGGCGAATCTAACCATGACGCAACGATTTGGAGGAAATCTCTGACAAAAGCATATCTTCATAATAAATACGATGCAGGGGAATTGCAAAACACATGGTTGTTAGGTAATTCAGTTTAATTTTATTATAAAAAGATGTGCATACATAAATATAAATTAAAATAAAATAAGAAACAAATAACACATCAATCCAAAACATATAATGAACAAATAACAGAATAAATAACACATCAATCCAAAATAACAATTATCAAAATCTTCTTAGTTTTCGTCTAAATATTCTGTATCAAAAAATTCGTTGAAATTAACTTTTTCATTACTGAAAATAAATAGTAATAAATAAAATACGTATTTACAAACAAGTCTAAAAAATATTGGAAAATTTGATTACAAAACATAAATACGTGTAAATATATTTCTAGGTGACAGTGGCAACCCACTACAACCGTGGTTAATGATTTCGATTGACAACCCAACCAACGACAGCCAGGAGCGATACAATATGGCGCATAGATCAGCACGAAATTGTATCGAAAGGTGCAATGGAGTGTTAAAGTCGAGGTTCAGGTGCCTTTCGAAAGATAGATGTTTGAAATATTCGCCTGAAATGATGGGCCTTTTAATAAATACGTGTGCAACACTGCATAATTTCTTAAAATGCCACAATTTTATAGATAATCGTGATCTTGTACTAGGAGATGAAGGTGAAGTGACGCCGATACTGATTTAGAGGAGGAATATTTGCAAGATAGCACGGCTAGGAGACTTCTGGAAATTGGCATGGAAGTAAGAACAGGGATTGTGCAAGATTATTTTGGTTAATGTTATAATTTGAAATTTAATAAAATAATTTAAACTAAAGTTTAAACGTTTATGAATTGTTCAATTCACATTTCTATATTCACCTTTTGTTCAAATATATTTCTTGTAATATGCGATTCCTCTCTTCCATTGCCGATACCATCTGCTGTTTTATTGCTAATCCTCGCTCTTTTATTGTGTTTGAATGCTCTTTTGCACATGCCAGCCTTTTCAGTCCATCTGCTTTTTCACGATCAATTTTATTTGCTTCTTGCAAAATTGTATCTCGTGTCAAAGCAGATCCTAAAAAGGTAATTCAACATTTGTTTATATGATAATATATTTTACACTAAAATAGACAAACCTCGAATTCTTCTTGTTCTTATGGGCCTAGATGTTTGTTGGGAAATATTATTTTCATCCAAATCCAGATTTGTCGGGGTAGCAATTGTCGATATTTCAGCATTATTTTGAATTGCCTATATTAAATATTGTTATCATTAATAGGCCATAAACTCATCAAATATTATACAAACCAATGATGTTGTGAGAAAGCCACCCTCATTTGTATTTGTGCCCTCGACCGATTCCGAAGTAATAATATTTAAAATTCTCTCATCTAAAGATGAAAGTTGATTTGGTCGTCGCGCTTTTACCTGTGTGCCAAGGCCGGTCCTATTGTCATACTCCTTTAACCAATCCAACCCATTGAGCCCGAACATATTTCCTAAAAGTATAAATTATAAGGAAACTATAGTAGATGAAAAGTAAAATTTAAAGCTACATATACTGAGTGAGGAAAAAGTATGGAAACCCCTAGAATTTCCCACTCTTTCTATAAATATACTATATATACCTAAATAAATATATATATAAAATAAGCAAATCACATTAGGAGAACATACATACAGCTTCCTTTGTAGATCCACCTAGACAATTAAGCTGTGCTGCAATTCGTTGCCATCCTTGCCGAATCCGATTTTTTCCATCGACACTATAAAATCTATAAATTCATGTTAAAGTTTAGCAATATAGTATATAACATTTGGTTACATTTGGTAAAACTATGAATTATATATACGATAACCTACCGATCTGGAATGTCCTCTTCCAATAAGCTGACCAACAAATCTTTTTGTTCTTTAGTAAGAAGAAGAAGAAGAATAGAAGATACGATTACGTACTTTTTATAATTTTTAACTTCAACTAAACTCACTCTGTTTGTCATCGTCAACAATTACGTATTACGATTCGGTGTACCCTTAAACATCACAACTGATCAAGGTACGCAATTTGAGTACAAGCTTTTTAACGAGTTAACAAAACTCCTTGGCTCACATCGGATACGAACAACGGCTTACCACCCACAAGCTAATGGCATGGTCGAACGCTTCCACCGGCAACTCAAAGCCGCGTTAATGGCCAGAAGCAACACAACCAATTGGAGCTCGAAAATTCCAATCATTTTACTTGGTATCCGAGCAACAGTGAAGGAGGATCTTAAGTGCCCACCGGCAGAATTAGTTTACAGCCAAACCATCAAACTACCTGGTGAGTTCTTTATCGAAAATCCTCTTTCACCCATTCCAACCACCGACACAGTCATCGACCAACTACGGCAAACAATGCGCAACCTTGTACCAAAATCCACTCGTCAGTCCAACCAAGACAACGTTTTTATACTAAAATCACTCAACACTTGCGATTTTGTCTTCATAAGAACAGAAAAGATCCGAACAGGATTATCTTCTCCCTACGAAGGTCCGTATCAAGTTATACGTCGACTGCGCAAACATTTCGTCGTATCGATTAATGGAAACAACCAAAATATTTCAATCGATCTACTCAAACCAGCATACGGAATTCTTAGTTCGGCTGATCAAATATCAAGCCATCGACCACGCAAAATCGTCCGTATCGCAACTAATTACACAATCATTCCTTAGGGAGGGATAATTACTGATGGGGGAGTCCTGTAGCGATTCACTCATATAATCGCTCAACAATTCGTTCATCGCCACAATTTAATTTCAAATCAAATTTCAGGGGTACATCTCTGTGTCTGCTCTTTCGACATTTTCTACTCTTACAAAAAACCAAGTTTCAAAGTCCATATAATTAATGAATGTCTTTGCCGTGCTGTCAAAACAATATAAAAAACATACACTCTCGTTCCAAACTTTTTGACGCGACATCACCATTTTTCCCAAAATATTTTATTCGTAAAAATAACGATAAATTAAATATAAAAATAAATAAAAAGTAAATTTAAAATTATCGCATTTAATGGTGGTGGATTTTATCCGCAATTCTGTAATTTATTGTGAATACATTTTTGGCCACATATGTATTCATTTGTACATTGTGTGGTGTGGCCAGTACAAAATTTAAAGTGAACATTTATTTGTGCCCCATCGTATCGGCTACAAACCCGATACAGTTTTATTATTGCTTTTGCAGAGAAAATAAATGTTAGCCAACGGTTCGAATTCAATTATATAGCTGAGAATTTTATATTGCAATTCTCCGTATTTCAAATAAATTAGCTATTTTGAAATTTAATATATTCTCAAGATCATCACTTATATGAAAATAAAGATTTGAGTGAGTGCGAAGTTGTCTATAATAATTGGATCAACAAAAATCAACAAAACGAAATTAGTGCTTCCTTCCACTCAGATTTAAAACAGAACAGAAAGAATTTGAAAAAGAATCGTTTATGGTGTGGCGTTCACTATACTTACCTGCACTTCATTGCGCGGATCTCTATCTGTACGGCGACAAGTGTGAACCTTAGGTACTTTGGTGAATTTTACGAATGTAGGTTTTTTCGTCATCACGATTGCCACGAAAATACAATCGCGAAAATATAAGAAAATATAAAGCCTGAATTCCATTGCGAATAAAAGTTTGTCTGTCTCAAAATAAAGGGAGATAAAAACATAAAATCGGTGGTTGTGTGAAAGAAACACAAAACGAAGACAGTCAAGATTTTACTTACATCAAATGTGTGTTTGTATTAGTGGATCGCCATAATTATGGTCAAAAATTATCAAAATCGAGGTCATTTTATGGTTATCCAACTAATATACGCACACAAATTTTGTGTACGAATGCAAATTTTTTTCCGCACACTAAGTTAATTAAAAATTTGTTATTTTTATGGTAAGCGTCATAATTTTTTTGGTGGTTGCTTCTAAAATAGCTGTGATAATAAAAAAATATAAAGTTTGTGTACAGTTAAATTGTGATAAATTGGGATCAATTGTGATAATGTCGCTAAATACTATTATTGGCAATTTAATAAAGTAATCGTTTTTTTTAAAAATAATTTATTGGTGGTGAAAAAGCCAAATTAAAACTCCAAGTGATAACGAAAAATTAATTTTTTTTATTTTATTTTTTTTACTGTCGCTGTCAAAATTTATCAAGATATTTGTGCTATAAAAAAAATTAAAAAAAACATGTTTTATCTTTGTCACTCCAATGGAATTTTTATTTTTGTCTTCTTTCGACTTGAAGTCAGTTCAGTCAATTATTCACAGTGGAATTCAGGCTTAATGAAAATAAAAATTAATCGACAGCCACTTTTTCAACGAAACGAAATTATAATAACGAAGTTGTAATTGCACCGCCCCCATTGGGTGTAAAATAAATAAATCCTATGGGAAAGCATTCGTTAATAATCAATGAATAAATTATTTAATTAGAAGCTGGTTTTATTGTGGTAACTTATATTCTTGTGGGCCATCACTTAAAGAAGTCCCACGAACTGATGACTTCGACGTGATCTGTGTGGTGGAAGAAACCAACTGGCCACCACCGATAAAACAGCTCACACCAAGTAGAGCATACCAAAATAAATTGCAGTGTAAATAGTGTCTTTAGAGAAGGCGGCACATGTGAAGGCCGCCCCTACATATCGTATTGTTCGCGAAACGCGAAAGAAGAACCCGGATACGCAACTTATTCAGTCCTAGCCGATATATCCACATGGCAGGGGAGCATCAAGTCGAGCAGTTAAAGGCGGGTCAGTTCCCAGAGCATCCAGTCCTAGCCGATATATCCACACGGCATTGGAGCCTAAAGCGATTTTTTTTGTTCGTTACACCATTATCACTATTGTTATTTTTGCGGCATAGATATATTTTGTTTTGTTGTGCAACAAGTGTAGTGAAACGTTTAGAGATACAGTGAATCACCGATTGAGATCACTGTAAACGAAAACCATCCAGTGACATCAGGTGATGGAGATAAAGGATGCTCTCGGGCAACGACGGAACTTGAGCTACAGGGTAGAATTCAGGAGGAAGTCAGGCGAGCTTTGACTGGGCATTCACACAAACAAACCCCATCACCGTGGGTCAACTCGGCACAACCAGCTACGGGAGCAGTTGCAGCGCTAACAACGAAATTGGTACCGCTTACACGCAGGACCCTCGAGTTTGGTTTCACGTTGTGGAATCTCAGTTCGCACTGGGTAGAGTTAGCAGCGAAATCACCAAATACCACCACTTGCTCGGCGCGCTAAGCGACCGTGTCAGCAATGACGTTAGTGACATATTAATCGAGCCGCGGTCGGACTCACCCTACACGGATTTGAAGAAGCGATTCTGAATAAATTGTGTGGCATTGAGTTGGGCGATATGAAGCCATCTCAATTGCTGCGAACATTGAAAGCCTGAGGGGGATCTGAGGTCAACGATGAGTTCGTCAAGACCATCTGGCTCAAACGCCTTCCAAAACGGCCTCAAGAGATTCTGGCGCCCATCGCCACTTCATTAGCCACAGCACAGTTTCTTGAACTGGAGTCCAAAATAACGATTCAGCGTTATCTAACCAAATTAACGAAATCATTCGGCGACTAGATCGAAAATTCAACAGAAACCGATCTCAGAGCAACAGCAGGACGTGGAGTCAGTCACCTAGGAGAGATCCCTCAAGCAATAGAGAAGCAACATTGTCAAGCGATAGCGGGCCACGTTTGTGTTTTTTCATTATAGGTTTGGGGATGACGCTTGCAATTGCAGGCCGAATTGCCCTGACTGGACAGTCTTCAAAGAAAAAAAACTAATTCACTGGCGGAACCGGCGACTTGCAACGGTAACACTAATAACTGTCGCCTTAAAATATACGATAAAACATCTAATTGTACGTACCTAATAGACACAGGCGCCGACATATCAGTTGTTCCAGTACCAGCGGGAGACCGGCGGATACACGATCCGGATTTTTACCTATATGCGGCCAACGGTACACAGCTCAAGACATACGGCAAGCGGCGAATCAAGCTGGATCTGGGCCTCAGACGGCAATTTATGTGGACGTTCGTCATCGCGGAAGTAACTAAACCAATCGGGTTTGCTGGTCGATATCCAACGCAGTCGATTGTTAGATCCGTTAACCTCGTTATTCTCTCTAGCGGCTAAAACTCACGAAGAGGCACATACAGTTCGGGTAATTAACTCCAGCGCGATCGGTGACCGAATCAAACCCCTTCTAGCGAATACAAAGCCATAACATATGAAAGTTAAGAATTTAGGCCAGTACAACGCCAAACTACGCAATATATTCTAACGCGTGGCCCGCCTGTATTCGCAAAACCGAGACGTCTGAGCACAGATAAACTGACGATAGCGAAAAGGGAATTTGAGTATATGGTCCAACAAGGCATCTGCAGGCGCTCTGACACCTCGTGCCAAAGAAAAACGGTGACTGGCGACCGTACGGAGATTATCGGGCGCTTAACAAGGTTACAGTGCCAGACCGTTACCCAATTCCCTACTTGCAAGATTTCACGCACAAGTTACAAGGATCCACGGTCTTCTCATCCATCGATTTGGTTCGTGCCTATCACCAGATATCAATTGAAGAGTCCGACATTGCGAAGACGGCCATCTACACTCCGTTTGGGTTGTACGAGTTTACCCGTATGACGTTCGGTAGTCAACACCGGAAAATGCCATTTTCTAAAGGATCGAATAAAACTTTTGGTGCACGAGGTCACTTCAGAGGGAATTAAACAGCTTCCCGAACGCGTCGCTGACATTTTAAAAATGACACTACCAAAAACGGTTAATGAATTACGACGATTTTTGGGTATCTTTAGTTTTTATAGATCGTTCATCCCCAACGCCAGTAGAAGCCAGGCAATATTAAACGATTACCTCAAAGGGAGCAGGAAAAATGATACACGAGTCATCGATTGGACCACAGAGGCAGAAGAGGCGTTATAGTTGTCAAAAAAGCAACTAGGCGAAGCCACGCTGTTGGGTGACCCTTCGCCATCAGCTAAATTGGCACTAATGGTAGACGCATCCGACACGGCAATCGGATCAGTGATCCAACAGTCGGGTAAGGGTAACATTAGTGGGTGGCAACCATTGCAATTTTACTCAGCAAAATTAACCAGCACACAATAGCGTTACAGCGCCTACGATCGAGAGCTATTAGCTGGCTATTTAGCGGCCAAGCGTTTCCGGAATATACTGGAATGATGGTTATTTACATTGCATACCGACCATATACCTCTAATATATGCTTCTAACCAGAATCTAGCTAAAGCATCCCCAAGACAGTTCCGTCTGTTCACGACTGATATCCAGCACATTTCGGAATGCTCAAACGTTGTGGCGGATGCACTTTCATGGGTGGGTAGCATCAGTATGCCCGAGTCCATTGACTACTGCGCAATAGCCGATGCGCAAAGGATAGACAAAGAATTCAGTGAAGTGCATGAGTCATCAACTGAATTGAGATTCGAGGAACTTCCGATTTCGGTTGGTTCAGAAAAATCATTGTTTTGTGATGTATTCTGGAGAGTGCATCCATATATACCAATAGATTTTAGAAAAACGGTTTTTGAAGCAACACACAACCTATCACATCCGGTGTTCTAGCTTTCGTGAAGGCAATGACATATAAGTTTGTTTGGGTAGGCATCAATCAAATATAATGAAAATAAAAATTAATCGGCAACCACTTTTTCAACGACATACATCAACCATATATAAAGCGAAACGAAATTATAATAACGAAGTTGTAATTGCCCCCACTTGGTGTAAATTAAATAAATCCTATGGAAAAGCATTCGTTAATAATCAATGAATAAAATATTTAATTATAAGCTGGTTTTGTTTTATTATCAAAGATTGTGGTAACTTTATTATTGTGGGCCATCACTTAAAGAAGTCCCACCATGGTATAGAAACGATCAATGAATAATGAGTTTGTTTCTTCCTCAGTTGTACATATCGATGACGTTTAATAAAAGCGGCTTAACTTATAAAATTTATTGTTTGCAGTTACGTATCTGGCTCCCAATTTCTCGCCTTTTCTCGTGATTAGTAAATCAAATTGTGAAAATTTTATTCTGATTTTTTAGTGAGCGGGAAAGTATATAACATACAGGTAATTGTAATCGAAAAATTTCATTTTTTGAGTTGTGCCGGTTTTCTTGTATACCATCGATATGTATAATACGACGAAACAAAATGAAAACAAAACTTAACCAATGTCTACGGTGTGTATGGAAGTTAGTGTTAAATATTATATCAAAACATCACGATGGAATATAAAATAAATCTTATAAATATTTTTTATTTTTTATAATTATAAAATAGAAACATTTAAGCGTTGCTAGTAAGTACAGAGAGCAGAATACATTACAGTCTTGATAATATTTGTTTGATTTTATTTCATAATACCAATTTATTCCGTAATACATTTCCAAAACAACATCAATGACACGGTATAATTTCATTCATTAATATCAACCCTGTTTACATAGACTTCTTTGTTCGGCTAGAGAACTCGTGTTTGGCTAGAGAACAGTAATGGACCTTTGGACAATCAACTATATCCAATTTGAGCATTCCATTTTTTCCATTTTTTTTTTTGTATGCTTCCGATACCTACATTTTTCTCACAAATATCGAGAAATCTTGAATTTTTTGAATAATTTCGAAAAGTCTCGTAAACTCACATCTCATCTCTAAGAATCTCAAATAATCTCGAACATACTACAATAATAATAAAATAACCTGAGAAACAAACCCAAATATCGAAATCTCGAATCTTTAACTTCTTGAAAGCAATTCAACGCTTTGAAAATTAAAATTTCAATAAACTAAGCCAACACCAGCATCTCCAAACCAAAATCATGCAAATTAATACCAAGCGAAAGACCAAGTACCAACTCAATAATGCAATATCATGCAAAAGAATTATCTTGAAAATTTCAAATTAGGAAATACTGATTTTAAGAAATACTGGTTTCGTCTGTGGCGTGTGTGTCCCTACACCACAAGCCAATCATTCCTAAGTTCTCACTAAATCATAATAAAATTGAAATTCCAAATTATTTCGCACATTGTACATAAATTGTTAGAAATACTTAGAAATGTGCAAGGTACATTTTTATAGCAACGGAATATCTCAGTTGCCGCAAAATAAAATGTAGTTAGCGCTGCGGAACGGAAAGTTTCCTCCACCATTGTGAAACATTTTCAGTGGCCTAAATGTATCTGCACGTTAATTAACGTGCTTTAGGCATACGCGAACAAACTACACCTCGTGTAACAGAGTGTCTATAGAGACGCGTGTACCCTGTGCCCAACTTCCATGTTAGTCAGAACGTTATCTCGGTACACGCCAAACGTCAAACAATGGTTTAATGGTTTTATAAATATGATTTGGAACAGAAACCAATCAATAAATAATTTTAGTACTTTGAAGTTTAGAATGTCATGTGCCATTGAATCCGACTAAACTGTACGAATTGCATTCAATAGCATAAGCTCATCGACACAATCAAAAACAAAACTATCAGAACTAATAAAATCAAAAGCGGGTAAAGGCAAAACAACACATAATAATTAATAAGTAACACTGATGCAGTATTCAACCACTCCGAGATGAAAATCAATATTAGATTTTCTAAAAATATTCGTTAATGCTTTTTTTGTTTTTTATTAATAAACAACTTGATGAGAGAGATCACAGTAAAATGGAAAATGTAAAGAAAATGTTTACGGTGATTGTTGTTTTTTAAATACTTAAGTGATTTGGCAGCAATCTGTGTGGGTAGCGATTTTTTGAAACATTAAGTTCAAAATTTGCAAACAATTTCTCTCAACATTAAGTATGTATTGAGCAAAATAAAATTTTCAAACAAACCGCATGATATCAAAGAAGAAAAAATCTTGAAAACTCTTATGTACACCAGCGGCATGTTAGAAGCCATTAACAAAACACAAAGTTTAAAACAACAATAAAGTATAATAAAAGTCAGACAAAAAGAATCTTTTTCGAAATATTAGACATTTGTTGTTTAATTTTGTTTGTGTTTCCTTCAACAAATTTCTTTGTTCTATGTGTACCGGATAATAATACGTACAATTTTTGACGCCTTGCCTATATAGTTACATCCGCAACCAGTTACAACATCTAGAAGATCGGAACACGAGCAGGACACTTGATAGTCAACTATGCTATCATCACATCGTAAACCTACCAATTTTATAACGTTACAATTTTCTGTTTATTCGAAATGAACGGAAATAATAAGATAAACAAAATAACGTTGTAAATCAATTACTACTATATGAGGTGTCCGTTTCCGAAACTGCCTAAAACACATTTTTGAAATAATCGCTTGTTATATATCAAATTAAAGTTCTCGGAGAGGGCTACAATACAAAATCCAAAATAATGTGCCAGAACCATCTTTTATGCCATAAAATCAAGAAAAAAATGTGAACTTTTCCAATACTCTCTAAATTGTTAAACACGTGTGTTCCAAAACTCTCTATTTTTACGTTTTGTGTTTTGTTCCAAAACTGCATATATTCTATAACTCAAGGACACATTTATTTCCAAAACTCTCTAAATGTTTTTTTAAATCTACCGTATGATTCGTAATACCGTTAATATCCAACAGTATTTTCGAATGAAATTGGATTTTATTCATTTAGATTTTCAAATTAGTACGCGTCGGATGTGTAATAATATAACTATTATTAAATTATAGTTATTTATGGTACTAGTGAGCAAAACGAGATATTATCCATGAGGGATAAGTTTGTCCCCCGAGGCGATAGCCGAGTGGGACATTATCCCGAGTGGATAATATCTCTTTGCTCACGAGTAGCATACAACGTTTTATCCAATTTTGTTGAAATAAATGTAAATAATCGGTAATTAATAATAAATTGTTCCATTTTGTGTTTTCACACTGTAGCATTGAATTTTGAAATACATTTTATCATGGTGACCGTTCTTTAAATTTATGTGACGTGTTTCTATGACGTAAATTACAAAATCTACGAATAATTTTTCAGTGACTTAATTGTGCTTAAGTGAGTGTAGTTGTACAGTTCAAGTTTTGAAAATTATATACATACAATAATAACTATGAATATAGAAGAATCGGATCGTATTGATGGAAAGGCAAAATTATGTGGGCCAGGAAAAGGCAGAAAAAAAAAATCAAGATAAAGAAAATTGGCTAAAGACAAAGAAGAAACATCTAAGGTAAATGTCCTTTTTAAAATTTATCAAGCGAATTAATCTTAATAACATTATTGGCTACTATTAGGCATTCCGCAAAAGCCTTGCCAACTCTACCATTTTGCAAACATCCAACTTCTTCAAGCTATTATTGCAGCTCATTATCTATGCAAGATATAAGGAGGTTTCATCAAAAATTTTATGATAACAAATCAAAAATCGAGCAAGATTACTATCTACTCAAACATTGTGTAACTACTGCTCCCATTAGAACTAAAAGTCGAAAGAAAAACGTATCAACTACTTATCATATCCCAAAACTTTATGGAAAAACATACAAAGTCGTTAAGGTATGTCAAAAATCTATATTAGAAGTTTTAAAAATATCGAGATTCCGCCTGCAACGCATTTGCCGGAATTTTCAAGCCGCCAGCATGGTACCGAAGGAAAATCGCGGTGGTAAAAGATTTTCACAAAAGCATGAGGACAGAACAGAACAAGTTATCAAATTCATTAGTGATTTGCAAACCCTACAATCACATTATTGCCGAAACTCCAATATAAATAAACAGTATCTGCCTAGTGAGTTAAGCATCAAAATACTGTGGAAGCAATTTAATTCAGAGAATGTTTCTTATTTGGTTAAATATGACTTTTTTCGCAAAATTTTCGTGAACAGATTCAATCTAAGCTTTGCATCTCCATCAACCGATGTATGTTCCAAATGTTTGTGCCTCAAAGAAGTTATAAAAAATTCAGTGGACCTTGTAGGAAAACGCCGAGCGATGACGGAATTATACGTTCACAAACAGAGAGCAAAAACATTTTACGAAGAATTGCGAAAGGAAAACGACCATGAAATTGCATTCTCTTTCGATTGCCAAAAAAACATGGTCTTGCCTAAATTGCCAGATCAGTCGACATATTTTTCAAGGCAGCTGTATCAGTACAATTTCACTATATGCAAAGGTTCTTCAAAATCTAACCAATCATGGCAAAATGTTTTTTGTTTTACGTGGAATGAAGCAAAGAGACCCAAAGGGTCTAATGAAATCGCTTCTGTGGTTTACCATCAATTAAATTTGACTCAGTTTGATGAAAGTGTCACTTCAGTTAAACTTTTTTGTGATGGATGTGGTGGGCAAAATAAAAACCGTTCAATGATTTCTATGGTAACAAAATGGCTGAACAACGCTCCAGTACAAATTACGCAAGTGACAATATTTTTTCCAGTACCAGGACACTCTTTTATCCCACCGGATCGAGTTTTTGAACGCATAGAAAAGATAGTTAAAAAGAAAGAAACAATTGTACAGCCCGAAGAATATATTGATATATTCAAAGATCACGGAACGGTTTTCAATTTAGAGGATCTTCTAGTTTACGATTGGAAATCGACAGCCCAGCAGGTTTTCAAGCCCCTCAATAACTGGCATTTTAAATTTGCGCCCTGCAAAAAATTTATTTTTCAACGAAAAAGTGAAAATAATATATATATTCAAGGGGAAGTAAACTATAGAGTTGAGCTAGGAAACCCGAAATCGATTTTTAAAAGGTTTCGAAATGCTAGCAATATAGTTCCAATGGAAGTGCCTCTAGAAGCCAAGGTAAACAAAGCGAAATTCGACGATGTTGATAAATTGTTGAGCAAACATTTCGGATTGGATTGGAGAAACTGCCAATCGCTTAAATATTATAAGGATGTTATTGATAACTGCGATGCCTCTGAAACTCCTAATGTTCTAGACGAAGATGACGAAATATTGTCTAATGTTATGGAACAGGATGCAATGCAAATTTAAAGTGATTTTTTTTCTGGTTTAAGTTATTAAACTTAATAAAATGAGTTTGTGTTATTTTCTAAATATTATATTGTACCTAATTATTTTATGTATTTAGTATATTTTATTTCGAGACTGAATTATTTGACAAAATAAATAGAGACTGAATTCTTAATAAATAAATTGGTTTTTTTTTTCCAAAACTACCTAAAAACATTTCTTGCTGTTCCAAAACAATCTAAAAATTTAGTTGTTTCCAAAACTCTCCATTTTGGTTTTAATGAGTCGTTTAAAAAATTAGTTATTAATTTCCCACGAGTCAAATTGGCTTATTTTTTTCTTAAGTAGTACCTCAGGAACAATAAAAAGCAATAAAAGTACATTATAACTCAAAAAAAACTTTCATTTAAGAAATTTTCGTTTTACCAAAAAACAACTTAGCTGCGAATAGGCAGTTTTGGAAACGGACACCTCATATGCGGGAAACAGATGTGCATAATTATGCATGCATCAAAATTAGAATGCACTAGTCTCTATGAAATAAATTACATAACGAAATCTATGGTAACTTCACGGCGTATTGTTCATTGTTTTGTGTATTTCTCGAAAACAGAAACGTCAATTTACAAAAATGGAGTAAGCTATTATTGTTTTTATTGAAAAAAAATGAATTTATGTTCAATAAAACCCATATAAATTACAAGAATATGTACCTACGTGACAAAAAATTTAATGAGCTGGCACGGCAATTAAACATTCCAAGTAAGATTATTTGTTTAAATTTTGTATGAATTGTAAATTAATAAGAATTGCATTTTTTTTTTTAGTAAATAAAATAAAAAGTCGATGGAGGACTTTAAAGGACACCTTTTATAGTGAAATTAAATCCAATGCAGAATCCGGATATGGAGAAGAAACTCCAAAAAAAATGGAAATGGCTGGACCAACTCATGTTTCTAAAAAATGTGAACCATACTAACCAAAGGTACGTACATATATTCGGTATTTTGGATTATTGGGTGGCATAAAAAAAAATGTATAAAACCCCGCGAAAAAATCGAGAAAGTATTTAAATAGAATATATTTAATATATTTATTCTGGAACGCGTCTTTTGTGTCATTTGTGAAGATATTAAATATTTAATCTTTTTCGCTAGAGTGATTGAATGGCACCACATACATTCAATATTCTGTGTATAAATAGACGGATCTTCTGGAATTTGTATGCCATCCAATAATTCAAAATACTTCGTATATTACGCTTTGATTTTTAATTATTTATGTTAATAATTTTTCTAATATATATTCATTTCTTACAGAACCACTGGAAATTTCCCACTGAAACATGAGGTTGAATTCAAAATATTTACGACAACAGATGAGGAACTAACAGAAGCATTAATATCGAATGACTCAGATCTCTCTGAATTTCAAAATACGGCCAGCTCCAGTAGCTCATCAAGTGCTAAAAAGCCGTCGAAGGCTAAAGCTGACGCCTTGTTGGATTCAGCGAGCCAAGAAATATCCGAGTTTATTAAACTTGCAAAGAGTGCATTTGTCCAGCCTGTGGAACCACCAAAATCAACTGTGCGTCTTTTTTTTGATTGTATTGCACAGCAAATAGAGAACAAGCAGATTTCTTCAGAAAAATTTAGAAAATTACAGGTGGAAATTTTAAAAGTGGTAAACGATACATTATATATAAATTAAAAATATTTAAGTATATTTAAACGAAATGAATTTTGCTGTGAATTATAGAAAACATTGCTGTGAATTATTTTTTAAATTTTTAAATAAATGTTTTATTTAATTTTTATATTTCTTACATTTTATTGAGAAAAATAGTCTTTTAAGTTATCCCTTATTGAAAAGGCATCTCTACCAGCGTTAAAGCGCATAAAATACTAGTTCATTATTCTGATCTAAGTAGTCCACAAAACTATTCGGGATATAGTTTGAATAATCGTGAAACTTTATGAAATTATGCAACACTAAAGTTGCTCTCACAATTTTCTCGGCATTTTCGGGAAACATGTTTAATGAATTTGTCAACACCATAAATTTGGCCGTCAAAATCCCAAAAGGTGTTCTCTATTTTTACTCTCGCTCCTGCTAGTTTTCTGTTGAATAACACCTTGTCCTGAGAAAGTAACCGCCCCGGATATGATCGCATTAAATTTTTCCGCAACGGGAAAGCGTTATCACCAGTAAAAAAACAAGGAAGCTCCACATTTGTATTAGGCAATTTCATTGCTTTTGGTATGTTTATTTGCCCATTCAAAATTTGATCCCCAAACCCACTTTGCTTCAAAATGTCCCCGTCACTCTGGCTCCCGTACGCTCCAACATCTACGGCTGAAAATGTATAATTGCTATCACATATAGCTAGCAGAACAAAGCTGTGATAATTTTCATAATTATAATATAGGGAGCCAGCGTGTGGTGAACATTTTATGCGGATGTGCTTCCCGTCGATTGCTCCTACTGGGTTGGGTATTTTAGTATTTTTGAAGAAGTCTTCGGCAATTGTTTTCCATTCTCTTTCCGTTGGTGGAGACAAGTAAATCTTGCTCAATTCGAACCATATAAGTCCACACACTTCAAGAATTATTCCCGTACTGTTGATGCACCAATTCGAAACGCCTATGATAGCATTTGCCAGCCTGCACCTTGCGACAAATAACTAAACTTCATAAATATATGTAATTATAAATTTTTAACGCTATGCAAATTAAAATAGGTACTTACACTAAAGTCAGAACTAATCTGCACTGAGGGTCAATAGAATTTCTAATGAAATTTTGCTTTCGAAGTTTACATTCTAGTAAACTATATAGTAGTTCAAATTGTTGAATACTCATTCGGGTGGCTTTGCGAAACAATTCTTCATCACTTTCTGGCGGATGACGATGCTCGAAGATTCAATATTTTATCGCCGCCAATTACTTATTACTTTATTTTATTAAAAAACACAATATTTTTATGTTTCAAATTAATTTATGTAATTTTATTTTTTTTATATTTTTATCAAGTTTTATTGTTGTTTGGTTTTGTCAATGCAAAAAAATCCAATTTTTTATTTAGGCAAAATGACTGACCAATTTATTACAATGTTCGAAGTACAACAATAATAAAAAAGAAAAAAAGTTCTTTTGTATGCAAAAAATTAGTACTAAACTTAACCTAAAACGATTGACGCGACGTCCAACGCAAGAAGAATGAACTTCTTCGAACTCATGGATGCAACCAAGAATTTTCGAATTCGAAGACGTCCATTTTTCATAATGGCGTTGTGTTTACATTTTGAAACGTCAAACTAAAATTAACAATAATAATAGCAACGTAATAATAATGTAATCCGAATATAATATAATATACTATATAATCCTAATATAATAATAATATAATAATAATCTAATAATAATACAATAATAATATAATATAATACCAAATAAAATTTGTAAATGTTTATGTATTTAGGTAATATCAAAATTGGCGTTAACATACCCGCGGCCTTAAAGTCCGAATACTTTAAAACAAAGATTACGTTTGAATTAAAGACGCCAGTATGTTACCCTTTCATTGATTACTAAATTAAATTAAAATAAAATATTCAAATTATTCCTAATCGGAAACAAGCGTGTTTGAATTGAAGTGTCGATTGGATGAATTTACAGTGTTAGGCATCGTCAGGTATTGGCAAAACACTGACTCGATTTGCTGCCCGTTTGAAAACTGATTGCGCAGTTTTGACCGTGACGACTCGCACGATACCGTCCTTTCCTGGATGGATTTCTGTGATGCGCCCGAGGTGCCATTTCAGTGGCGGCGCATAATCATCGTGCAGAAGCACTAACTTTCCGACTTGGAGCTGTTGATGACCAGTTTGCCACTTAGTACGACGTTGAAGATCAGTCAAATATTCACCTTTCCATCGATTCCAGAAAACTTGTAATTGTCGTTGGATCAGTTGATATCTCGACAATTTGTGTACACGTAAATTAACCAATGATGGTTCCGTCAGTGCAGTTAATGGTGATCCGATAAGAAAATGACCAGGCGACAAGGCATTTAGGTCGGATGGATCACTGGACATGTATGTTAGCGGACGAGAATTTAAGATCGCTTCGATCTGCGCCGTTAATGTATATAATTCTTCCATTGTGTATGACGATGCTCCCGCTACTCGTTTCATATGGTGTTTAGCGCTTTTAATGGCCGATTCCCATAATCCTCCAAAGTGTGGTGATCGTGGTGGTATAGTGAGCCATTCAATTCGATGTGAGGCGCAGTATTGATGTGTCTTGTCCTGAAATGATTGTGATAAAAAAAGATCGGCAAGTTCTTTAAGTTCGGAACGAGCCCCAACAAAATTGGTAGCGTTGTCTGAGTAAATTTTGTCGCACATTCCACGGCGTGCGACGAAACGACGAAGACAGGCGATGAATGATTCTGTTGTTAGAGCCATTACTATCTCGAGGTGAATGGCCTTCGTTGCAAAACATACGAATAAACATATGTAGGTTTTCATATTTATTTTTGATCTGACAGCTGGTTTAATCATGAATGGCCCGCAAAAATCAATTCCTACAATTATAAAGGGTCGCATTGATGCTGTTACTCGATCAGTTGGTAAGTCACCCATGATTTGGTTTTTTGTGTGAGGACGAGTATGGAAACATCTGATGCACTGGTTAACGACCGTCCTGCATAGGTTGCGTCCCCCGATTATCCAAAACCTTGCACGAAGATTAAATAAAAGGGTTTGTGGTCCAACAAGTAGTAACCGAATATGTTCATATCGCACAATCAGCTTGGTTAGTATATGGTTTCCCGGAAGTAGCATCGGGTGTTTTTGACTATACGACATCGGGGCATTACTGAGGCGGCCACCGACTCTTAGTATACCAGCATTATCTAAAAATGGAGATAGAGAGCGTAATGAACTTTTATGTGATAATTGTTGATTGGCTTTGAGATATTTTATGTCGTCCGGAAAATCACGTAGTTGAACTAAGCTTACCAATATGTTCAATGCGTCATCAATCTCACTGGGTTGCAAAAATATCGACGACTGTACTTCACGGTGAGATTTGTTTTTCGCATTGTTAAAAAACCGACGTATATAAGCTACAACACGTAGCAATGTATCAAGTGATTGAAACCTGTTGAAAATATCTTGCTCACAGGGATTCGTTTTGTTGAGCACAGCTATCGAAGACATGCGTGTTTCTAGATCTGTCAGAGCTGGACTGAGTAGATAATTCGAAGACTTCGGCCATTCTTGTTCTGACTGATATAAAAATTCTGGGCCATTCCACCAAAATGTTGCTTCACCAAACTCCGATGGCATTAAACCTCGGGAGATGCAGTCGGCAGGGTTTACTGATGACTTCACATAATACCAGTCCGTAGCAGACGTGTATTCCTGAATTCGGGTAAGTCGATTGGCCACAAACGTAGCAAATTGCTGGGGGTGTGCTCGGATTCGATGTAACGTGATTTCAGAATCTGACCATAAATAAATTGCGTCGAATGATATGGCAAGTATCTTTAGCAATTTGTGGGTCATCTCGGCTAACAGAAGCGCTGCATACAGCTCTAATAGAGGAATCGTTTGTTTCTTCAATGGTGCCACCCTTGATTTAGCACACAGTAATTTTACCTGATGACAATCTGAGCTATTGGTCACTCGAATGTAAAATACGCACCCGAATGCTCGTTCTGAGGCATCACCGAAACCATGTAGCTCTACTCGTTTCACATCCTGTGTGAGTATACATCTTGGCACTGTTATTTTTTGTAGTTGAATGAGCTCACCCTTGTAGTTGATCCATTGATTTGCAATTTTAACTGGAATCGGGTCATCCCACCCAATATGCTGAAGAGACCATAACGCTTGCATGAATAGCTTTGCACTGACGATGATAGGCGCACATAACCCCAATGGATCGAACAGCTGACAAATTTCGGACAACATGTTCCTTTTCGAGCAATATGTAGATACGGATAGTTTGTCCAATTTTGTTTCGAAGTTGTCAGTTGCAGTATTCCATGATAAACCCAATATCAACGTAACTGGCGAAGTGGTTGGACTTTCTGAAGATAGTGATGATTCATTCGAGTAGAATTTGCGAAGGTCGAATCCTCCTAACTTCAGTAACTCAATCACTTCGGTTTTCAGTTTTAAGGCCTCACTGATAGTTGGTGCTCCCGTTAGAATATCGTCGACGTAGAAATCACTGGCTGCTACCTTTGAGGCTGCTGGAAATTGGTCGTACTCGTCTATAGTTAATTGTTTGAGCGTTCGTGTCGCTAAAAAGGGTGCACTTGCTGTACCATACGTAACGATTCGTAATTTGAACATCTGCAATGGGTCCGACTGTTGATCCCGCCACCAAATTCGCTGTAGATCTTTTTGTTTGTTTTTTTGTTTTGTTTCTTGATTTATTTTTTACCGTCCTACCTTACGCCTGGAGTAGCCAAATCGAGGACGGGCGGCTACAGATCCGTCTTTGAAAACCACCTGCACATTGCATTGCTTCATGCCAACCCGTAGTGCTGACATGAAAGGTGGGTCGGTCCATGGATTCTGCACTCTCAACAGGGGGTCATAGATGTGTTCATCTTCATCACCGATCGCAATCAGATGATGAAAAATCCCTTTTGCATCCCGCCCCTATAGGGATTCGAACCCGGTACCTCCCGATCCAACCGCCGCAGCTTTAACCACTGCGCCGTTTGCTCGGTCGCTGTAGATCTTGTTGATCGTATTGTACATAAATTTGGCGATACATTTTCGCAATGTCGCCACAAAATGCATAATTATGTTTCCGAAACCGAAGAACTATAGCGAATAGAGTGTCTTGAATTGTCGGTCCGACCATTAAACAGTCGTTCAATGATAATCCTGATGACGTTTTTGAAGATGCGTTGAAGACGACTCTCAGCTTGGTTGTGGTGCTCGTATCTTTGAGCACGTAATGATGTGGCAAATAATAATTTTGTGACTCGTTGACATCCGTTACTGGGACCATATGACCTAAGTCGATGTATTCGGCCATAAAGTTTCGATACTGTTGATAGAGTTCTTCCTTGATGCGAAGACGTTTCTCGAGTGATAGGAATTGACGACGAGCTGACAAGTATGATGACCCTAAATCAACTAGATTAGGTTTGACAGATAATGCCACTGCGTATCGTCCATCTGGTGCTCTCTTCACAGTATTACGATAATGTTCCTCGCATTTTTTCTCTTCCGATGAATAGGTATTTTTAACGATAATGGTCTCCAACTCCCAGAACTGCTTCAGTTGTGTCTCGAGAGTTTCAATGCTACACAACGTAGTGTGATGATTGATTGGGTTGATCTTGCTAGACTTGTTCATAGCCTTACCGCAAACGACGTAACCTAATGTGGACTCATGAAATGGTGGTAGCTTCTTGAATATTACAGTAGACTGACCTGAAAATAGTTGATTATATATCTCAACTCCCAATAATAAGTTGATGCGGTCGGGTATATAGAAATATGGATCAGCCAATTGTATCTCCGACGGTAATGTAATGGGTTCGAAGTTTAGGCATACTGCCGGTAGATCGTGCGTAATCTTGGAAAGGATATACAATTCTAATTCTACACTATAATCTGAAACTCGCGACGAAATAGTGAGATAAATTTTGTGCTTGATGACTGATTCCCTTCCGCCAATGCCCGTAATTGATTTCATGGTTGGATGTCTTTTAGCCCTTAAAGCTTTGCATGCATCCGTAGTAATGAAATTTAGATGAGATCCACTATCAAGTAACGCTCGAAGTTTTACTTGGGTACCATTGGCAGTCGCAGCGTTGACGAGTGCTGTGCCGATCATTATGACTCCCTGGCTTGATGATGCTTTCGATGGATTTGGTGAAGTTGGATTCAACATGCTGGTCATAGACGTCGATGTAATTTGATCTGCCTTGTTAACGAAGTTTGTTGTTGAAGCACTCGTTTTCCTTGTTGACTCATTAGTTGATGAGCAGACTCTGTCTGAATTGGCGACTTCTGCTTCTTTGGATGAATAACGATTTGGAAAATGGAGCAACACATGATGCTTCAATGAACACAATGTACAAGATTCCTTTATGCAGTCTCGTACACGATGGTTCTCCATGAGACAGTTGACGCACAGCCTATTGTCTTTGATGAATTGGAAACGCATTTTTGCCGTCAAATTCTCACCTTTAAAAGCCTAACAGTGTGTTATGGCATGTGATCCTGTGCAATAAGCACACTTGATGTTACTTGACACTAATGCATGTGGTTTAAAATTTCTTGACGGTGCTTTTCTTGGCTCTGTAGTTGACCTTGATGCAGATGATGGATTGCTGAAATTTAAAGCTTGAAGTAACTGGACACGGGTCCTAAGTATAGTTATAAATTCAGCGAACGCAATGATCTTGGTTAAGCTTGAACCTTTGGTAACCGCAATGCGCGATGAATTATCCAATTTCTGGATTAAATGATGGATCAACATAAGATCCCATTCGTCCACTTTCACCTTTAGAGATTTCAGCGCATTGTGGTGCTTCACTATTGTATCGATGAATGTTTGCAATGCTTTGTATGAATTCTCAGTCGGACCTCTCACCTCGTAGAGTTCTCGCATATGAAATCTTTGAATAGAGAGTTCATTGTTGTACTTATCGCAAATTGCTTTCCAGGCGATCTCATAGTTTTCCGCTGTAACCGGGATATGTTCAATTACACTATATGCTGACCCTGCACGAATTTGAGTAATTAGATAGACAAACTTGATAGTAGATTCGATATTTTTAGTGTGGATCAAATCAGTAAATATATCCCGGAACGCTAACCACTCTGATTCCTTGCCATTAAACAAAGGCAGGCTCAGTTCAGGCAACCGAATTCCCATGGATACTGAACTATTAGACGAAGCCTCATGGGTCGATGAATTTTGAAATGTGGCTGAAATGTCTTCGGACTTTTTTAACTCGTATATTTTATTTATCAAAGTGGATTCTAAAACGCCGTAGTCATCTTCAAATGTGTCACGATCAACTGCAGTGGACTCATCGATGGCCTCTATTTTTAATTGAACCGAATTGTACTTATCATAAACCAACTGAATTCTACGCAACAATGATTCGAAAGATCCTAACGTGGAGGCTGAACTGGATTGGTTTTTAATATAGGTAAATTGACCTTTAAACGCGGCGCGTTGTTTTTTGAATAAATCGAGCTTATTTACCTCGTCGGCCATAGTGAACGAAAATTGATCGAGGTTTAGTAACACAAATGTTATGATACACGATTAAATTATTTTTGTTTTTCACCAATCAACACTTCAATCACACGACTATAATTCACCAATGATAGAAATTAATTTTCCCCAGAGTGATATTGACAATAGTGTTATAAATGGATTATTACAAATTCTTAATAACTAAATAAATTTAATTTTTATAGCTAATTGTATTACCTGATGATCAAAGTTGATGATGATATTGATGAATCACGACTCGATGTTGTGCAACATCAGTATTTGATAACCTCTGCTCCTTTAATCTACCAAATGAATCTTCATGTGGGCAAATTTATGACGCTTGGTTTTAATGAAGATGGCCGATGGAATAACGTTGATGAGGTTAAATTGATATTGATGAATAACACTCTCAAATGATGATGAATAACTACGCTCTCCTACCACAAAATGGCGTACTGCTTAGTATTTTCTCCACAATTTATATATTTTTTATTTTTTTTATTATTGTTAATGGATGTTGAACCACGCGGCTACCGTCAGCGTACACAACTTTAACCTCTCAAAGTTTAACAGTATATGTGTTAACCCGCTACGAATCAATGGCACTTGTTAAACACGCGGTTCCAGATCCGGCTCGAAGGACCAAAATGGCGGATGACGATGCTCGAAGATTCAATATTTTATCGCCGCCAATTACTTATTACTTTATTTTATTAAAAAACACAATATTTTTATGTTTCAAATTAATTTATGTAATTTTATTTTTTTTATATTTTTATCAAGTTTTATTGTTGTTTGGTTTTGTCAATGCAAAAAAATCCAATTTTTTATTTAGGCAAAATGACTGACCAATTTATTACAATGTTCGAAGTACAACAATAATAAAAAAGAAAAAAAGTTCTTTTATATGCAAAAAATTAGTACTAAACTTAACCTAAAACGATTGACGCGACGTCCAACGCAAGAAGAATGAACTTCTTCGAACTCATGGATGCAACCAAGAATTTTCGAATTCGAAGACGTCCATTTTTCATAATGGCGTTGTGTTTACATTTTGAAACGTCAAACTAAAATTAACAATAATAATAGCAACGTAATAATAATGTAATCCGAATATAATATAATATATGTAATATACATACTATATAATCCTAATATAATAATAATATAATAATAATCTAATAATATGACAATAATAATATAATATAATACCAAATAAAATTTGTAAATGTTTATGTATTTAGGTAATATCAAAATTGGCGTTAACAACTTTCCTTAATTAATAATAAAATTTTAGCAAAGAAGCCATGCATGTCCCGTTCATTTTCCGTGAAAATTTCACGAACACACATCCTTCGATTTCTGCTTTTATTCTGGTTTATCAAACAAACCACGTTGCAATACGCTAAATAGCATAAATAAATCAAAATTATTTTATTTAAATAATCGTATTTTATTAACTGCATTGCAAACTTTAATTTTTTAATTTTATTTTTAATTTTAATTTTACACAGCGAATATAAAGAAACACTTATCACACAACACGATCTTTCAAAATGAAGGAAACAAATATGGCAAAAAAAAATGAAAAGTATCAAAAAATTATGCACATTTGTGTTACCTGCATATTCACACGCAGCAATGCATGCATAACTTATGCACATCTGTTTCCCGCATCATAGTCCAGTAAATGAAGGGGGAAAAAAAGGCCAACCTATTGATTATTAGTTGCCATTTTTATTTGCTAGTTGATGAGTGGCATTTGGCACTCCCTTGAAAATGAGCCCGAGTTTGCGTAAAAATATTGTGTGACAGGGGGAGAAAATGGTCCTAAAAGACCCGGAAAATCGGTTTTCCGCGAATATCTCCCAAAATATGGCACTTAAAGATTTTGTTCAGATAAATTTGAAGATCAGTTAATTTTCTACAAAAACGGTCCTCATGATTTTTTTTCGCAACATTAATATTTTTTGCAAAAAGTCGGGTTGAAAAATCTAAAAGTTTGAGACTTATGAAATATGCAAGATTTTTACAAAATTTGAGATGGGGGGCGTTGGAAATACATTTTCAATGTTTGGGACTGTGTAAACCAATTGTAGATGGCGCCACCACATTATTCAACTAGTCGCCCATTATTTTCACGATGATCTTGACTTTCGTGAAGTTTCTCCATGTTTTCGAGGTAGTTTCTCATGTCCACAAATGCGCCGACCGTGCATAGTTGAAATGACCGGCCGCATGGAAATAGGGAAGCATTTGCTCGATACATTTCATCTGAGAAATCAAATCGCCCATTTTTTCGGATTTAAGAAAACACTTTGCAATTTGAAACATGCGCATGTATTGTATCCACAACTTGGCTGTTTTTCCTCGCCCCTCAAATTCATTCATTTTATTTATAAATTTTTCATTCGCGGTTTTAATGAATGCACAATCTTTGACATCCCTGTAATCGATAGTATCAATATTTGTGAGGTAATCTTTTATGCCTATCTTCTCAGTAGGTGAAAATTCTATTTCGTTAAATGAATGAGCAACAAATGAATGAGCTCGCATCGCAAACAAATGAATGAGCTCGCATCGCACGGTGATACGCGTGTCCGTAGACCATTTTCTTGGACGTTCCAGCAGCGTAACAAATACTCATCAATTCTTCTAACCCATTGCCGGACATAATGAACCCAATGCTGCCGAGATACGACAGAAACAAATGAAATCCACCCAGTCTAGTAAAAATCCTAGAAATGGCATTACCAGCACCTGCACCTTTGACAATTTGAGTTGCTTTCTGGTAGAGTGGCTGGTCGAACGTAACGAAGCAGGTATGAAGACCCAATTCTTTGGATTTTTCTGCAGTATATGTCAGAGCGGTGAAAATTGTGTCGTTGTCACTTGCCGGATGATTAACAAACGGCAAGCAGATAACTTTACTTCGTTGATAAGGAATATTTTAGGTTAGTTTCCCCATGAACCCGTTCCACCTTGAAGTCTTCCAAACCTTAGCTCTACCATACATCCACAAGAAATCCGCAATATCAATATTGGCAATACTAAAATACGGAATATCAAGGACTGCCGCAATTATATTTTTGGACCCGTCATAAGTTCTCAAGCTTATGTTATGCTCATCGATGACTTTCTTATCGACATTGCCAATATCGCGTAATAAGGGCTGCTTGGTCTCGTAACAATCTTCGGGTGTGACAGCTAGAATTCCTCCCATTCCATGAAAGGTATTTTTTCCGTCAATCGTATTTGTGTTAAGGTCGCAATTGTCAAAAATGAATTGAGCAAAGGAACCTTTCTTGATTTTTGGGAGCTGAGCGTACATTATACTATTTTGATACTTCATCACCTCCGAATAAGACACGCAATTTCCCAATTGAAAAAGGATATCGATAAGATTTCGAGAACCAAATTTTCGGAAAAGCATTACACCCAAACCGAGCTGCAAGTGCGAAAAAAAACCTCGGTCGAGCTAGAAAAGCGAGATCTTTGTTTTTATCGGTCAAAACAATCTTATTAATTAAATACTGTAACTTATCTGGGACACTATTATCCACTTCGGCCAGGAGGCAGTCACTTGGAGGATACATGGCCCTATTAAGGGGAAATGACTGCCGCTTGGTCGAGAATTTTCGTATCTTCATCCTCGCTGTTAAGTCCATTATGGTTCCATTCTTCCCTCATAACTTCATATTCTTTATCCTTGAAGTACATGATTGTTCCACTATCATTCTCAGAACAAAAACCTATCCGGTCCTCGCCGAATTCGTCTTTCAAGCATGCAATCAGGGTTGCACGAATCATAGGAGGATCACCTGAAAGTTTTTGTGGCCCTGGAAAGGGCTGGTTTTTTTGGAATCTTAGTGTTTCTTGAAACACTCACCTGAAATTTCAAGCAAATCAGCTAGGCGGTACAGTTTTTCTTTAGTTTTCTCAATATCCAGGACGTCCAGGCGAATGGACGGGTGGAGGCTTGAAAAACTTTGATTGACATTTTTTGTGGTATCTTTCTTCGGCACCCACAAGATCCATTGTTGAAATTCTATCCAATAATGTTTTACAGATTTCGTCCTGGATTCGGGTTTTGATTTCTGTCATAAGCCGTGTCTGGATTTCTGTTTTTTTAATTACGACAAAAGGGTCCCCTGGACGTTTTTTTATTTTGTTATGTTCCTCGGAAGCTGGCAAGCCACAGAACATACAATTGGCCCTGAAATCAAACCCATCACTCCTGCGCTCCTTTTTCTTCTTGGGGCTGCTGAAATGGTCAAATCTTTTGGTCTCGTCAGAGACAAAATCGTGGCATTGGAAACTGTCATTCCGTTTGAGAATATAGCGTCTCCTGCACACTTTGTGCATTTGCAAAGACGACTGTTTTTCCAAAAATAAATGATGATTATCCATCCTTTCCTTGCTAACAATAATCAAATTTTCTAAGCCCCGAGTTTCGGTGACGGCATCATCCCCAAAAACATCTTCCTTACCAAGGAAACACACTGGTGTAGCGGAGTTAACCTCCATTTTTCTATAACAAGAAAAGTAGACCAAGATTTGAGTCAGAATTGTTACTTGTAAACAAATGTTCTTGAATAAAAACAACATAAACAAATGCTCACCTTTTGCTCCAATTTGACAAGATTTGAATCTTCACTTTCTATATTTTAGGTTGGTGATGTAAGTTAATTTAAACGAAAAACCTCAAAATTTGTTCAATATTCTTGACTTTTATCACTCTTTTTTTCTATAATTGACTATAATATTTATCAAAATAATGAAATAAAACCAACGCATTTAATATCTCCAAACATTAACCAACAAAATGCTACTGTGGTCGCATGGACTGTAGCAGACGACACGAGCGCCGCATAGAGCACACACGCGACGAACGACGAAAAAAATGAAAGTAATGAAATTATAGCATTACATTTAGAGACTCGGGTTTTTCCCCACGTATAAATGAGATGACTTTATATACATTGATGGAAAGGTGAGAATTCAACCTTTACACCAGTCAAGGTGTTAAAATGTCAGAAAAAAAGGGCAGGGAGAAAAATGCCATGAAAAGAAAAAGTGCGCTTTTTCCTTGAGCACGCGTTTTTCAAATTTCTTGGAAAATCGCCGATTTTGTAAAAAAAACATAATTGCACAGCCGAAAAGTAGACGTTCTTAGCTTTCAAATGATATGTCATAGAGAACAATCCAATCATGTATGAATTTTTAATTGGTGGTTGTTTACAAAATTTCCCCACACTCCATAAACAGCAAAAAATTGGGATTCAACAAACAAAGTTTTAACCAAAATGCAAGAAAATTAGATTATACAAATTTCACAGATGACAAAGGACCTTCTGAGGACCCATAATCAAGGAAATTTGGAGCAAATTAGTGCAATACAAAAAAAAATAGGAACAAATTCAGGGGAGGACTAAAAATGCATGGAAAAACAATATTTGACCCCTTTTTTCGATACGGCCAAAGATTAAAAACGTGACTCGAGTCACCGGATATGGTAGCGGTAGATTTCCCCTTCCAGAAGAACTTTGAATAATGACAAAATTCGCATTTTTAACGAAGTTATTGAATAATTTGTCCGCCCTCTCATGTGTAAATGCACGGACTGTGCTCTCCGGCATACAACACAGAAACTCAATATTCTGTGTGCGCTTGGGCCCGTTTATCTCGAAAACGGTCAAATTTTCGAGAAAAATGATAAGAACCATTGATTTGTAGGCAAGAAACTGGGGCCCTATTAAGAAATTTTCGATAGCGTTTTTTTTCGATAATATCGAGTGTTTCGATAGCGTCGAAAATACCTATCATGAAATTTTCGATAGAGTTTTTTTCCGATAATCTCGAGAGTTTCGATGGCATCGAAAATATCTATTATGAAATAATCGATATCGAAATCACTTCAATTTGAATGTGACATTATAGAGATATGTATTTACTTGGCATATATGTATTCATATGTATACATAAGACATTTACTTGGCAGATATGTAAATATAAGACATTTGTTTGGAACTTGGCCATTTCTTATCCGATTTCGATGAAATTCAGAATGCACTATAGAAATGGGATTCTAAAATGATTTTTAGATAAAGTTCTGGAATATGACCAATTAGGAAGGAACTTGGTAATTTCTTATTCGATATTGATGAAATTCAGCAAGCACGATTGAAATGGGATTCTAAAATGATTTTTAGATAAAGTTCTGGAATATGGCCAATTAGGAAGAAACTTGGCCATTTCTTATCCGATTTTGGTGAAATTCAGCATGCACTATAGAAATGGGATTCTAAAATCATTTTTAGATAAAGTTCTGGAATATGACCCATTAGGAAGGAACTTGGAGATTTTCAATCCGACTTTGGTAAAATTCAGCATTCACGATGGAAATGGGATTCTAAAATGATTTTAAGATAAAATTCTGGAATATGGCCAATTAGGATGGAACTTGGAGATTTGTTATCCGATTTTGGTAAAATTCAGCATGCACGATGGAAATGGGATTCTAAAATGATTTTTAGAGAAAGTTCTGGAATATGGCCAATTAGGAAGGAACTTATTAATTTCTTATCCGATATTGATGAAATTCAGCATGCACGATTGAAATGGAATTCTAAAATGACTTTTAGATGAAGTTTTGGAATATGGCCAATTATCATGGAACTTGGCTATTCCTTAATCGGTTTTAGTGAAATTTGACACTTGCGATTGAAATGGGATTCTAACATGCTTTTTGGATGAAGTTCTGGAATATGGCCCAGTATGATGGAACTTGCCAATTCCTTAAACGATTAGGATATGTGCGTTGGAAGTAGTATCCAAAAATGGTTATTTGATGTATTCAATGACTTTTCTATAAATCATTTAAGAATCCCATTTTCAACGCACATGTCGAATTTCATAATAATCGGTTGGGAAATATGCAAGTTCCGTCATACTTGGAAATATTACAGAACTTCAAACAAAAATCATTTGAGAATCCCATTTGCAACGCAAATGTCTAATTTAATCATAATCGGTTGAGAACTAGGCAAGTTCGATCATACTTGGTGAAATTCCAGAACTTCATCTACAAATCGTTTTAGAATCCCATTTGCAACGCACATGTCAAATTACATCATATTTGGTTGAGAACTAGGCAAGTTCCATTATACTTGGCCATATTCCAGAACTTCATCCAAAAAACATTTTAGAATCCCATTTGCATCGTACATGCTGAATTTCATCAATATCGGATAAGAAATGGCCAAGTTCTTTGCTAATTGGCCATATTCCAGAACTTTATCTAAAAATCATTTTAGAATCCCATTTCTATCGTGCTTGCTGAATTTCATCGAAATCGGATAAGAAAAGGCCAAGTTCCTTGCTAATTGGCCATATTCCAGAACTTTACCTAAAAATCATTTTATAATCCCATTTCTATCATGCATGTTGAATTTCACCAAAATCAGATAAGAAATGGCCAAGTTTCCTCCTAATGGGCATATTGCAGAACTTCCTCTAAAAATCAATATAGAATCCCATTTCCATCGTGTATGCTGAATTTAACCAAAATCGGATAAAAAATGGCCAAGTTCCTTCCTAATTGGCCATATTCCAGAACTGCCTCTAAAAATCATTTTAGAATCCCATTTAATGATCATTTTAGAATCCCATTTATCCCCTAATTGGCCTTATTCCAGAACTTTATCTAAAAATCATTTTAGAATCCCATTTCTATAGTGCGTGCTGAATTTCACCAAAATCGGATAAGAAATAAAGGCAGATCTCAGTATACTCTGGCAAATCATCATGAATAGACTCACGCTTGAAGAACGCTACGAAATTATTAAAATTTACTTTGAAAATCAGTCGTCGATTCTCGCAACTAGACGAATTCGTGATTTTTATGGCGCACATAATCGTTCATCTGAGCAAGCTATCCGTCAAACTGTGGATAGGTTTCGTACCACATACTCTCTAGAGGATGCAATAACATCAACACGTCGAAGGAATGTACGTACTGAAGAGAATATCGCCGCTGTAAACGAAAGTGTGGAAGAAGATCCAAATTTAGCGATTCGTCGTCATTCGCAGAAATTGGGGCTCTGTCCGTCCACTACAAATATGGATGACAATAATCCGAACGAGATTTGGTTTCAACAGTATGGCGCTAAATGCCATACGGCGACCGCAACCATCGAATCATTAAAATCAAAATTTGGCTATAATTTGATTTCGTGAAATGGACCTGTCAATTGGCCTCCAAGGTCGTGCGATTAGACGCCTCTCGATTATTTCCTGTGGGGCTACGTGAAGTCACTGGTTTATGTTGATAAACCAGCAACAATTGACGCCTTGGAGGCCAGCATTGTTCGTGTTATTCGTGACATACGGCCAGCAGTGCTCGAAAAAGTGGCCCAAAATTGGACGTCCAGAATGCATTTTCGTCAAGAACAGCCGATGCCCGAAATCATTTTCAAATATTAATGCCATGTACATATTGATCTTTCGAATAAAAAAAAAATTTTCATTACAATTTAATTTTTTGTGTTATTTTTTACAATTTCAAGTTCTATCGGGCTTAAAAAAACACTCTTTAGAATCCCAAGAAAATTTTAATAAAAAAAATCATAAATGCTCAGTTCAACACCCCATTAAATGGACAACCTTTCTGGTCCCATCGATGTCCGTTGTAGAGAGGTTTCTCTGTATTATAATATTAATATAACACAAATATAATATGTATTAATATAAAATAAAAATTTATTTGCAACTCACATTTTTGAAAAAAATATTTTTATTTATTAAATATTGCAATTTAATTCTATTAAACTACCTTGATGAAATAATATGGTCGTCACCTTAAGAGCAGTCGAAAATTTTCGATATTATCGAAAAAAAAATACTATCGAAAAATTTCGTGATAGCTCATTTTCGATAATATCGAAAAAAAATCGAAATCGAAAAATTTCGTAATAGCTCATTTTCGATACTATCGAAAAAATACACTATCGAAAAATTTCATGATAGCTCATTTTCGATACTATCGAAAAAAAACGCTATCGAAAATTTCATAATAGGGCCCCTGATCTTCAATTTTTATCTGAACAAAAAATCTCTAACTACCATATTTTGGGAGATATTCGCGGAAAATCGATTTTCCGGGTCATTTGGAGGCCGATTTCTCCCCCTGCCGCACAATATTTTTACGCAAACTCGGGCTCATTTTCAAGGGGGTGCCAAATGCCATTCATCAACTAGCAAATAAAAATAGCAACTAGTAACTTTCAGGTTCGACCCTTCATTTACTGGACTAATAATTAAACAGAAATGTTTGTGTGTAACGCTCATTACTATGATTCTTTTTTAAATTTTTTTTTGCACTGTAAAAATAACTTAGCAATCATCAAAAAGAAATATTAAAATTTTTTCAAAACGCCCAAAACAACTACCAATTCATCCTTAAAAGCCCTTACTCTTTGGTTTAAGGTTTATTTAAGGTTAAATCATCCTTAAAAGCCTTTAATCTCGAACTACTTTAACATCAAATGTTCAAATGCTAATTGTGGCAGCGGCTGCTGGACATCACCATTAGGTGTAATATCTTTAGCAAAACATTACATAGCTAAAGTTATTCACAAAAAACTAAAGTTATTCACGAAATTGTATCCGTCCTAGGATGGGCTGTACCCCCTAGTTAATAATAATTAAACATATATGCCACATAACAAATATTAACCGCCACAATTGTTAACATAATTTGATTTTTTTATTGTAAGTAGCTAACATAAATGTTATTATTGTAATATTTACTAGCATATTATTATATAAAGCATTCACTGGCTAGTAGGAGTGTTGTTCAATTATATGAAGTTGTCACGCCTAAATCAAGACAATACAGTGTCTAAACTAAAATTTCATTGTTTTAAATATTAGAGGTAGCGTTCGAACCGCATAAAGCGAATAAAAACATTATAGAGACCAAACTTCCATTACAACTATATATCATTTGTATTAGTTACTTTAACTGATTTCAAATTCAAACAAAACACTTGCCCGAGGTACTTAAAATAAAATTAAATTAAACTTTCAAATTAAAATGTATAGTAAATCTTTTATTTAGTATAATATTTACTATCAATTCTCGCTAAATAAACATTTAACACGAATGCGGCAGGTCCGTGGAAATGCTTCAATTATAATAGCAGTTGTACTAAACTGTAGTTCAAGTTGTGAAGTTGCGATAGTGACCAGTATGGCGGAAATCGTTTGAATAAGTAGCTAATACTAAATTTTTTTTTTTTTTTTTTTTTGCTTTAATCTATGCAATCTGTTCTGGGGCTCAAGGCACTCCCAACTCTTTCGCTGTTTACTTTTACCGTCCTACTTTACGCAGTAGTAGCCAAATCGAGGACGTACGGCTATAGACCCGTTTTGTATAAACCACCTATAGTGCTGACATGAAAGGTGGGTAGACCCAAGAAAAATCCCTCTTGCATCCCGCCCCTATCGGGATTAGAACCCGGTACCTCCCGATCCAAATGCCACAGCTTTAACCACTCCGCCATTTGGTAGTGATACTAATTAGATTTATTATGTTAGATCGTCTCCGAACTACTGTTGATAAGTTCTAAATGAAATTTAAATTAATAATGAGTACAATTTAAGAAGTTCATTCTGTTTTGTCTGTTGAAGAGGACAGTCGAAATATAAAATCAAAACAAATTTTTTGATAATAATAATAATAATAAATCTGAATTGTATAATTCATATTTTGTATTGTGCTAAATTTACAGTTATATATATATACATTTTTTTCCTAATATGTCGTGTATTGTGTGCAAATTGAAAGTGAGCCGTGACCGTGATGTATTAAAACTAAAATGCTCCCAGTGCAGTTTAATGGTCCATGCATCGTGCGTTAATATGTCGCAGAGTGAAATTGATCTCTTTCATAAGGAAAAAAAATTATGGACTTGTGAAAATTGTGATGTAAAAAAGAACAACGGTGGTTCATCAAATTCTGTTCCTGTGTTAACCAGTGATGATTGTGATTTTAATAACATTCCTGGTTCCTTTAAATTTATATGTGACAAGTTAAGTTACTATTCAGCATCTTTCAATTCAAGATTTGATGATGTTATCAGCATTTTCGAATCATTAAAACAAGAGAATGCTATTTTAAAATCAAAAATTGTGCAACTGGAATCAGCTATTGATAACCTTGGGCAACGGGCGAAAAATAAATCAGTGGATATTGTTGGCGTACCGGTACTTCAAAATAATAATGAAGTTTTAAAAACAACCTTGGATTTATTTTCATCGGGTTTAAATGTAGCTGTCAATGATTCTGATATTGAGTCAATTTACCAAATTAAATCAAGTGACGTCAGGAAATCGGGTAAAATTATTGTTGAATTTATTAACAGTTCTACTCGGAACGCAGTTCTACAAGCCAAGCGGAAAAAAAGAATTTATCAACGGAGTGCTTAAATTTAAATAACAACAACAATATTCCAATTTTTATAAACGAATGCATGACTAAAATTAAGTATATGATTTTTAAAAAGGCAAAAGAAATTAGAAAATCTAAGCATTATAAATATTTGTGGTCGCGCAATGGAAGAATTATGTTACGTAAATGTGAGGGAGATGAAGTCAAGATCATCAATAATTTGTCTGATCTTGACGCTTTATAATCGTTTCTAATTTCATGGTCATTGTTGATGTGACCTCCAACAGTAATTCTTCCATTCGTGCTTCCTTTAACGATAGTATAAGTAACAGTGTGATCAAATCTGAACTCTTAGTGATGCATCAAAACATTCGTAGCTTTCGGCAGAATTTCGATACTCTTTTATGCCATTTGAATTCTTTCCCGGTTTTACCTAATTTAATTTTTTTATCGGAAATTTGGATTTCTAATCACGAACTTTCCCTTTATGGGATTGATGGTTATACATTATATGCGAACTGCAACAATAGATTTCGCGCAGGTGGTGTTGCAGTTTTTGTTGCCGCTTGCATAAATGGTGTAACCAATACTGATTATTCATTAAAAAGTGCTGATATATTGTTGGTTGATTGTAATTTTGGTGGCTTAAAATTTTCCATTTTATGTGTGTATAGGTTCCATTTTGTTAGTATAACTGAGTTTTTAGTTGAATTTAATGCCTTACTGTGTGTTGTGAAATCGAAAAATTTATTAATTCTTGGAGATTTTAATATTGACATACTAACTAGTTCTAATTTAATTGATGAATATAATATCATGATGGCAAGTCATGGGCTCGAATCTATTATTAATTGCCCTACTAGAATTTTTGGTAATTCGGAATCTTGTATTGATCATATGTTTTGTAGGCTGACTAATCCTGTATTATCCGATGCTTGGGTTGAAGATTTACATGTTTCTGATCATTGTGCCACTTTTGCTAAATTTAAGTTACAGCAGGAAGTTTCAGGAATTAATTGCCCCTCTACGGATAAAGTGATTTCGAAAATTGATTACTTAAGGCTTAATGATATTTTACAGTCTGAGACATGGGTGAATATTACTTCAATTCCTGACCCTAATGTGGCATTTTCGGTATTTCTTTCCAGATTATCTAACATTATTTCCGATTGTACTAGCTCTTTCAACATGACTAGCAATTGTGTTAACATTAAACCATGGATTAATTCTTCTCTGGTTCGCCGGATTAATAAAAAAAATAAGCTGGGTAGAAGAGTTCATAACCTACCTCTGAATGCTAGCTTACGGAAATATTACAATAAATATTCTAAGGATGTTACACGGGATATTAAACAAGCTAAGGCCAAGTACTACTTGACTAAATTTCATCATCAGTCTGGCAATATTAAACAGCAATGGGCAGTTGTAAATGAGATATTGAATTCTGATACTAAGGCTGAATATTTTTATGAAGTATTGGATGATTTTAATGGTAAATTTACTTCATCGTTTGATATTGCTAATAGTTTTAATTACTATTTTACTAATACTGTTAGCCTTGCTAACTCGCATTTATTACCGGGGAATGTTGATTTACTAGTTCAAGAAAGGTCAGTTGATTCTAGTTTCTTTTTTCGCTCTTTTCTATCCAGTGAAATTTTTTCGATTATTAATTCCCTCCCTACAAATTGTTCCATTGATGAATTTGGTCTTAGCAACATTGTTTTAAAAAATATTAATCATAATATTGTTGACATTTTATGTTTTCTATTTAATGCAAGTATCACTTGTGGCATATTTCCCGATTGTTTAAAGTCAGCTATTGTTATTCCGTTGCATAAAAAGGATTCTCGGTTGTTTGTCGGAAATTACAGGCCAATTTCCCTATTGCCGGTAATTTCTAAAGTTTTTGAGAAAGCTGTTAAACATCGTATGGTGGAATATTTGGACAGTAAACATTTTTTTAGTGATGCTCAATTCGGTTTCCGTGCTGGTCTGGGTACTGAGGATGCTTTATTAGCATTTCTCAACCCTCTTCATATTGGCCTTAACAAAAATCAATCGGTTGGTGCTTTATTTGTTGACATTATGAAAGCATTCGATATGGTCAATCACCAATTGCTTTGTGTTAAACTTATGAATGCTGGATTTAGAGGTTTCATTTTAACTTGGTTTAAATCGTATCTTGATAATCGTTCGCAATGCGTTCGTATAAATGGTGTTTTAAGCAATCGCTCTGTTCTACCAGCTGGTGTTCCTCAAGGATCAGTGCTCGGTCCAATTTTATTCCTCATTTATATTAATTCCATTTTTTCCCAAAAATTCAAAAGCACGGTGGTGGCGTTTGCTGATGACATGGCGTTCGCTTACAAGTCCAATAATTATGCTAACATTATTTCTGATATTAATCATGATCTATTGATTCTTAGCCAATGGTTTAATTTTCACACCTTTGTTTTGAGCCCTAAATCTAAAGCTATGTTTTTTAATTTAACTAGCTACCCATGCGTAAATAGTGACATCGTTTATCATGATAATCGTTGTACTAGGATGGGTTGCTCCCAGTATTGTGTCCCAATTGAATGTGTTCAAAGTATTAAATACCTTGGGATTACGATTGATTGCTGTTTAAATTGGAAATTACACGTTAAAGCATTAGTCTCGCACCTTACATTCTCTATTAGAAAAATGTATCGTTTAAGAGATCATTGTCCACCTGCAGTTCTAAAAATTGTTTATCATGCCTTAGTTGATTCCAAACTTCGATATGGTATTTGTTCATGGGGGGGTACTTACCTTAATACTATTAAACAATTAATGATAGCTCAAAAGTATATTATTAGAGTAATGTATTTCAAGCAAAAGTGTTCGGCTTCTTGGCCTTTGTTTGCATCTAACTCACTTCTTCCCCTGAGACATTTATACGTTTTTAAGGTTCTAAAGATGTTCTTTGATATTTGCGGTAATCGTTCGTATTCTTATCATGCCTACTCATTGAGGAAAAATAACTTATGTATGAAATTTATTCCAAAATTTAATACAACACATTTCCGCAAATATTTTTTAGTTTCAGCTCCAAGAATTTTCAATCAACTACCTCTCAATATACGAATTGAACGTAATTTAAAAAAGTTTCTCCATGGTGTTAAAGGGTGGCTTTTTATTAATGAAAGTGTCGAATTTCTTTTTGATGTAATTGTTTAAATTATGCTTTAAATTTTAAAAATTGTGTTATTTTTGCTCTCATTTTTTTTTTATATATTTTTTTTTTCCTTTCATTTTTTTTATATTGTTATTTTTGCTATTTTTATTTTTCTCTTCATTTACTATTGTTTAATTTTAAAGTTGTTAATGCTATATTATTATTATTTTTTTTTAATCTTTAGTATTGAATTTTGTTGTTCCTCTTCCTCATTATTTTATTTACATTTTCATATTGTTGGTAGTTCTAAACAGACATTGTATGTCTAAGAACTAACCTAATTTTTTTTTTTCAATTATGTACATTACATTTATATATTTATATTTTCTTGTTTATATTTCGTTTAATTGTATTTTTTATTTTTTTATATATTGTTTATATTGCATAGTTGAATAAAGAATCTTTTTTAAAAAAGAAAAAAAAAAGAAAAGAAGTTTACAGAAATCTGACCCAGCAAAATAATAAACATTATTTCAGAATGCAGTCTAAAAAACTACAAAATTAAATTTAGACAGCACTTAATCATACTGCAACAAAAAGATTTTTGGAGGCGGGTTCTGAAATCTGAAGCAACCAAGGGAAATAGAAATAATATTAACATTAAGGTTGTGTAGTACTTTAAGATTAATACATCACAGGTTTATAGAAATTAAATTAAACTTAAATTTAAACTTAATTGGTTGATAGTACCTATGATGATTTATTTAAAAATCAATCAATCATTTAAAAACGGCCGGAAGAAATAAAGAGGTTGTTACGACCGGCATACGTCTCCACTTCATACAGAGGGAAAAGAAGTTTTTGCGAAGATTCCAACCGCTCAAATAATTTGAATTTTTTTTTTGTCGTTGTAAAATACCCTGACCACCATGGTGTTTGTACCTATGCTCGCTTTTATGATTTCCAAATTTAAATTTAATATTCCCTCCGATTGCTATGTAAACATATTTTAAATTTTTTTTTTGCATTTACTTGTTTTCTATATTGTCATGTACAAGCATACATTCTCTTGCGAG
The DNA here is from genome assembly GCA_958295665.1 of Tipula vernalis. Lineage (NCBI taxonomy): Eukaryota > Metazoa > Arthropoda > Insecta > Diptera > Tipulidae > Tipula > Tipula vernalis. Next base: position 275,132,970 of record OY282560.1, read on the forward strand.
TTGGTGTGTGTACATGTATTGTGTAGTATGTATGAGATGGAATGTTTACGTTATTAAAATGTTCAATCTGGAATATTCCATTTTTCTTTCTGGTATCATTGGCTTAAATTAACGCGTGACATTTGCTCTGTGTGGGGAACAAGCCGATCGGTGTATCCAACATGAATCCGATGCGGCCGTACAGATGAGTATGTACATATGTTCGTCGTCGTTGTTCGTCTTATTCGTTGTATTTGTGTACATAAAAAAAAAAAAAAGTTAAACACGAATAAAGATTTTACACTAATAAAAATAAAAAAAATAAACAAAATGATGAAGATGTGCACAAATACAACGAATGAGACGAACAGAGATGCGAAGTGGAAAATAGGAGGGGAAAAAAAATTTCTGATTTTCTGATTGATGTAAAATATTTTTTTTTAGATTTTTAGTCTAGTTTTGTATTTCAATTAATTAAGTCTGTTTTGAGTTTTTTTGTTGACGACAAGTCACAAAAATTTTTTTTTTTTTTGAGAAAAAATTAAATGGTCTAGTTTTGACTTTGGTTGGCGACAAGTAAATTTTGTTTCATATTTAAAAATTGGAGTCTAGTTTTTGATTTTTAAATCAAGAAAAGTCAAGTTGAAAATTTTTGTGAACTGTGTGATGTGGCTGGTCAGTGTTTGATCATGTCACCAAATTAAAATTTATATCTTATAGACTCTTTTAAGATTTAGTTTGATTTTTGTACAGTAAAGGTTGAGTGTATAGAAATTCAGTTTTTTTATGGACGGTGGTATTAGATACACATACAAAATCATTATTAGTGATATTATACTAAAATTTAAATATGTATTGTTTTAATTAATAAATAAAAAAAAAAGAAAATAAGAGGACCAATTTAAATTAGTTTGGGTTTTGTGAATTGAATTAATAAAATTTATCAGAACTTTAATTAGAATTCTTTTTTTTATTAAATCGTATAAAATAAAAAAAATAACAAATAAAATAAATTCCGTTTCAATGAAACGCAACAAACAATAGAAAAAAAAAACGAAATAAACTTAAATTCGTAAAGTTGAGATTCCAAAAAAAAAAAAAAAAAAAAAAAAATAAAGATAAATGCTCTATTGTTGTATACTACAAGTACATAGCAGACAAGTGTGCGAATTATTCCGTGGTGCATCCGAGTTTGTCAATTTGTGATTTTGCACCAGTTTTCCCGCCCGTGGGGGCAGGGCAACTATTTAGAGGGGGATCCTGCGTCGGCGCTGGTTGCGGAGTGGTCGGACGGGCCATAAAAAAGGTACCAAAATTTAGGAGGAAAACCAACTGTAATTTCGGCAATTTTTTGTTGTAACAGTTAGTTTTCCCCCAAGTATTTTCCTTTTTATTATACATATATTTATTTTGCGATCATATTCTCGATTCGTGGTGGTGCACCGATTTGCAGAGCAATTATCTAGCCAATTTCTCTTTTTCTCCGTTGTTTTGAGTGATTGCGTTTGGAGTTTTCGCAGTTTTTCTTTTTACTTCGCTTCCGCTCGGTTGTCCGTTTTTGGGTGTGGTTCGACCCCATAACGGTTTATTTCTTTCAGGTATTTTTGTGTTTTTTTCTAAATTTTCTTAAAACAGTGATAGTGAAAGTGAAATCTAACATTAACGTAGAATCCGTGTTAACGTAATTTATCTTGCTTAATTTTAAATTTTTGCTCTTTTACCGTAACCTAAAAATTTTTTCTTTGAGTTTCTTACTGTAGTGTGCTACGCCGCACCATGTGCGCTTAAACAAATAATTGATCGAATGATGTGAGGTGGGGTCATGTGAAGGGTCGGCCTTTTTCCACCTTTTTCCGTGCGTGCCGTTCGTTCCTCCAGGACAGGCTGTGCTGGGAAACAGCATCCCAGTAGACGGGCCGATGAGGGGAGGCCCGTGTGGCAGTCACGGCGGTAGTCGCCTGGGATTGAGACGGTCACTCCGGATCGATCACTCCCAGCTTATTATTTTCTTTTGCCGCTGAGGCCGTGGCAATTTAATTTTTAATTTCCATTTGCCCCTCTAATTTTGTTCTTCATGCGGTTATTCAAGCATGAGAAATATGTCTGAGAATCCCCACGCCACACCGTGAGCTCTAGCCAGCTACTATACCGCATCAGACCGCTATTCTCATGTCTGCTAACGTAATCCCTTGGGGGATTGCGTTACAAGGTGGGAAATATATAAGGGGTAATTGATAACTATTTAATATTGACCTAATATTATAGAAAGTAAAGTAATTTTAAGAAAAAATGTAACTACTAACAATTGACCGTCAAGGCGTTTGTAACCGGTTCGATCTCAATCCTATCCAATCGTTCCAAGTAAATGTAAAAAAGGGTTTACAGTCGACCCGGCGTTAACCGGAAGATCTTGCTTATTGCTTTTGCCTCAAAAAGCCAACAGATTTTGCTTGGTCTAACCATTTTAAACGCTAACTTTTTTTCTAGTAAAAGACAAGTTACACATCAACACTTGTTTATTTTATTGTGAATGAATTGCATTCAAAACATCTAAAAATTTCACACCAAATTGTGAAGATTATATTTTGAGTTGATCTGGAGGTGAGTCAAATGTCGATAGAGTCTGACCAAATGGTATAAATGATAAAAAGAGAATATCCGAACCTACTTCCTCAATCGCGAAGTGTCATTGTGGGCCATACAGCAGAAATTGTAATCGCGGCAAATACTTAGCCAATTTTTCATTGTTGTTATACCGTACCCTATCATATTAAAGACGCCGTAGGTAAAGAATTGAATCGCGTCGTGAATGAAGGTATATTAGCCGAGTACGATTTAGTCAATGGGCAAGTCCAGTTGTTCTTGTGATGAAACCGGACAAGACAACCCGCATTTGAATAGATTGTAAGGTAAAAATAAATCATAGATCTGTCAGGAGCTTATCAACAGCGGAAAGTTCGCAATAGTTACTTACCAACAATACGCATAAAGTGTTATAAGCGCACGATCTATTTTTCAATCCGTGATGGACAGAATACTATGTGGAAATCCGAAAATCTTAGTCTACTTGGATGATATTATAATTGGTGCCCAGTCAGCCGAAGAATGTAAAAATATTCTAAAACAAAACCTTGTTAGGCTAAGTAGACACGTAAAGAACAGATGAACCGTCAATCATCTAGCGCTAACCATATTATCCATTTGTTGTTTTTTGGGACTTGTACAAGCCAACGTACACATAACCCCTTTCAATTACTCCACAGGGATTTACTTCGAAGAAATAGGTAAACTCGAGGTGGTAGCTATGAAATGGATATTGGTGATTTATTACAACATGAGCAATTGCTGGGAAGTAATTGAAATCTTTAAGCAAGCACAATATGGATTAAAGGCGGCATCCTGGGTTAAATTGCAACATAATTCTTCAACAAATTTAATGGCAGTACATCATTTTGATTGTGGACAATGAATTATTATTAGCAAGTAACAAGAAGGTACAACGACCGAAACGAAACCTACGAGTCACCATATGCCTAGTACTAGGCGATATATTTGGGATCTTGACAGAATGTGAGGCAAGATTTTATGAGGCACAATTTCAAGCCATAAACAACGATGAGCGAGTCATTGATAAAGAGTCATACCACCATAATAGACAACACAATTAAACTAGTAAAGCATAATTCAAATCTCACCATCGAATCATTAAACAACATGATAGAGCAGCAGAGAAGGCTGAATACTGAAATGGAATTATTAAATGAATACTTCATCAGAGAAGAAAAAATTCGCTCGATACTAACCTCAACAATTGAACTGATGTTAATTCTAAAAAATTTGAAAGACACGCGGCAAGCCTTACTTGATGTGGCTCAGCACGCACACAAGAATTTATTGCATCCCTCATTACTTGCCCCCGCTCAATTACAACAAGAGCTCGAATTAATCAAACGACACATACCAACAACCATAACCATGCCTGGGCATGGCATCTCTGATCTCCTTCACATATATCACAGCATGAGATTACGCAGCAGAGTAACCCAGCGCAACATCATAATAAAAATCACCATTACTCTATCATTTGCGCAGGACTATACCCTATTGGCAGTATTTCCAGTTCCTAATATTGAGCACAACAATACGCAATCGTACATTACCACCAATTCGGAATACTTAGCAGAAGATGATCACCGGGAACATTTTACATTACTAACAAGAGAAGAGAAGAAGAGAAACAATGCCAACTATTCCAAAATAACCTATTTTTATATCAAATATCGCCAATTTATAACCCAATGACATACACATATGTAAAGTTTCACAGTATAACAATCTAAATGGCGGCCCAGGAATATGGTGAGATCAACAGTGCAACATAACAGAATATTTTATATCAACTCATCAACACTACAACGTCCAATTTTTATATTTTTATCTAATGTGCTGATATTAGCATTTAACCTACTTACGACAACAATAATGATGGATAGGAATGCTTGGTGTCATATTTTATTTCTTATTTTTATATTTTCTTTTTCGCTAAATTGCTGACAGTAGCTTTTAATTGCATATAAAAGGTGAACATTAAATAAAATAAAACAGAATGCATTTAACTCTAATATTAACAACAAGTTGTTAATTCTCAATAACTAAATAGACCCCACCCGTGGTAATCTATTAGTTAACTGTAAATCAAGACTATATTAAATTTACAATTTAAGTACAAAAGTCTAAGACTTTACAATAATTTTATTAATTAGAATAAATATAAATTATAAAGGAGAGAATGAGATAAAAAAAGTTTTTTGGTAAAAGTATGGTCAGTCGAGAGTCGAGATCGAGATCTGAAGAATAAATTATTTAAATTATGCCTTGAATTGTTGCATTTAAATAAATTGAATACATATTACAATGGAGCCTAGTGCTCCACTACACAACACAACTAACGGCTACATACTCGATACGTTCTAGCAAGCAAATTAGCAACTTACGAGCTGAAAATGTCAATTTTGCATTCTCGATTGGTTTTGCGACCTTCTAGTAAGAAAAATATTTAAAATAGTTGCGACCAAATTTTTGAGCTCGCAAAACAGAAAAACAGTATAAAAACATAAGTATAATTTTTGGTTGTTTGACATTTCATTTTGAGACAGTTTACAAGCTACCAGTGATTTTAATATTTTAGTATATTAAACAAATAAAAAAAAGTAAGCATCAAATATATTTAGCATACCATAGTGGTTTTTATATTAATTATTTAATGGTTTATCTGTTTTTTAATTTGTTAGTAAATGGATGCGTTATTCATGGTAAGACGAAGAAGAAATCGGGTTCCTCGAAAAATATTTCTAGACAGGGAAAATCCATTTGAATGCGAAGACGAAACTTTTTTCAGGCGATATCGATTCACAAAACCGGCCGCTCAATTTATCATTGATAAATTAAGCAATCAGCTTCGAAGGGTTACTGGCAGGAGTAAAGCAATTCCTCCTTATTAACCAGTAAGACATTTAACTTATTTTAACAACACTACATAATTGTTATTTTAGGTACTTACCAGTTTAAATGTGTTAGGATCTGGAAGTTTTCAATTCATGACTGGTGAGATGAATTATCATCAACTGCCACAGCCAACTGTAAGCAGACTATTGAAGGAATTTGTATAAACAATACAAGGACACTTAAAAGAATTTATAAAATTTCCAACGACCCAAGATGACGTAAATAGAACCAAAAAAGAGTTTTTTAGAAAATAAGAATTCTCAAATGTAATAGGGTGTATTGACGGAACTCATGTTCCAATAAATAAGCCGCACTTACCAGATGCGTGTGCTTTTTACAACAGAAAAGGATTTTTTTCTATAAATGTGCAAGCAGTAAGTTTGTTGTTCAAATACCAGAAAAGAGGAAAATTAGTTATGTTTACCTTAAAGGTGTGCAACGCTGAATATTTTTTCAGTGATATTGTCGTCCATTGGCCAGGATCCACACACGATTCCCATATATTCAAAAACAGCTCCCTCTATGAGTTTCTGTTATCAAGCAGACTGCCGGAGAATTCCTATCTTCTGGGTGATAATGGATATCCATTGTTGCACTGCCTAATGACTCCCATTATTCATCCAACGACGTTCGGTGAAATTAGGTACAACAACCAACATAAGGGAACTCGGAAAATTATAGAACAGGCATTAACTGGTGGATTTATGTGCTACGGATTGGACAAATGTGTGCAAATAGTTACAGCTTGTTTTATTTTGCATAACATAGCAAAATTAAAAAATGTCCCTAATGTAGAGTTTGTCATTGAAGACGAATCAGTAGACTCCGAAATGGAAAACTTAATTGAATTTGACGAGAGTTTGTCTTTTCAAATCCGAGGTAATATAACAAGGGAAACATTGATTAATTACAATTTTAGAAATATTTGTAATTAAACTGAATTTTAATTTCTGCGTTTTAATTTTATTTTCCAAAACTCATTTTTTACAGAAAATCACATTTCACTTACTCCAAAATAATGTAAAACTAAATATGTAAATTCAATAAATATACTTAAATTAATTAATTATCTCTAAGATAAAGCGGTATTCTTTCGGCAATGTCGCGAAGTATCTCGTTTGTCACTTTTAATTCTTCCAGGCGTATTTTTTTTAAATTGTTTGCTAACTTTGCTTCCTCTAAACTCTGTTTATGCAAAGCGTTCGTAATTTTCGCCTCCTCCAATTGCTGATCCTGTATAATAATATTCTTTTTGGTTATTGCTAACATTTGCCTCTTATTCTTGGGCGATTAACTCTTCCCGAACCTTTATTGAAAGATTGTGTAGGCTGGTCCGAATTAGACATAACTTCAGATCGTTGCTGTGCTGGAAATGCTGGATCCTGATCGACGTTAACAATTGAATTCTAAAAAGAAATATATCTAAAATTCCATACAATGAAATTTTTAACTTTTAACTTACGTCCCTAAATGCAACAACATAGCAATTAAAGCCATACATCGAATTATGTCCAGCTAATTGTACAATAATCTCTTCATAAGGCCTTAATTATTGTGGCGCGCCTCCACCTGTTTCTCCTTGGTGATTTTTTATTTCAGTCAATCGCTTTTTAGTGCGGCTTTTAAGGTCCGTAAATTTGTTGCGAAGTTCCTCCCCACTTCTCGGAAATACTGCAGTTGCGGAAAATTCATCCACAGCGTCGTTCCAAGCGCTCACCAATGCCTCTCCAAATAAATTTGATTCTCCTAAAAAATTATTTTTTTTTAAAAGAAAAATTATTTACAAAAACAATTAACAACCATACCATTTACTAAGGTTCTGCGAGTTTCTAATATTTTTAAAAAGTTTAATAAATCATTGTCGCTGAAATTTGGTTTCCTTTTTTTTTTTGGGTACTCATCTTTATAAAAATTATTCACTCGTTTTATTTAAAATTTCTTCAAACTGTTGTACATGTTTTGTGGTTAAGTTGTTTTGTATTTAGGTGAAATGTCAAAAATTATATTCAGCATTTTGCTGAGTATTAACAAATATGGCGGGCTTGCTAGAAGTATTGAGAATGCACTTTCTAGCAAATAAAAGATTGGGTCGCAAATCCGCCATCTTTCACAGTCGCAATTTGTTAACATGCGAGATGTGCGAGTATGTCCCCCTAAATCTATCTTTTTTGTTCTCTTCTGTTTATTTTCTCATATGCTTTTGAATAAAAAGATCGATTTATGATACCATCACTAAGAGCCATACCATCAGTTCCATAACATCGATATATATTATTTTAGTTTTTTCCTATTTTGTTGTTTTTTACTGTTTTGAAACCAACACTCTCAGCTAAAAGTTTAGTGGAAAGAACCTCTACCTTGAAATACCTCGTTTTTGAAATAAATTCCATAATTTTAATTTTTTCTACCAAATTTACTTTAACATGTTAGAGGACGTCATGAAATCGAATTACAAGAAACCAAAGTAACCTTTTCTTTATCTGATTCTTGCCCGCTTACGTCATTATTGTCTTGTAACTATGTGATATTAATTTCATAAAGGACAATGATAGTTTAAAACCACATTCCTTATAAAATTTTTCTAAATGTTATACGACGTAGAGGATGTCTTTAAATGAAGTGTAATATTAAATCTTGCTGGTTGATATAATCCAGATTTTGCTTTATAGAGTTATTTATTCAGAATATTACTCCTAAGAACATCATAAAACATAAATACCTATTCGTTCTGTTAAAAATTACACAAATAAAAAATAATATAACGTTTTTATGAAACGGTCAATCATAACTTTATGCTACCTGCAGCTATCGCCAAACTATGAAAGGAACAAAAAAAATTGTGACGCAATACAAAAGCATAAAATTTTTAACGACTCGTAAATATTTTTATTACATTATCTGTTCATACAAGCGGATATACTTGTTCAACACAATATCGTAAAAGTGTTGGTATACTGGTAATAACAGAAAAGAGAATTTATGTACAACAGAAGAAAGTTTTTTCAAACTTATTGCTTTGTAATAATAATATTGTTGACCGTAGCATTAGATGATTTGTACAAATTGTAACATGATAAATTCAAAAAATGTATAATTACAAAAAAAAACAAAAACTTTATTTTTTTACCCATTTGTACGACTTCAACAGCTATGTACATTGAATGTACATATGAGTTGAACTAACTTTGGAGTAAAAATTAAAACAAATGTTTTTCGTATACCATATATGCTTTTTCTAATAAAGTCCTATACGCCAAATGTGTCGAATGTTTTAATAACCAACATGGGAAAATGGTGATTTATTTTCGAATATTATTGTTTTACGAATAAAAAAAGCTAAAATCAATAAAAAAAAATTAAAAATTTAAATCCGCTGGAGACGTCAGCACATGACTTTCAAACTGCTCTTATGTTGAATTCGATTGTAGAAAAATGTTCACTCGAAGGGTAAAAGTACTCGTAGTACTTTATTTACCGAGGATTCACAATGAAAAAACTTATGAATTTCCAACATAACAAACAAAAAATTCGTTATGTTGGAAATTCATATAAAGCTGTAAGTCAAAAGTAAAAAGTTTTTTCATTGTGAGTGCTTTGTGACTGTCAAACTGTCTCATTGAAGAAAATTAATGCTCTGAGGGTAACATTTTTTTCCACTAGTGCATTTTGAAGTTATACTTCTAATGGTGGATTCAGCGAGAAAAATTTGCTAGCTCGTGATCACGAATTGTTGAAATTTCGTCATCTTTTTGACCCCTCCATTTTTGTTCCAATGCGTTATAAAGAAAAATAAAGATCAACCATAAAAAAAGTAAAAAAAAACAATTAGAGGAGTAAAAAAGATGACGAAATTTCAACAATTTGTGATCTCGAGCTAGCAAATTTTTCTCGCTGAATCCACCATTACACACGTTACGAAAATAGTTATTTGTGTATCAAGAGCGCAAAGTGCCAGTTTGTCACGCGAGAAAGGAAATTGCTGGCCGACGGGACGGAGGCCAGCAACCTTTCGAGCGTGACAAACAACTTTGCGGACGTGTTTCACACTTTATTTTTCCTACAATCATTTTAAAAAATATAATAAAAAGATAATTTTGTAGTAAAATTTACTATACTGACAATACGATTTTATTTTAGGACCGACATTTTGTTCAATCGAGTAGTCAAAGATTTTTTTTATTTTCCATAAAGAAAAACAAAAATTTGGTTTACTCTTACTCTTCTTTTCATATGTTCAAATTTAGCGTGCGGTTTCAAGTTTTGTCACACGTTTCTAAGAGAAACGTGTGACAAAGTAATTTGTTTATTAACTGTCAAAAAAACAGACACTTTGGGCTTTGAAAACAGAGAAAAAAAGCCTGCTTTTCACGGCGATTGTAGGAAAAAAATAAAAATGATGAGAGTGAATTTTTACGATGCACCAAAATTTAACAGGATGAAGTTCCTCGCTAAACCTATTTACAGTATAACAAAAGGCTACTGCATATATCATTTTTCAAGTTGGCCGTTGCCCTAATAATAGTGCGATATTGTGCGAACAATAAACCAAATTAAAAAAAGTGTGTGTGTACTTATGTACGCGCGTTAGAAGTTATACTTGTTTGGCGGTAGTCAAATAGACCAGAGTGTGATTATAAATAGGGTTCGTAAAGTTTAAATTCAAACAAATAATTTAAATTTCAAAAATTAATATTTATTTTATCAAACTATAAAAATTTTATTTACAAACTTATTTAATTAACAAACACATTTAATTTATAAATTACGTCCGCTACCATAGCTTCTTCCAGTGTTGATTGAACTGGTGGCTTATGGTAACTAAAATACGATATGGAGAGCTTTGTACTGACGGCGTCAAGATATTGCATAAATACAGCATCAATGCTGTTACCATGCCGTGTTAGTTCATCGTGAGGTTGATTTTCATTAAAGAATGAATCATCAACTTTAACATCATAACTGGTATACAATGGAGACGAAATCAAAAATTGTAGCCAACTTTTAATGGTAGATACCGTATTGACCATTCACATGCCTAAGTTTTCCAATTTGCATGAAAGGAGTACGTGACGAAATTAGTCTCACAGAAACTAGAATTAAAGGTGGTAGATATTCAGGTACATTTGAATATTTGAAGCCATTATATATGTTGACATCAGGAATATTCTTTTTGTTTAATTCTTGTACAGATTTATTGCAAATCGTTTTGGAACCACAACCTGAGCAAGGATGTCCAAACGGGTTGTCCAAGAATTTTATTTTAAACTCCTGAAGCGCTCGTTTAAATTGAAGATAATTGCTGTATGGCAAAGATTGATTCAAGTTCATATTAACTTGCACACTAATGGAATTATTAAATCTGTGTCCATCTGATTGAGGTAATTCCTGATCCATGATAATGTCTTGGCTCGACGAATTGCATTATTGCTCCACTATAATATATTGATTGAATAAATCGTGTATAATCGAGGTATCAGCTAATTGTTTATTACTATTTCGTGTTTGAGATTTTCGGTTTTGCTCCATTTTTCTTAATGGAATATTTTTCGATATTGTACGACAATTACACAGCACAGAAGAATTTTTCATATGCACTTCAACTTGTATAGTAATATAGTTTTGATTATCGTGTGTTACAGTAGACAAAGATAAATTGGGTAAATTATCACCAATATGATGAGCAATACAATTGGATACGTGAAAGGGAATTAAAATTGTAAATTTTAGAATCCCTTATCCTAAACAATATTACTCGCATGTACGTCTCTGATGATACACGTGCTTCAGCCAAAAATAACCTATACATTTTGGAAAATGGAGTATTTAACCCTTAAAACGTGTTCCATTTTTTGTAACATAAACCGTTTATGTAATACACACCTACATAATATGTATCGAATAGATACATGATTTTTGCTGGGAAATTATAAATAAAAAACCAAAATTAAAATGATCAATTATTTGTGTTTCATTATAAACTTTATAGTAAAATCGAATGTTATATTGTGATATTAAAATGTATCGAATCGATACATGACACGTTTTAAAGGACATGATATTAACTGGTGTTCTAATTTTTGTGAAATTAAAGCTACTCAATATCGCCGCCATCCTCTTCATTATTTAATCCTTTATAGAAGTTACTGTCTATGTAAAATTATTTGATTTTAAAATTCCAATGGCGATACTTTACAAAGTTGTTTGTGCTAATCATTTTAGTAATAGTTCTAGCATACCTTGCGTTTATTTTTTACCAGTAGTAGGCTATGTTAATAGAAAAAAAAAATTATTTTGTTTGTTTGTGCGAGATTTTTGGTTAATCATCAGAAACATTTTTAACAGCGAAAATAGTAATTATGAATTCGATTAAAAGTACAATTATAACGTATATCTCTTTTGAGGAAAGAATTGGGAAAATAAAATACCATCGCACATCATGTGGAGGAATAGTGGATTTTTTCGTGACCTTAACTGATTTAATTAAAAAAATTATTCTGCCGGGGACAACAATAATATCGGATTCCTGGGAGGCATACGACCATTTGAGCGAAGAAGGATACATTCATTTAACTGTGAATCACATTGTGTCATTTCGGAATGAGGACACTGGACCACATACTTATACAATCGAAAGTACTTGGGGACACGATAAATCCACATTGTCTTTTTATAATAGACAAAATTTCACTTATTACCTAGCTGAATTTATGTTCAGAAAGTCGTGATTGGCAAGAAATTAGGAAGTTTTTAGTGTAATTTTAGACATAGTTCGAAATCACGATTATTCCGAATAAAAATAATGTTTGGTGTATTGGTAAATGGTGATATATGGCAGTGTGAATTGTGGATTGGGCTTATTGGAGATACCACATTAAAAAAACGCGTGGCGCACTCTTCCCCATTCGCGACGAACGGAAACGAGTGTGTGGCGTTCACTAATTTCACTAATTGCACTGACAGAAAATGACAGTTCAAAAATAAACAAATTAAAATGTACTAAATTATAACAAGCATTTTATTCTCCTAAATTATTCCGCGTGACCTCTAGTTATGAGCATTCTGAACTATAAATCAAAATGCTAAAAATACGAGTTCACTAAATTTACGCTATCGTAGTATGAGCTGCAAAAACAAAGGGATAATTCATATAAAAGGAATTTTCCTATGCAATAAAAAACAATAATCATTTAACTGTCACGACGCACATCATTGTGTCGTGTATATAATTGATATTAAAATTAAAAATATTAACTACTAGCTTTTACTGAGCCGTTATATATGAGGCCAGTAAGTGAATAAAGCTAAATAAAGATTTATACAAAATAAATTGTAAATCTTTAAAAAGAAATTAAATTGTGCAAAATAAAAAGAAAGAATTCCGAAACATAAATAAAAGCATTATAAAATAAATGTTGAATGTTTAATTCTTTGTATAAGTGAAGCATAAAATTATTATGGCGTGTAACCACCCACACACACGGCCATAAGTGTATTTTTTATAGGGTTACCGTATTAAAAAATAATTTTAATAACAACTGCATGCACCATTATCACTGTTACCAACAATCAACATTATCATTATCATGTGTATTTGGGGCATACGCAATTTTCATATCAGTGGTGAAAAGATTGATTCTGGTCGTGGTATTTTTAAATATTGGGAACGTGTTCAGATATCGTGTTGTGTTAAACATTCACGGTCAAATATTTAATTGTAGACTTACATCGACATTTGAGGAGTGTCTGATCAAAAGTCGCTATTTACATTTTCCAAAATGAATTTTTTTTTCTATCAGGGTAGAATTTTTTAAATTAAATAGACCAAAAGTGGCTATTTCCCATTTTGTTTGTGCAAATTAAAAATTAAGACAAAAAAACACATTTTAACGGAACAAACAGTTACCCGCGACATGATGTGTTCTTTATAAATAGTAGATCTACAAATAAAGAAAAATGAGTTTTCCAGCGAGTGTAAAATTTCTCAAGCATGCGGTAAATCATTTTTGTTACGCGTTAAATATGCCATTTTTCCTTGTACATGATGAAAAATACTCAAATTAAACAATTACAATCGCTGGAAAACTTTCACTTTTCGTTACTTGTAGAACAATCTACTATTATTTGTGTAAATTGTCCCTTTTAAAGCGGAGAAAAAAGGAAAAACTGATTTTTTATTTTCTTCACATTTTTATTTATATTTTGATAATGGATGAACGGCCGTTAACGGGACAAAAACCTTTCCACGCGGTTCGATGATCTCTTTATAACAATTTTTATTTTTGAAAATCGCAGAAAATATTTCTCTCATTTAAGGTCGCCGGCCCGCGCGTTGTTTTATTATTCATAACTCGGTAAGGGTTGAACGGCCTTTAATCGACCAACACCATTTAATTTGAATGGAACGATCAAACTATCCTAATTCATATACCACCAAACTACCCTATTCTATGTGCCCTCTTACTTTAAACTCTAGGCTTATGTAGTTCTACGTTTAAAGGTCGTGTCTCACAATCTTCTGCTTTTTTGTATGCACAAACAATTTTAAAGCAATATTTTAAGCAGTTTTAATAAAGCTTCATTAGTTCAACCAACTTCTCTTATTTTACACTGAAATCGATTTTAAAGGAAATATTTTTGAATTGCTATAGATTGTGTGCCGTATATTACGTCAAAATATAAGGTGTACACTGTTTAATGCGGGACACCCTTAAAATTGAAGGAACATCCCATCTTCACCCTTTTTTTTTATTTTAAAAGCCTTATTGGGTCAAACTAAAATACTTGAACTTGCAGAGAAATGTGGTAAAGCGTTTTAAAATTTTAACGGCATGTTTTAAAATTTTCGCTAAATTATTGAATTTTTACTAACATACATAGACTCATTTTTTTCATCTTTTCATGACTGATACAAATTTTTAAACCGTATTTAATTTTTTCAAAAACTTTTAAAGTTAGGTACAAGCGCTTAAATGCACCCAATTTCCGGAAATCGTAATATTTACACCTTAAATATGTATGTACCACCTTATTTATTTTGAGTTTTCCTTTAAATCGAACATTTTTAACTTAATATTACAATTAAAAAATTAAAATCTATCTATAGATCATTATGGATACTAAATAGCGAAATTCAGAAGCATAAGGAAAAGCTCAATAATAGGTTCAACACTGTTAAAATATAGAAAAAATGCACAGTTATGTCTCCTTGATGAAAAAAGGTGCTAATTAACTTACATCTACTACTACACCTACTTATAATTTTTTAAATGTTAGATTTAAAGGCAAACTCGTGGTACATACTTTTTTTTTTAATATGATAAACAGAAGCTGAGATATTTGAGAAATACTGAACTAAAACGTATGTTACTACTCCTGATTTTTTTTAACAAGTTTTAGGTGTTTTAAAAAAAATTATAACGCAGTGGGGCGAAAAAACGGAGGAAATGAGGCATATAACTTTAAAAACAAAGCAACCTAAGTAGAATGGTTACCTATTTATTAGTCTAAAATCACTCAATTTCTTAACTTCAAAAAATCATAGCTCGAGAAGGGTGGGCCAGGGGTGAAATTTTGGGGAAATCCATTTTTCATGGACTAATTTTTTTAAAAAAAGTTACAGCTACGCCCGGTTTTTTAAAAAAGTAATGCATAAGCCCATACATATATATATACTTCTTACGCAATTAGGATGTAATTTATATTTGTTGTGAGCATGGCTCCTTCTATTTTTAGATTTATCAAGTCATTATTATACCACGGTTCCTTTTTTGTACTTGAAGCTGTCATCCTAGGAATAAGTCTCTCCATACCTAAATTAATGTTTCAATACAATTAGCTCAACATATTGTCGATATTATCAGAAGCATAAAAAAACGACCAATACACATCCGGAAATGCATTTAAGGAAATTTAGTCGCCCATTACAAAATTGAAAATCCATGAGTTCACATTTTCTTCAACCAACTCGCGTTTCAAAATGTACAAATACATATTATATATTAACGAAATTCATAATTTCGGTATGAGGATATGTATAATGTTTAATATGTTTTTTTTATTGTTAAATTAAATTTTTTCAGGATTAATATAAACCCAAATCAAGTTCCAGGAAAATATTCAATCCAAATCATGGGAGTACAGTTGAGTTAGAAAAATCTTTATGGCTGAAAAGTTCATGCCCTTGCGAGGTCTTTTACGAAGTGCAAATTTAAGTAAAAACAACTTATTCATAACAATAATATAAAAAAAAACACGGTTAAGGTGTACTCTTCAGCATTGTATTATATTCTCAGATGAGAGTAACTTTAACATTTTTGGCTTCGAATCCCAAATATGTAACTTGATTTAAATAACGAGAGAAAATGCATTTTGGGAAAATCGAAGTAAAAATTTTGAAAATATTAAAATAACGAGAGAAAATGCATTTTGGGAAAATCGAAGTAAAAATTTTGAAAATATTATATTCTGCAGCAGAATAATGAGATTTTTATCTTATAAATCCCGAAAAGTGATTTTTGTGCCTTAAAGCGTTTATAAATATAACTGGATCGATTGATAGGCTTTTCCAGAAAATTCAATTGAAAGGAATTTCGTTGTTCAATTTTACATAACCTTTAACCACGTGATGTCGACGGTAAGCGTTTTGCAGCAACCATTTTGGGTGGGCCAAATAATTTTTTTTTTTTAAATGCAATAAAACAAAAAGTTCTCAATATTTCTTCAAATTTTTTTTTTTCAAAGAACAATCCTTCCGATTAATTATGGAATACTATTTCATTCATATGACCGCCTCGGCTGGCCTTGACGTACCCCATACGGTCGGTCCAATCTTTGAGCACATTTTCGATTGTATGCGGCATTATGGTTTCAATGGCAATGCGAATTTTGTTCTTGAGAGTGTCAATCGTTGCTTTGTTATCGGCGCAACACTTATCTTTGACGGCAACCTAAAGATAATAGTCCAACGGCGTCAAATCACAGCTCCGAGGCGGCCAAATCACATTAGCATTTCGGCTGATAATTCGATCTTCGAAGACAGTGCGCAAAAGATCAATTGAAACGTGTGCTGTGTGGCACGGAGCGCCGTCCTGTTGAAACCAATTGTTGCCTGTCCTCCTCTTCAAGTGCCGGGAACAAAAAATCGTTTATCATGGCGCGGTAGCGCTCACCATTGACAGTATCAACGGCTCCTTGCTCATTTTCAAAAAAATGGCCCGATGATGCCACCGGACCAAAATCCGCACCAAACAGTCACTCGTTGAGGATGCATTGGCTTCTCTACGATCACGTGCGGGTTCTCCGTGCCCCAAATGCGACAATTCTGCTTGTTTACATGGCCGCCAAGATGGAAATGCGCCTCATCCGAAAAAATGATTTTTTTTGCCAAGATTTTCGAATTAATGTTTCAATATTTCCCAGCGTTGTTCAAGCGAATACACAACCATTTTCATTCAGCGGAAGGATAAAACTAACTTTCTGTCAAATCAAAAGTCACATAACCCTTACCTTACTCAAAATAACCGCTAGTTCAAAAAAAGTTAGATGGCCCACCCTATACGTATATATTTTGTTTTATTTCATTTTTTTTCACCTCTCGTTACAAAATTCAAAAAGTTTCTCTCTCTTTTTTTGGTCAAAAGAAAATCTTAACTTAAAAAAATAAAGTTACATGTATATGTAATGTGGATATTATAATTCAATAGTTTCGATTCACCACACACAATAGGTGGCAGGTAAAGCATCAATAGTTTTTTTTTGTTACATATTTTAATAAAAAAAAAACCGACATTTCGACGGCACAATGTTGGGTTTTTTTTTTTACTAAAATATTAATAACAAATAAAAATAAATTAAGCTAAAAGACCAACAAAATCATTTTATTTTAAGAAGAATAGTATTCGATGAAGGTCGAATTACCGGTTGTCGAACCCCAGTCTGTAAAGTTCGAATTGGCATGCTATGGCTGTGGGAAGAAAGGTGTGGTTAACAGCAATTGCTCTCATTGTACTCCAGAACCAACAACATCAGTGTCAGCTGTAAATTCGGCAAGCATGGATGTACAGTGCTGGTAAAAAAAATTGGGCAAACAAATTTATTGCAAATTGGAGTCTTTTTTTGCTAAAATTACAAAACTTTTGAAAGCAATTGGTTTATTGTTTCATTTTAAATACATGTATGACGTAATTTTTTGAAAAAAAAAATTTACCTGCAATTTAGGGACAAAACACCGAAAAATGCCAAAATATTCAAAATACGTTGATTGGGGTTAAAGTAATGTAATAAATTAAACACTTATTTTTTATTTTTTTGTTTGTTTTTTATTGATTTATAGAAGTTCAAACTTTCATATTAATATTTTGTTGGACCGCCTTTTGCTTTTATTACACCGGTACAACCCCGCAACTGATGTGCAAAAAAATTGGGCAAGCAATTTTTTTTTTACGCCTACCGTTCTTGGCCGTCATTAGGGTGCAGATGTTTTATTGCCTGTAATTTATTTTTTGAGTATAAATAGTGCATATTTTGTAAGATTAAGTTATTCTGTAAGTGATCCCAGACAAATAAAGAATAGAGTGCAATTTTAGTTTAAAAAGTGGGAAAAGTTAGTGACCATTGTAAAAGCAATATGTTGATTTTGGCGCGAGAAAATTTAACCATGCGTGAAATAGGTGAAAGATTAAACATTCCTAAAAGTACTGTCGCGTGGAATATTAAAAAAAATCGAGAGATGGGCGGTACACAAAGAAAGAAAGGCTCTGGAAGGCCCAGAAAGACAACGCCAGTGGAAGATCGTTTTATACTATTACAAAGTCGTCGGAACCGTTTTAAAACTTCATCGGACATAAGACAAGATCTTGAGCGAGCAACGGGAAAAAAAATTTCAGCCGGCTTAGTGAGAAAAAGACTTGTTAAAGCTGGTTTGAGAGCACTTAAACCAGTCCAGAAGCCTGAGTTCACATTACTAGTGAAAAAAAACATTTGCTATGGGCCCAGGAGCATGTTAATTGGACTCCAGAGATGTGGAATGATGTGATTTTCTCCGATGAATCAAAATTCAAGCTGCATGTTGGAGATGGAAGAATTCTCGTAAGGAGAAAACCTGGCGAGAGACTTAGCAACGAATGTCTTTTAAGACTTCCACCGAAAAAAGAAGGAGTTATGGTCTGGGGATGCTTTTCTGGAAATGAAACCGGTCGATTGTGCCTCCAGCGCGAAGCAGCTGTTTATCTGCAGGTCCTTCAGAACGAATTTCAGCCTTCTGCGTTAAAGCTTTTTGGCGAGACTTGCAAATTTATTTTTCAACAGGACAACGCTCCGTGCCATACCGCCAAAATTGTGAGTTATTAATTTTGAATTGTAGATAGACAAATTGGCTTTCAGATAAACATAAATAATTTGTTAGAAACTTGTTTTTTTTTCTTATCTCTTCATTTAAAGGTAAAAAAGTACTTCGAAGAAAAAAGTATCGATTTGTTGAGCTGGCCCCCGCATAGTCCAGACTTAAATCCAATTGAAAATATTTGGTCTATAATGAAGCTAAAAGTAGCAAGGAAGCGCCCAGAATCGATTGAAGCTTTAAAAAGTTTGTTGATGATGATTTGGGAATCCATATCTCCTGCGACTTTGAAAAATTTATCAAATTCAATGAATCGGAGGTGTACCGCTGTAATAAAAGCAAAAGGCGGTCCAACAAAATATTAATATTAAAGATTGAACTTCTATAAATCAATAAAAAATAAATACAAAATAAGTGTTTAATTTATTACATTACTTTAACTCCAATCAAACGTATTTTGAATATTTTGGCATTTTTCGGTGTTTTGCCCCTAAATTGCAGGTCAATTTTTTTTTCAAAAAATTACGTCATACATGTATTTAAAATGAAACAATAAACCAATTGCTTTCAAAAGTTTTGTAATTTTAGCAAAAAAAGACTCCAATTTGCAATAAATTTGTTTGCCCAATTTTTTTTTACCAGCACTGTACTATCTATGGAAACTTTGATCCAATTTCAGGATATTAGCCAAACTTTGAGTAATATTTTCAACCGATTTTAGTTTTAATTCGACTTTTCGCGTCTGATTATTTACAAAATTTTGAATATCATTAAAACGGGTTATCATTTTCGTATTGATATTAATTTGATCATTATATTTATTCTGCAAGGTGTCTTCGTTTCTGTTGATTTCAGCTATAGCTCGTCCTAGTTCGTCATAGTCATCGTGGTCCATATTACCTGTGATAGATTTTATTATGGATCCAAGTCCATTAATTAGTCCTCTTTTGTTTCGTAGTCTAGGTCTTAAATGATCTAATGTTTCTTCTAATCTCTTAAACTTCATTTGTAACATGTCTAGTCTAATTTTGTAGAGTCCTTTTATTCCAATCCTTTCTTTACCAAATATTTGAATTGTGTTTATGTTATTCTTTATTATCTGTAAATTATGTTCGTAACTGTCTAAGTTGTTATAATTATGTTCGTAACTGTCTAATGAAAAGTTTTTGTTATCCTTTTCGTAGATGGTTTCATTTTCAAGGAATATTTTCGGTTCTATTCTATTTTTATTTCTCTGGGTTATCCGTGCTTCTTTTTGTTCAGCGTTTCTCATATGAATTAGATTGTAGAGTTGTTCACAATTCTTTTTGTGATCTTTTAAATATTCGTTTGGATTTTTATCCGGAAGTTTATCTGGGAGAATTTCGGGTTTTGAAATATGTTCATTCTTGAGTTCGAATAGTGTCATCTTAATTGTGGAATGTATCGAGTTGTTGTATGTAATTAGGGTTTCATTCATTATTTCGACAGGATCTTTCTCGTGGTTTTTAGCATATATGATTCTGTAAATTTCTATGAGGGTAGAGTGTAATCGTTCTACCGGCGATTTTCCCGTGGAGGCTTTGGGTATGGTTGGATGTAAAGTTATCTTGTACATTTCACAAAACTGTTTGAAAATTATAGAAGTAAATGCAACTCCTCTATCTGTTACCAATTTTTGAGGTATACCATGGGCGGATATAAAATTTTTCAATAATTTAACTACTTCTAATCCATCTGAAGTTACCAAATGATATGCTACTGCAAATTTGGAATACTTGTCTAATATTTGAGAAACTTTTTATTATTATTAGCGAATATATCTATATGGATTATCTCTAATGGCTTCTTTGGATTTTCAGTCACTTCTAATTTTATGGGTGTGACATTCCTACCTTATTTTAATGTTTGACATATTTGACATTTATTTATAATTTGGTTTATTAAATTTTTCATCTTGGGGAAATACATTTTTTTTTAATTGTTCTAAATTTTCACTGATACCACGATGATTTCCTTCTTGGTGTTGTTTTGTTATTATGTCCCTTTGTTGTAGTTCGTCTACGATGTCTTCTACTAGCACTTTGCTTCGCACCAGTTTTAGATTTGAATCAGAAAAGTGTTTCTCGTGAATTTTATTCCTTAGCTTAAAAGTACTTTCGCTACACTCACAGGAATAATGAGTTTACCAGGTATTATGTATTCATTATATACTTGCATTAGTTTTTGCTCATCAAATTCATTACTTTTAATGAGATAGCATCTTTTTTTGCGGTAATAGATTTTAAAGGATGTTTCTAAATGTAAGTATCTACTATCTAATTCTAATATTATTTGTGTATTGAATTTATTGAGAACTGTGTTGGTAGTTGGTATTGCGTCTTTTTTGCAATTACTCAATAATTCATCTATTTCTTCAGAATCGGAAGATTCACTATCAGAATGACTATTTATTTCTATGATTTCAGGTTCCAATCGAGATAATGCATCATCATTGGTGTTTTTGGTACCTTTTTTTGTACACTATGTCATAGTCATATTCCTCCAATTTGAGTCGCCATCTTACCAGCTCTGCATTGGCCTCTTTTAAAGAGAACAACAAAGTCAACGGCTTGTGGTCGGTAACTATTGAGAATTTATTTTCATATAAATATGGCCTAAGAAATCTTACTGACCAAACAATGGCTAAGTTCTCTATGGTAGAGTAGTTGTGCTCTGTTTTAATCAATGTTCTGCCTGCATAGCAGATTGGCCTGTCCAAACCAATTGCACATTTGGAAAGGTCGGCACCAATTGCAACGTCACTTGTGCATCTGTTGTTAACACAAATGGTTTAGAGAAATCCGGATATTGAAGAATGGGGTTTTGGCATAGCAAGGTTTTACATTTCTCAAAACAATTTACATACTCAGGATTCATAGTAATCTTTTTTTCTTTCTGAAGGCATTCTGTCATGGGATTTGTAAAATCTGCAAAGTTAATAAATTTTTGGTAATATCCCAATAAACCTAAAAATGACTTTATTTGTTTCGGCGTTTTGGGAATAGGAAATTTCTGTACTAATTCGATGTGTGAGAATATGGTGGACTGAATATCTATAACTCTGGAAAAATATTTTTCCAATGTATCTCCACGTTGGTGTATCATATGTAGATCGCGAATGAGACTAGTCTCATTTCTCTTATCTGCATAGTGGTTTATTAAGTTTTCACGAATTGAGATCAAACACAGAGGTGTCCCATACATCGTCAATACTTCGTCGGCCTCTCCCGTGACTTTGTTACGGATCGCTCTTTTAAAAGTAACAGGTATACTACCTGCTCCTACAATTTTTTCACATTATGTGAAAATTTCATCCACTTTGTCTATGAAATCATACAATGTGTGACGATTTCCCTCATATCTGGGTAAATCTTTTATCGAATCTGGTATTTTGAATGTATTTACTAACGCCGTAATATTTTCTACTTGCATCATGTTTTTTTGTTTTATATAACTATCTTTATTAATATGAATATTATAATGTGTAATTTTTATTTTTTCTTTAAAACTTTCGACTAATTCGTCTAATTCATTAGAATCTAAAGTTCTGAATACCGCAGAATCAATAGAGCAATCACTATCACTATAAATATCACTATAAGACCTAATCTAATTTTATCAACCAATGTCGTATTATCGTATTCCGCGATTTTACTATGATCAATTCTCTCATATACCGTGATATTTTGAGAATTATTGTTATTTTGGATTGGTGAGGAATTTTTAGAATTGAACATATACAAATTTCCAACTTACCAGGAAACTAGTAGTAATGTTATTCTCATCGTGTAACGTAGGTAGCAACTCAGATATTTGCACATTTGCACTTAACACATAATATGTTCGTAATTTTGTTCAATTTGGCACTATTCACTACCACTGATAAACCGTCAGTGTGGATATCACTCCCGAAAAACGCACTATTTCAAAATTAACTTTTACTATTAATATTAATTACTGAGCTGTGTTAGATATTTAAAAATATCCACTATCAAACTGCGCCAATTATAAACTCGAAACTGGCAGTTGTGTAGAAATAAAACAGTTTCACTTTTATGGTTTACAATAAATTTATTTTTTGGTCGTTACTCAACGCTAGTTACAATAATTCTAAATTTTTATATTTTACTTTTGATATACCATATCTTTATAATTTGCAACAACTACAAAACTACTTAGTAATGAAAAATATATTTATTATGATTTTATTAATCTTATAATTAATGGAAGAAGAGTAATAGGATTTATCGATTACTCATATTTCTGTTTATCAATTTTTATTTTAAAAAGAAATGTTATGTCTAATACATAACAAACATATTATCGTAACTTGATGAAATTTTGAAGGATGGTTGTTTGTTGAGATTTGCGTCGTGAAGGTCAACGGACGTACCTCGGGTCTCGTACGTAAAAAATCAATTAAGAACCAAAAAATAAATATTCTTCAAAATGGCTACTTCATCGCCAAAATGAAGGATTTAGCCTCAAATAATTAAAGAAAATAGAAGTCGAAGACGTAAATTTATTTCGGAGATCTTTGCGGTTGACAGATGGTACAGCCATTTGTCAACACAAAAATTAAATTACTTATATATGGTACAACAAACACAAAAACCATTTTGATTGTATTTACATATTTGCATATAGTATTGCTTACACTACCCTATTCTGTTCCACTTTACTTGTTTTGCAGCATTTTATTGCACTTGAAAAAAAGTGAGTATCATACAGCCATAACGTTTTTTTTTTCGTTTTTGGAATTAATTGCCTCTCTTTTGGAATTAATTGCCTCGTCTTGTATTTTCTCTAGAATTTCATGGTGTCGAATGTACTGGGCTTAAAACAGAAACGCGCCTAATATTTTTAGCCCAGGGCGCCTAAATAAATAGGAACAGCCTTGGATTTTCTCGATATTCAGTTCCAAACTATTAAATCACACAGAAAGAAGAGTGAATGGATTTTTGTTTTTTACTGACGTCAAGGTGCTACGAAAATGTCGAGCTTTGGAACTTAACGAAAGCCAACAAATACTCAGAATTTCATTACTTCGGATTCACATTACAAAGGAACTCTTAAACAGCAGCTTTTCACCTCTGTGAAATTAGCCCGGAAAAAAATCCCAGTAAACGATTATAGTTAAATATGGTAATACTAATATATTATTACTAGCATATTATGAAAACTATAACGAAACAAAATATATTTACATAACCTGTCGTAGAAATTGAGTATGCAAAGTAAAACAAAATCATAAAATACTTGTTTCTATGTGTTCAATCAAAACCAACAAAAATGTTTATACAAGCCGTCTCGTTCGCTCCTTACACAGATCCTATCAAAAAAATGTACGCTATATTTACTCGTATTTATGTATTGATTTATTTATTTTATACTTTATTTATTTTATATTTTATATTTATTTATTTATTTTCTGATTTATTTTATACGCATCACTAATACTAAGCCTTAACGTACTTTTTTATATCTTAAGTGTTTGTGCTGTTTGGCTTCTATAAACATTTTTGTTGGTTTTGGTTTAATAATAACACTATTAGGTACGTAAAATATATTATAAATAAATTCACTTTTTTAGGTATTTCATAAATAAATTGGTAGACAATAATTCACAATGAGTTATCATTACAATATTCACTTATACAAATTATTCGATAAAGTATTTGGAAGTTGCACAAAGCATAAACTACTGGTCCCTTGAAGTCATATAAGATATCAATAATCGAGCACGGCTTGGTATAGGTTTTGTATGCCATGGATACAGCTTGCTTATGACCACAGTAACAAAAAATTGTATTAGCCGTTAGGTAGATATAGCTAGTCTCTTGAAGTCATATAAGATATCAATTAACGAGCACGGCTTGGTATAAGTTTTGTAGGCTATGAATACAGCTTGCTTATGGCTACAGTAAAAAAAACTGTATTAGCCGTTAGGTAGATATAGTCCCTTGAAGTCATATAAGATATCAATTAATCACCTTTTTCCAGGTTTCCATTAAGCAAAAATGGAAAATGTGACGCTTTATTAATTAAATTCTGTTTAAAAATTGACTGTTTTGGTTTTGCTTGGTCAGACACAAAATCCGGCTTTATTTGCAGTTTTGTTGATGTTTCGTTTTGTTCCTCCTGTGATTTTTTGTTAAACTCCAAAATATTTTTTCAACTGAAATTGTTTAGTTTCCTTTTCAATATTGTTATTTTGCACCCCACTTTTCCTCTTTATTTAACATTTTTGATAATGTTAATTTCTTTATATTATGATTAAGTGGTTTCAAGGGGCCTTTAATGTTTTTTTTTGGTATTTGTAATTCCACTTTTTTATATAAATACGTGTTTCTCTCGTGGATTTCATTTAAAAAACGTAAACATTTTGTTGGTAACCTCCCCAAGTGTGGTTCGTTTCGACATCTACTTTTTATTGTTGCAAAGTAATTCTCGACATGACTATTACTTAACCTTTGTGGTTGATTTAAAATTGGGTACCACATACATATATTAGCCTTTACCTTTGAATTTAAGGCGAAATATTGAATTATATCAAACAACATGTTTTTCATTAAATGTGAACAGCATAAGTGGATTTTCGTATATTTTTCAGAAAAGACAAGCACATTATTACTTGTAACATAACTATAGCTCAATTGTAAATATTGTACGATATTCATATTATTGAACGAGTCTAATACCGAATTGATTTGAGCAAAACTGAAATCTGATATAACTGTGTCGAATATTGGCCATTTTGATATTTGCTGGTTTATGAAAATTTTAAATGTACGAAGCCAATGCCCTAACGTTTCAAAATTATGACTCGCGCTTACTAAATCAGTAACCGGAAAAGGGTCTGTTGGTTCATTTTCAAATAGTTGTATTGGGATAATGATAGCATAATAAAAAATTGTTTTGCCGTCCTCATCATGTGAACGTACTAGTCCACCAGTGGCGTCTATATATGCAGTTATTGTTTTGTCTGCAAGCTTGTAGTACTTCGAATTGCATTTTACTAAATGTAATGGTATAAAATGGAACCACCGATAGCCTTTGAATAAATTGTTTGGATGGGTCTTGCCTTTGCTTTTTTATCTCCATGACTATGTCAATTATGTCATCAGAATTATGGTCTTGTTGCCTTAGAGCTTCAGATTTTATCTTCATTAACACATCATCTGTTTTTGATTTTATCAGTGTTTTATTGTTAAGTACAAAATCTGGATCTTCCTGATATAAAAGATCTTCTTTTACATGTTCAACTGTTTTTTTCAAAAGAATTTTTCTTAAATTAATTCTGTTATTTTGGCGAACAGGAGAACTTTTCACAAATGGATGTACTATTTTGGTATTTGAATAAAACACACTAAAAATATTTTGTGATAGTTTTTTATTTGAAAGCTTATATTTCCTTCAATTCATTTGGCGGTTATTGTGGGTGGAATATGCTCGGATTGATATGCATTTTTGATTTATATCACAGCTTTTAATGCTTATTGCACATCCACTGAACTTCGTAGTCAATTCCGAGATATAAGAGGAATATTTATTTGTTATAAAAGTATTATTTTTCTTGTCAAAAATAATATTCCATATCGAGATTGGGATCTCCAAGTGGGATTTCATTTCCGAGAAATTTGAATAATAGTCTATTCCTCCTTTTTACACT
This sequence comes from Tipula vernalis, assembly GCA_958295665.1. NCBI lineage: Eukaryota > Metazoa > Arthropoda > Insecta > Diptera > Tipulidae > Tipula > Tipula vernalis. The sequence continues at coordinate 275,159,483 of OY282560.1, forward strand.
GAACTAACTTCTTCTCATGTGAATTTCTAGGTATAACTGGAAAAGAATAATCGTCGTCAACTTCATGAGAGTTCTCAGTGATCGACAAATTATTATTTTTTAAACGAATCCCATTTTCAATGCCACTTCTATATATGTAAATAGAAATATGTATACTAATCTACACCGCATAATTTCTTTATTTTTGAAACTAACTTCTTTACAAATAACAGAAAGGAGCTCGTTAATATTAGGATCTACACTAAATTTTACGTCATTTATATTATTCACGTTATTTAATATGATTTTTTAAATAATTTCTAAGTTATCTTTAAAAAATTTAAAATTATTAAACGGCATTTTTTTTAAATTATTGTCAATTGAAAAATATGTATGTCAAAACCACCTTTTGTAGATTAAAATAGTTTTATTTTAAATATTATCTTAATTGTAACACCAAATGTTGTCTATGGTTTTAATTTAAGAAAAATTTAGGTAAAAACCAAAGAATCTTTATGGTTTAATTTATTAAAAAAATCACTTGATCTACAAACAAAATTGTTTTTTATTTGTAATTTTAATTTACCTAACTAGGTATCACGGATTTTTTGAAAGGGACCAAATACTGTTAATGGTTTCACTTTTAAAAAAAATCACTTGTATTTTTGAGTGGGATGAACAGGCCAAATTGGAATTAAGGTTTTCGTTAGCAATAATATTTTAAAGTTTTAGAATCAATGAATTTATAATTTTTCTCCCTTTTTTTTAATCACCTTTTATTTATCTATACGTCTTTACGACTCAAATCAGAATTAAATTATGTCTATTATTTTTAGTGTTTTACAAATCAAAATTATATAATATTAATATGCAGAATGTCCGATAGGTTTGCTTAACATAGAAACATAGAAATATAATATGTACTGTTTGCAACCAAAAAAAATATGTTTTTGGTTTATCTGTCAAAATTCGGATGTAAACATTAAAGGTAAATATTATGTTTATATAATGATAATAAATTAAATCTAATTAAATGAATATATTCTAATTATTCTAGCGTTTTAACATCAAGATTTCAGCTCATCCAAGTAAGTAACAAGTAAATAATTAACTACATGTAAATTAGCGTAATCGCGAATGCAATGGATTCGCTTGTAATTCTAGGTTAGAATATTTTTACATCAAATGCAGAAGCGATGTCCAGCTGGATCCAAAATACGTGATCTCGCATTTAAATATTTAATGATTTACTTCCTTGTTTCTTTTATTAATATTTTCAGCAGCTGTATGTTCCTGATCATTGTGAATATCAATTTTCATTAGAAAAACTGGTGCTTGACGTTCAACATACTCCCGGCCAAAATTGATTATGGCTTACAGCTGATAAAATATTGGTGATGTGTTTTGGTTGTGTTAAATGTGTTTTTGGCATTTCCTCCGAAAACGGTGAACATTTTTAAGCGGGTTGACTCGCTCATTAATTAAAAATGTTAATAATGATTCCCTTCTTATGGGCTATCTATATAATGAAAAAAGAAATATGATTATTTTTATGGTAAAATACAAATGTAATTAGACAAATTTTTATTTTTTTATTGTTTTGAAGAGCCATCTGGTTCAATGGGGATTTTTACCAATTTTGTAAGAGGTCATTTTAGCATTGCTTGTCTTGTTTTGACCGTAACAACGCGAATGATTCCGTCTTTTCCAGGGTGTACTTTTATGATTCTACCAAATGGCCATTGTAGCGGTGCAGTAGCTTCATCTGTGATGTATACAAGATCTCCGATTGCAACGTTTGTTTGTTGCTGCTGCCATTTTTTCCTTTGCAGAAGCGTGTGAAGATATTCTCTCGAGAATCGTCGCCAATATCCTTGAATTCGCGTTTGGATATTTTGCCATCGGTTTAACCGATTGTCCGCTGTATCTAGTAGATTTTCATCAGCTAACGTTTGCAACGGGCCCATAAGCAAGAAGTGGGCCGGAGTTAGTGGCATTTCGTCGTTTGGATCGATGGATATTGGAGTCAGCGGGCGCGAATTTAGGATTGCTTGAATTTCGCATAATAGGGTTGAGAATTCCTCAAAGCTTAACGTTGAGTTTTCAGTGACTCTTATCAGGTGGTGTGGCGAGATATCCTGAAATTTGATTATTGCGCTCAGTATCTTGTAGCACTTGCTCTAGTTCCGTTAGTTTATTTCGTGCTCCCTAAAAAATTGTCCCATTGTCTGAATAAATGTCACTTGGTGCATTACGGCGACTAACAAACCTTCGCAATGCAGCAATGAATGCCGCTATTGATAAGTCCATAACTGGTTCTAAATGCATCGCTTTAGTGACCATACAAATAAATACTGCTACATATACCTTGATTGGTGGTTTTTCTCTGCTTGGTTTGATGCTCACTTGGAATGGACCAGCATAGTCCACGCCTACCTTTGAAAAGCAGCGAGCTGGAACAATTCGTGAAGACGGTAGGTCACCCATTAATTGTGGTTTTGGTTGTGATTTCATTTTAAAACACACTTTGCAAGAATTCGTTATCCTTTTGACTAATACCTTTCCACCTATAATCCAATATTTTTGACGCGACAGATGAAAGAGTGTAGATGCAGTGGGTTGTAGATATTGTTTGTGCATGGCCGTCAATATAGATTGGCATAGTCTATGAGATTTCGGTAGTATAATCTGGTGTTTTGAATTGACTGAACAACTAGCGTTTTTGAGACGTCCACCCACTCGAAGCACCAAATGTTTGTCGAGGAATGGCGATAATGATAATATGCTGCTGTTCGCGATTAACTTGCCTGATTTTAACACGTTAATTTCCTGTTTGAACTCTGACATTTGCGCCCACCTCAACATATATTGTTCCGCTGCTTTAAATTCTTCGTAAGTGAGTGGTTGGATGTGATTTGCAGTTGCAACGCTCGAAGCTCGTGATCTGGTTCTTATGCGATGTGTTCGTGCTGATATGTTTAATTGTCCTATATTCAGATATTTTTTCGAAGAGCGTTGTAAAAAGATCGATTTCCACCTTTGCTTGATGAGCATGAATTGTTGGATTACGCAATGATTCTGGATTGTCTGCTAGTGATTTTATGTTTTGCTTTGGTCACACCGTTTTTTCGTGATAAAGCCACTCTGGTCCTTTCCACCAAATTGAGTGATGTAACAATTGCGTAGGTGTAAGACCCCGTGAGGCGCAATCGCATGGGTTCGACTTTGTGTTCACGTGATGCCATCTAGTTTGTGGTAGCCATTCGTGAATTTGTGATGTCCTATTTGCAATAAATGTAGGCCATGATGAGGGATGTTTTGCGAGCCAGTGGAGCACTATCTCCGAATCTGTCCATGAATATGACGGAATGTTTGATATTTCTAGGGTCGTCATGACTGATTTTATTAACTTAGCCAATAAATGAGCTGCCAATAGTTCTAATCTCGAAATTGTTATACGACGAATTGGAGCCACTTTTGTTTTAGCCGCCATTAGATATATTCGAACTTCGCCGGACGGGTCGTTTGTCCGTAAATAAATTGCAGCAGCATACGCATGTTTGCTTGCGTCGCAAAATCTATGTACCTCAGTATTCCGATTACATAATTTGATGTAGCGTGGTATTTCAATTTGCTCGACTGGTGGTATTTCTCGTTTGATATTAGCCCATGTGTCTACAATTTCAGCGGGCAGATCATCGTCGCATCCTATCGAGAGTAGCCATAATTGTTGAAATAATATTTTTATTGTTATTGTCATGGGGGACAGCCATCCGAGCGGATCGAACAAACGAGATGCATCTGATAGGAATTGGCGTTTGGTTAATCGTAGGTCATTGTGGGTCATGTTGACTTTGAACATGAAATGGTCTTTCTCGCCAATTCCAATGTAAGCCTAATACCTTTTGGCTATTGCTCTTCATCACCTCTGTGGAAACAACAGGATGCTTCGTTTCTATTTTGCTGAGAAGTTTCTTAGTATTAGATGCCCATTTATGTAGCTCGAATCCAGCAGATTTTAGCACCGTTTGTAAGCTTTGAATTGATGTAAGTGCATCTTGTGTTGACTCGGCACCACTTAGCACATCGTCAACGTAGAAATCGTTAGCGATTATTGATGCTGTATTTCGCTGAGTAGCTTCAACCTCTTTAGCCAACTGCAGTAGTGATCGAGTGGCGAGGAATGAAGCTGGGGCAGTTCCGTAAGTAACTGTCGTTAGCTTGTAATGCTTCAACGGTTCGTTAGTGAACTTTCTCCAGAGTATTCGCTGATAGTTGACATGATCTGGATGAACTTTTACCTGACGGTACATTTTTTGTATGTCTGACGTGAAGGCAACTTTGCGTAAGCGAAAACGCAATAGTGTTGATGTTTAATCTGGCTGCACAGTAGGACCAACCATCAGTATTTTATTCAGAGATGTCGACAATCTTGATGATGCGAAACCGTCAAATACCATGCGAACTTTGATTGAGATACTCGACTCTTTCACTACAGAGTGATGCGGCAAATAAAAGTGATGTGTTGATGGGATTGCTAATTCTTTTGCTGTTAGCTCTTCCATATGGCCTAAACGTACGTATTCATCCATAAATTTAATATATTCCTCTTTAAGGTTGTGATTAGCATGTAGTCTTCTTTCCAAGCCGGAATATCTTGAGGTTGCTTGAGCTAGTGAATCTCCAAGTGTTGGTGCATTCGGAAGAAATGGTAGTTTTACTACGAATCTGCCTTGGTCATCACGGTATGTTGTTGTCTGAAGTAATTCTTCACATTGTTGCTCTTGCTGATTCATGTGGCTATGCTCGGGCAATTCGTTAAGCTGCCAGAATTTTTGAAGAGTTTTGTCAATGTTAAAATCTAGATTAACATTGAACGATTGTTGTATTGGCATAGGAGTACCACCTCCACCGATTATCCATCCGAATTGCGTGTTTTGGGCTATTAGCTTGTTTCGACCTTCCTGCTGACCAGTGGACAATATTTTTAGAAAATAACCGACGCCCATCACTAAATCAATTTCGTTGTTGTTGTTATCAATTGGATCTGCTAACATGTGTGGCTCTAAATTTTCCCATTCATTTAATAATTCTATATTGGCACTGGGAATATTGGATGGCAAGTCGTTCATAATATAAACGTCCATTTCGATCTTTAATCCTGGGTTAAAATGCGGAGAGATTTCAATCTTTGTCAATCCTCGCGTCGTACTTTTGGAGGCTATCCCCATAACTGGATATCTTGCATTTATTCGTGGCAGATTAAGTCGATGAACACAGGACTCGCTTATCATTGAGTTATTGGAACCAGAATCTAAAAGCATGCGGCCAATACAACTTTGTCCAACTTTGTTATGAATGATTACGCGAGCAGTAGGTAGCAATGGCGTGTAAATTTGTGCCACATTACAATTGGGGGTAGGGACTCCGTCAATTGTATTTGAATTGGATTTGGATTGCGAATAGCTGGGTTGATTTATTGACACGTTGGATATTATGTTCCCTCCAGGTTGAGCTAATGTTTTAGTATTGCTTGGTTCTGATGGCAGTGGATTACTACTATCTGGCGGATGCAAACTAGTGTGATGCTTTTTCTTACATATCTGACATCTCCTATATGATCGGCATACCTTGGAACTGTGTCCAATAGCCAAACAGTTAAAGCAGCATCCTGATGAACTGATAAATTCTTTACGGCGGTCTAAATCAAAGGACTTAAATTCTTCACAATCTTGTAGGCGATGGTTCTCTGAGCACTTTGTACATTTTCTCGCATACGTCGTGGTACTTAATTGAGTATATGGTGGTGTAGTAACGTTTGGTTTAACTGTCATGGCGTGACATGCTGTGTTGCGATGAGTCGGCTTGTTTGTTGATGATCGCTTATTATTGATGTCACAATTTTCAAGCGCTATACATCTTTTCTCGAGAAAATCAAGTAGCGAATCAAAAGTTGGGTATTTTATTTCTAACGTTTTGGATGCCCATGCTCTCCGTTAATCCTCATCTAGCTTGTTTAATAGGATGTAGTTAAGCCAGACATCGCGTGATTCGGCTTCACTGCCTAGCACCTTGAGACTTGAGATCACTTCGGAGGCAGTGTCGTGCATCTTTCGCAGAGATTGAGTCGTGCTATTCGATATGCCTGGTTGTTCCAGAAACCTTTTTACGAACGACTGGATGACTTGAGTTGGCTGACTATATCGTTTGCATATCTTTGCCCAGGTACATTTGTAGTTTGCATCGGTTACAGAAACGTGGCGAATGAGAGTGTACGCGTCGCCCTTCACGAGACCTTTAAGGTAGCTAAGCTTCTGGCAATCGGATATGGCTGCATTTTGATCCACAATGGCTTCGAACAAGTCTTTAAATGATTGAAACTCTTCAGCCTTTTTTCCATAAAATGAAGGAATATCCAATGGAGGTAACTTTACATCTTCTTTTGGTGCAGCTACCATGCTGGTTTCACGCATTGACTCCAATAATTCTCGTTGGTGAGTAGTAAATGACGACATTGTTTCATGTAACTGTTTCTGGACGGCTGTTAATAACGGATTTGTACCATAAGTTATACCACGAAGCTTTGCTTTCAGCTTTAAGTATCTTGGTTCAAATTCGGAAATCTTTGCAGATTCAGCGTCGATATCCGCCATTGTCTGGTCATGCTCCTCGAACTCCCTATAACAACGCTCCAATTGCTCGAGAGTTAGAGCGTGCCTATAGACCCTTCCAATCGCGTGAGAGTTCCACTTGCATAACCTCTCCGTCTTGTGAGCTCCGCAAATTTCCTTTGTGTTTCGGCATCCATGTTTATTTGATTATATGAAATCTTTTTACAACCACACTGCACTATATTTTGCCGATTGACTAAATATTTTCCGACTTAAATTCGGATGTACGTATATGTATATGACTATACGAACTCTTGATAGATTATTATTTATTATAAATTCTTTTACTCACGTGAGACGGCAAGGGTATTGGCGATATTTGCAATGAACGCGATTAATAAAAAATCCGCTATTTGATTTATTTCCAATACGAGATCACGTGTAATGTAAAATATAGCGGACGCTACGAATTTTGATTTTGCAATCCAATAGTAATCCAACTTTATCGGCTCGATCTTTTGATATTCCCGGGTTTCGGCACCAATGTATTTTTGAGTGGGATGAACAGGCCAAATTGGAATTAAGGTTTTCGTTAGCAATAATATTTTAAAGTTTTAGAAACAAAGAATTTATAATTTTTCGCCCTTGTTTTTTAATCACCTTTTATTTATCTATACGTCTTTACGACTCAAATCAGAATTAAATTATGTCTATTATTTTTAGTGTTTTACAAATCAAAATTATATAATATTAATATGCAGAATGTCCGATAGGTTTGCTTAACACAGAAACATAGAAATATAATATGTACTGTTTGCAACCAAAAAAAATATGTTTTTGGTTTATCTGTCAAAATTCGGATGTAAACATTAAAGGTAAATATTATGTTTATATAATGATAATAAATTAAATCTAATTAAATGAATATATTCTAATTATTTTAGCGTTTTAACATCAAGATTTCAGCTCATTCAAGTAAGTAACAAGTAAATAATTAACTACATGTAAATTAGCGTAATCGCGAATACAATGGTTTAGCTTGTAATTCTAGGTTAGTATATTTTTACATCAAATGCAGAAGCGATGTCCAGCTGGATCCAAAATACGTGATAGGATATTGAAAGATAAGTGTATCTCGCATTTAAATATTTAATGATTTACTTCCTTGTTTCTTTTATTAATATTTTCAGCAGCTGTATGTTCCTGATCATTGTGAATATCAATTTTCATTAGAAAAACTGGTGCTTGACGTTCAACAATCACTATCCACCAAATTCTGTCTAAGCTTTTATAAAATATTTTTACACATATTTTAGTTAGCTTAGATTTTGTTTTTTAACTTTATTTATCAATAGCCGAAAGCAACTTACGGGGCAAAAACGAAAATTAATTCTTTAATAAAGAACATGCTGTTGAAGTAAATGCGTATGAAAATTAAAGGACGCTTTGTCAATTTTCCGTTAGTTCTCAGAATGTAAATTAAAACACACACACACACACAACCAATATTAGTGGCTTTTCAATCGACCACTGCAAGTACCTATAAGCACTTATGGATCATGTCTTTGCTAGATTCACTAAGGTTAATCTAGCAAAGATATGCACCATACATGCTTATATGTACTTGAGGTGGTCGACTGGAAAGTCGCAAGTACCTATGAGCCAAATAGTGAACAGCAGTGCTTATTTTTATGTTTTTTTTGTAATAAATGTATATCTCATGTGCAATAAACCATTTTTTTGTACCGAAATCAATAACTAAATGGTCCAATAATGTATTTTTTTGATTGCTGTTCATCTTTAACTCTAGTTTCAATATCGTCCACCAGATCTCATTTTGCGTTAAAAAGCGAATAACGGATATAGCTGTGAAAAACGGCGATAGATAGGTAGCTAGGGTCTAATTTAATACCGGTAGTTTCACTCTCCATATGTTTTATATGGAGGAAAATGTCATTTCATGCAGAGCGTAGGGTTTACATTATTTCCGATGGATACCGCATTTTCCAATCGCCAATAAGCACTTATGTTTCAAGTCTTTGGTAGATTTACTATAAGTGTATTGCTTTCAACCAAAATGAGTTAGGTATTTTTTGTGGTTAACGCTAGTCAAAGCAACAGCAAAAATTAACGAAATTTTGGTCTAATTTTTTTTCGTGTATTTTCTTATCAATTCAACTCGTGTGGCAGGTATTACAACTTAAAATATGGTTAAGATTTGTTAACCACAATTTTTTTTTGGGTTAGCTAAACTATTTTTTGATCTATCTTATTTTTTTCGTTTGCTGAAAGCAATACAACTTATGTTTAATCTAGCAAACACATGAGCCATAAGTGCTTATAATAAGTACTTGAGATATTCGATTTTCTTTGCCAAAAACTAGTACTGGAATATTTTTAAAGATGTCAGACTGAACAATTTTTAATTTTTGGTTGTACATAAATAAAATAAAAAATTAATTTTTGTGCTCGTTAAATGATATCGTGTTTTTTACTGTGGCCGTAAGCAAGCTGTATCCATGGCATACAAAACCTATACCAAGCCGTACTCGTTAATTGATATCTTATATGACTTCAAGGAACTATATCTGCCTAACGGCTAATACAATTTTTTTTTACTGTGGCCATAAGCAAGCTGTATCTATGGCTTAACTCATATATCTTGTAAAAATATTTTTACGGGATAAATACTGGCATGATAGTTTTTGCGGGATGACATAAAAATAGCATGATAGTTTTTTTCCGGGCTGACACTAAATAATGTCAGGGACACTAAATAATGTCAGGATAGATATATTTTTCTGGGATGACAGGTAAAATATCGTGATATTGTTGTATCATTATATATTAGTGTTGCCAACACACTTTTCTGGGATAATTTTCGGGCTAACTTCACAAACAACAGCTTTTCATTCACTGGCTCATCGTATTTTCACCTTTCTACTAATAACTGTAGAATTCACAAAAGAGGAACAGTATATTAATGATACTGCTCAAAAGTTAGTTTTAGTTTTACTACTGCACCACAGATTTCTCTTATATCGATTTTCCTACAAACAAAAAACCAAAACAACAAATTTCTAGAAGTTTTGTGAACATAACAAAAAATAAATTATTTTTGCCTGACAAAAATAATTTTGGTTCTTCTAAACATTTATAATTTTCAGAAAACATTAATTAAAATTTTTGTTTCTTTGTATTTGTCACGCAATATCTATTAAAAGAAAAATTTAAGATGAAATATGTTAATTTCTATTTAACTGAAGGCGTTTTGGGCTAAACCAACTTTTATTATGGAATGTAAATATTTATAAATATCTACATATTTACTTTATTATGGCTAAATGTGTGTATGTGGGTGAAATATTTATAATCAAGATGTTTTTTCGAACATATATTGTGATGAAATTGATAGATGACAAACAACGGATATTAAAATAGATTACTAAGAAATTAAAAATGTGTTTGTGGCTCCATTCCTGGATCCAATAGCAAAACGTTTTGAAATACTGCACAAAAATATTTTGTTTTGTTGCTTCAGTCGCTGTGAGTCCACTGAGATAATGTTGAACCCCTTCATCACGTTCTTTTAATAAGGTCATTTTCAGGTTTTTGATCGCTTTATTTAAATTTGATTAAGGTGTTGGCGATCTGTGTAATTGCCACTGCCTGCGAATTTAGCGTCTTATCATTAACAGCAGCCGAATATTCTGAGACGGTTTATCCAACTTTAAGTAAACTGAGCTGCTGACACCTTCTCCAGCAAATACAAGAATTTGTGGCTTAATATTATTCCAAACGTGAAAGCGATGGATTTAGATAAGAATAATTTCAAATTGTGTTCATTACAAAAAACGCTGTACCTTGGAATGTGGTACGTTCATTTTTTAATCTGGGTGCATATTGAGAACGAGTGACGGGAATGTAGTTTTCCTTTTCCACCAAATTATGTAAAAATTCAAATTTGAAAAAATACAATAATACAATTTTAACAGTTTTAATACAATATTTCTGTTTGTCGTCGTAAACTAAATATTATCGGCGATAAATTGAAATTTGCTATTAAAACCGTTAAAAGAAAGATAAGTTTGTCTGTGTATTAAATCAATAAAATTCTTTCGGCTTTTTATAGACAACATATATTAACAATGATAGCATTAACAACATTTTTCGATTGTTTAATCAGATAAAAAAATGAATAGGCGAATCATTTATAATATATCTACCAAAAAAGTAGAAATATCAATCCCCGCGTACTTTACTCCGAGAGTTATATAAAGTGGATGACCATGAACAAAAATGAGAACTTTCCTTGGGCTCATTGTGTTGGTAGTTTGGTTTCATACTGAAAAAGTTGGTCTAATCATCAGGTAGCTACGACCAAACTACAAAAATACAATTCCAATATACTAATTTAGCGAATTATATTCACTAAATCAAAAAACTGAAGGAAAATCCTCATTTCTGTGTGTTCATATATAGCTACCTGATGAGTAGAAAGTTCTCATTTTTTTTGTTCAGGGCTATACACTTTGTATACCTCTTGGGGTAAAGTAGGGGCATTGACATTTCTACTTTTTTGGTAGATATATTATAAATGATTGGCCTCTTCATTTTTTTCTGATTAACCAATCGAAAAATGTTGTGAATGCCATTATTCTTAATACATTTTGTCTATAAAATGCTGAAAGAATCTTATTGATTTAAAACTGTTAAAATGTGAAATTTTATTTTTAGTGAAGACACGGTAGTTTAACTGTCGTTAATTAAAATCATATGGTTTTCATAATTTTAGCAATTTCCGCATGGTGTAATAGGAAATTATCATTCTCGTCTCTCTTTCAAAATTGGTCTTTTCTGTACCCAGTGGCACTATTCTGGTTTTCCCGGGGAATTGGGAATTGGAATTTCATTATTGTTATTTTTTTAGTGTATTTTGGTATTACATATTTTTTTCAAAGCACACTGTGGCGATTAGTATTTTTTCAAATTTTCAGAAAAAATAATTCCATTTGTAACATTACTGCCTACTAAACAATTCCCAATAAAATTTTTAGGGAAAAATAAACAATAAAATTGCTAGCTATGGAATGGAATTATTTTTTCCCAAAATTTGAAAAAATACTAATCGCCACAGCATGCTTTGGAAAAAATAATACCAAAATACACTAAAATATCACAATAACGAAATTTCAATTCCCAATTCTCCGGGAAAACCAAAATAGTGCCACAGGTGTCAAATTGAATTGGGAGAAATGGAACCAGCTTTACGAATTAATATGTATGGTGACCGAAATTCGGAACTTGATGACTGCAAGTGTTTCAGAAGTTGTAAAAACGGCTGTTAATACTTTTGGGATGACATCACCCAGCGAAAGCATTGCAAATATGTTACGAATTGCTTCGTCATGAATCATGGAAATATCACCGGAAAGATCACCATCAATTCGGTCAATCATAAAATTAAATGATGAGCTACACGCAAAAGATGCAACCAGATTTTACATGAACGACATGCCCGAACGAAAAGTAAACTTAATGACTTAACAAAGTTCTTAGATGCTTTATATGAAACTGGCATTATTACCTCGGCAACTCGGAAAAATTTAAATGTAATTTAATATTAAATTTATTTGATATGTTTTCAATGTGGTACATTACCCGTTAAGGTTGAGAATACTGTCATAGTATAGTGCAAAGTCTATGATCTTGGCTATTTGTTAACCGATAATGATAAAATAGTATTTTAAATGATTTATTTTAGATACAGTTCTGAATGATGGTGGTGGTGGTGGTGATTGTGATGATGATAATCATTTAGAAGATGGTATGATAGTGACATGGCGATGACGGTATGCTGGTAATAGTTATGATGATTATGTTGATAATGAAGGTGTTGGTGATGGCGGTGATGATGAGCTTGATTATTTTTGTTAACCGGTAATGATGAAGTTGGCCATATATGATGGAAGCTGGATTCTCAAATGATTTTAAGATGGAGTGGAAATAATGGTGGTTGATGATGGTGATGGTCATGTTGATGAAGATGGAGATGGAGATGATGATGCTCTTGGTGATAATGATGGTCTTGGTGATGATGATGGTCTTGGTGATGATGATGGTCTTGGTGATGATGATGGTCTTGGTGATTGTATTGATGATGGTCATGGTCATGCAATCCCCTCCCCCCTCCCCTCGCTTCCTGTCTCCAGATTATATCGCCTTTTTCTGAAAAAGGGCAGGTGAATAGCAATTAAATATAAAATTAAACCCCTCCCCCATTGAGTTGAATATTAAAGTGCAGTGCCAGTCCCACATAAGCATTTTGGTGATGGTCGTATTAAACGAAGAAATCAATTCATTGGGCTCATAAACATTGACATTTATTATTTATAAATTATTTTATTAACAAAATATATTTTATACACATACATACATATAAATTAATAAGCATTAAATTATACTTAACATATTTGTTGTTTACTCGTGGACTAATGTCACCAATAAAAAATTTTTTTATAATAAAACACAATATTTCGGTTTTGTCACTTTCTTTAACGTGATATTTATTTTATTTGTAAATGAAATTACGATCGTTTCGGATGTTACTCCTTTATCAAATTTCTAACAAACATTCAAGAGAATCTTTCGTAGAAATTTGATAAAGGAGTAACATCCGAAACGATCGTAATTTCATTTACAAATAAAATAAATATCATGTTAAAGAAAGTGACAAAACCGAAATATTGAGTTTTATTATATAAAAATTAAATTATAAATCAATATTTACATGCAAATGTCTAAAAATAGTTTATTTTTTTAAAACTAGATGGTTCTTATCTTGCTAAAAAAACAATATAGTCTGCCTACTAATTTTTCTAATTTATTTTAGCAAAGGCATGAACCCAAATAACACCCCAATTCCCACAGTCATATCATTTCAAGTGACGTGACATAGTCGTCCCACGTCACTTGAAAATTGTTATTCTTGAAGGCGAACCAATTGACACGACTGCAACTTGAAATATATTAAATAAGGCAAATAAGAAATAAAATCGTTTTAAACAACTGTTTGAAACAGTGCACATAATTATTCGAAAAACAACATTTTGTGTTGTATGATAAATATAAAAAATAAAATAATTGTGTCTTTCCATTTTGTGGTGTTCGTTTGTCACTGTTACGGATAAGGCGTCTTAGGTTTTTGGTATGTGTGCTGATGTGTTTCCTTTTGGGAGTCGGGTTAGATGAAATTAACTTTCCCACCTACCAGTAGTGCTACCATACACTTTGAGTTAACGGTCATAATTACTTCAGCAATTATCTCGAACCACTTGAACTGATTTCAAACAATTAACACTGGATAATGTTTATTTAATTGATTTATTAATTATTGTTACGTTTTTGCCTTGTCAATTAAGGTTCGTATCACTGGATTGTGAATAATACAAAATCAATTTAATTTATCACCAACGAATTTATTTATTTCACACAAGAATTATTACAACACAGTTTATTAATAACAATTCATAAAATCACTTTATATAAATTACTCTCAAATTTTTACTGTATACTTATAATTTTTATTTCCGCAAAAACACTTTTTAATTCACCTTTTCAATCTTTACTCTATCGCTTACCAAATATTACTAATCCAATTCGACTTCGTTCGCCTTTTTATATACACAAACCAAACTTCTAGAAACCTCCTGATTTTTCCAGTTAGAATAGCGTAGAAGCATTACGTAGCAATTTTTATCATGGAAAATTCCATTTTAGTACAGTTAAACATTGAGCTATTCATTTAACTTCTTCTACTACACACTAGGTGTCACCGTCACATTATTATTATTGTGACGGTGACACCTAGTATGTAATAGAATAAGTTGAAATTAATAGCTCAATGTTAAACTGTTCTAAATGGAATTGCCCATGATAAAATTGTTCTACACTATTCTAACTAGAAAAATCATGAGCTTTCTAGAAGTTTGGTTTGTGTATATAAAAAGGCGAACGAAGTCGAATTGGATTAATAATATTTGGTAAGCGATAGATAGTATAAAGATTAAAAGGAATTAAAAAGTGATTTAAAAAAGTGTTGTAGTGCGATAAATAAAGTAAAAGTGATCAGCAAAATTTAAGAATAATTTATATAAAGTGATTTTGTGAATTTTTATTGATAAACTGTGTTGTAATAAATTTTGTGAAATAAATAAATTCGTTGGTGATAAATTCGTTGGTGAATTGAGTTTGTATTATTCACAATCCAGTGATACGAACCTTGATTGACAAGGCAAAAACGTAACATTATTTACATAAATAAATTATTTTATTATTTTAAATTTACAATAAATCTGGATTAAATTTAATTAGTTTTAATAAAAGCTTTTAGCTTTAAAAAATTATAATTGATTAACTACTTTAAATTAATGCCTTTTTATTAAAATTACGAATTAATTGGCCAAATTAGTTTAAAGCTTTTGCTTCAAGAATAAGTATTTTCTTATTGAAAAATTAATAGTTACTAACTGAAAAAACAATTAAAACTTTCTTTTTATACTGAGAAAAATAAATATAGTGTCTTCGCTCAGTGTCCTAGGTTAATTTTATAATTCAAATTGAGCAAAGACACTTCTACTGTATCAATTTAATTCTCTGGTTTCTTGTGTCAAAGTTTAACCACAAGCACAAAATGACATTTGTGAAATGAATAAAAAAGCAAAAAAACTTATACAATCTTTTACGTAAGTGTTTAAAAACTTAACAAGAACACATTTATATATAACAATTAACATATCTACAGCGTCCCGCCACAAGTAATTACATACTTAATTGAATTCAATTTCCAATTTTGTTCCAGTATTATATGCACCGATATTTGTTATAAGAATACAAATTGTGATGTGGAAATGAGTTGGTTTTTTTTTTGTTTTAAGATGAGACGTCATGCACAGTGTCTGATGGCAAGTATTTCTTCCTGCGTGTCTTCAACATCATGGCCCCCAGTGAATCACTAGATTCACTTAGTGGAAGTTTGCAAAGCTTATGGATTGATTTCGTGATATTTCCACCTTGTATTTTTGTTCGAACCGCACTGTCTGAACCTGGATGAACTGTAACTACACGATCCATCGGCCACCTTGTAACGCCAACATTTTCATACTTTAGCAGAACTATATCATCACATTCAAAGTTTCTGGACGTGACTTGCCACTTGTATATGTTCTGTATGGACACCAGATACTCTCGCTGTCATCGAGTCCAAAAATGTTCAACCATCATCTTGACCATGCGCCATCGACCACTATAATTCATTTTGGTCTGCTTGGTTGATGGTTCCGGTAATGAAGTGATCGGATGACCAATCAAAAAGTGCGCAGGTGTTAGTACGTCGACATAATCATCACCCCGACAAAGTGGTCGTGAATTTAGGATTCCTTCGATTTCTATTACCGCTGTGTTAAATTCTTCGACTGTTAAGATGTTTTGTCCGACTACTCTTTTAAAATGAGTTTTAAATCCTTTAACCGCTGCTTTCCAAATGCCCCCGAAATGGGCCGCACTATAGGAGAGTTAAAATACGAAAATACTTTCTTCCTTAAAAAGAGGCTGAAATTAAGTTAGAAATTATTTTAAGCATGTTATACAAGTTCTTTAGCTGCCTATCTGCTCCAATAAAATTAGATCCGCAATCTGAGTATAGGTCGGTGCAACAACCTCGTCTGGCCGTCATTCTTTTCCATGCAGCTAGCTACTTTAATGTGTACAGCCTTCTTAGCTAGACACACGAAAATACACATATAAATTATACTTGGTCGCTGTCCTCGGCGTCTTACATGGCATGCACTGAATGACCCCGCGTTGTCCACACCAAGTTTTGTAAATGGCCTCTCTAGTTGAACCCTACAATTCGGCAAATCTGCCATCATTTGTTGTTGTGTGGTTCGCTTGGCTTTGCAACATTGTATGTTTCTTTATATATGTATCGTGCAATATTTTATCCCCCCAAAACATGATACCTTTGTTTCAATATGCAACTTAAGAGATTTGGACCGGCGGGTCTGTAACGGACATGATAATCTCTCACAAACCTTTTTACCACGGGAGATTTACACGGCAATATGATTGGATGTTTCACATGATAGTTCACCATAGCATTACCTACACTCAAATTCCTTGGTTATCGATACACGGATCTAAGCGGCGTAACGGAGAGTTTTTTTTACAAAAGAGTTCATGTTGAGTTGTACTAATTCGTCATCGAACTGTTCATATTGAATCTTTCTTATTAAGACATATTCGGCAACCTATATCTCTTCTGTTGTTAAGCGAAAGTTTCTTCAATCCTTGGGATGTGATATGTTTTTATACCATATTTGAATTAGCGTAATTACCGTAGTGATCGTACCAAAACTAGAAACACGTTCGCAGGTTCCATCAAGACACTCGTATAAACCTTCCTTTTTTATAGTCGTTGCATGAACTTCCTCTGGTGCGTTAGGCATATATTCCCATATTCGATCAGGATTTCTCATTCAGGATCGTTGATCATTCAGGTTCGTTCCACAAGAGGCCACAGTTTGCCGGATTTTCTTCTGTTTGGACGTGATTTCATTGATTTCTAGTGAACGTGTCTAAAATTAATGCGACTGGATTTCTTACAAATACATCTTTTATCTTGTTGGGCGTCGATAACCAGTCTAAAAAGATTGGGGAGTCTGACCTAATTTTGACGATCCTCAAGCTTTCCTTAATAACGTTCCACATTTTCGTTAACAGGACCGCAACGGATAGTTGCAATTTTGGTATTGTCAAAGATTTAATTGGTGCCGCCTTCAACTTGCTGCTTATTAGTGTGACTTCACATTCCGGTTGTTCGTTGATAGTCCTCAAATAGATTGCTGCCCCATAAGCTACTAAAGTAACATCACAAAAGCAGTGGTTCTTAAATTACATTCCATTAGTGCTTGAGTACCATCTGGGAATCTTAACCTGACGTAATGCGGATATCTCTTGTATTTCTTTGATCCATTTTTTGTATGTCATCGGGTAATTCATCATCCCAATCTAAATTAGTTTTCCACAAAAATATTCTGCTGGCTTCGCTTAACAGCTTCCGTTTCATGAATATTATTCTCTCATCCAGTTGGATTTCAAAAGTGAAGTTATTATGTTGTAGAATAATTTAATAATCATTTTTCAAGTAGATCATACTCTTATACATTGAAGTATCGGACCACCCATTTAAAAAGGCCAACAAATTCGAATCCACCGATTAGACTACCAACAGGAAATTGGGCGAGAAGTGATGAAGAAAAAGCCAATGCTTTTGCTGCTCATCTAGCAACAGTATTCGTCCCACACGAAGAAGATAATTATTTTGTGCTACCCCAGCCAACGGATGATGGTTTATCCTACAAACCTATAAAGTATAACTGGAAGAAAGTTAAGAATACAATTAAAACTTGCATAAGCCCGAAAAAGGCACCAGGACATGATCTTATTACTGGAAAAATGATAAGGGAATTGCCGGATAAATGCATAAAACTAATAACATTTGTATTCAACGCGGTCATGCGAACCAGTTATATTCCTCAAAAATGGAAGATATCTTTGATCACAATGATACATAAGCCAGGGAAAAAAGAAACGCAAATCTCATCATATCGTCCCATAAGCATGCTGCCCACAATCTCAAAGCTATTTGAAAAAATGTTACTAATGAAATTGAAACCAATATTAGAAGAACGGCGCGTTATTCCAGACCATCAATTTGGGTTCCGAAACCAACATGGTACTACAGAGCAAGTACACAGGATTGTAAATGCAATCAAAATCACCTTCGAGGAAAAGAAATATTGTGCTGCTGCCTTTTTGGATATCGCCCAAGCTTTTGATAAAGTTTGGCACGATGGACTAATTTACAAAATTAAGGAGCTTCTACCGAAAAAATTTCACTCAGTTCTGGGAAACTATCTTCTCCAAAGGCAATACATGGTCAAACAAAACAGTGCAACTACTTGCTTAAATGATATTAATGCAGGTGTCCCGCAAGGTAGCGTTCTAGGACCAATATTATACTTATTGTACACAGCTGATATACCTGTAACCAACAAAGTGATAATATCAACATTTGCCGATGACACTGCCATCCTGGTGTCCCACACTAATCCTGAAATTGCCTCAAAGGAATTACAGAATCATTTAAACAAGGTCGCGGACTGGCTAAAGGCATGGCGAATAAAAGTGAACGAAAACAAATCAACTCACGTCACATTCACGCTAAACAAACGCACCTGCCCACCAGTGAAATTAAACGATAAAAATATTCCTCAACAAACGAAGGTAAAATACTTAGGTTTGCATCTGGATAGAAGGTTAACGTGGAAAAATCATATTGAAACAAAGCGCAACCAAATAAAAATTACATTTTCCAAAATGTATTGGCTGATGGGAAGAAAATCTCAGTTGTCATTAGCCAATAAAGTTTTACTGTACAAATCAATAATCAAACCCATATGGACTTATGGTATTCAGTTATGGGGATCCACCAGCGCTTCAAACAGAGAACTCCTGCAACGAACCCAAGCGAAAATACTTCGCAGTATCACCAATGCTCCTTGGTACATTCGAAATAGTAATATACATCACGACCTTGGGATTAAAACCGTTAAAGAAACAATTAAAGAATTCAGTTCGAAATATTATTCAAAACTAGAAGCACATCCCAACGAATTGGCCAGGGAGATACTAAAACAGCCGCGATTTAGACGTCTGAGAAGAACAGATCCACTCGAACTAATGAACCTGTGAACCTGTAAATTTAATTCGATATACACATATAAGTGTAGTCTAAATTAATTAAATTGTGAGCCCTAACAATAAGTATTAACATTGGTTAAGACTTAAAATATGTAATAATTTTTAGCTTAAGATTTGATTACTTCTTGTTAGTTTCTTATGTTGAAAGATTCAAGAATAAAGCCATTGGCAACATTTAAAAAAAAAAAAAAAAAAAATTATGTTGTAGATTCCACAGCATCCCGAGCACCTTCACAAGATCAAGTCGTTCATCAATTGATCGGTTGTTTAATATAATATTGGTTGATTGTATATCCCTTAATATCTCGGAACAGTTTGAAGTCAATTTCCCCAGTGTCATTCCACAACTTCTAAAAATCGTTTCAATATCTCCTTTTAATGTAAGTAGTTTAGATTTGTTGCCAGCCCCGGTCATTATGTCGTCGACATTAACATTACTGGGCATACTGGGCTTCTTTATCTATTGCTATCTGGTTGATGGTTCTCGTTGCCAAAAACGGAGCTGCTCCTATTCCATACCGTGGTTAATTCGTAGTATTGTACAGGTCAAACTATTCGTTGCCATTTGCGATCCTCTAATGATACCATAATTTGCCGATACATTTTCTGGATGTCACTCGTAAAGACAAACTCATGAATACGCAATCTCAGGAATATTGAGTATAGCGACAACTGCACTGTTGAGCCTACCAATAAAATGCTGTTTATAGACTTGTTGTTTGATGTCTTAGCCGACGCATCAAATACGATCCGAATTTCATTCTCATTTTTTAACGTTTTCTTTAAAATCCCATGATGCGATATGTAATAAGTATGTTCCATTCTTTCACTGACGCTCAGCAAACGCATGTGGCCAAGATCATTATACTCCTTCATAAATGCCTTGTATAGCCTTTCAAATTCTGGATTGGGTTTAAACTTGGTCTCTTTGGACCGTACCCTTCCCATCGCTAGGCAGGTGAAATATATAC
Organism: Tipula vernalis; assembly: GCA_958295665.1. Taxonomy (NCBI): domain Eukaryota; kingdom Metazoa; phylum Arthropoda; class Insecta; order Diptera; family Tipulidae; genus Tipula; species Tipula vernalis. The sequence goes on from OY282560.1 coordinate 275,179,866, forward strand.
CGTCCTTGTGAGTCTCTAGTTTTTGTCTCCTTGTAAAAGTTTTCACATTTTTCTTCATCACCTAATGTAGACTGGTTCGGTACCGACTCGGCTTCCCACATAGCTCCTAATGATCGATTTATGTCCTCGATTGCTGATAAACTCGTTACTGAGTGAGATTGTATTTCGCCATTCACCTTTCCAGCCACTTCCCATCCAAAATTATTATTTTGAGCAACGACCTTCTTTCAAGATATTAAAGAATTGATCCGCACCAATAAGTAAGTCTATGTCCCCAGGCACATTAAACGATGGTTTAGCTAACCTAATGTTTGTTAAATATTTATGATCCTCTCGAGTGAAACCGAGCTGAGGAAGCCTTGCAGTGACTATGGGCAGAATATGTGCATTTACTGATGCTACCATTTCGTTTTGCTCATTAACCAATTTTAACTGAACATACCCTTTCGTATTTGCTGTTTTCACCTTACCAATCCCGGCTACTGGCAGTGTGCGTTATGTGATTGATGGTAACATTGCTGTTGGTAACACCGTGTTGTTTGTATTTCAAAGCTCTTGAGCATTTAAAATATTAGTTGCAACTTCCGCATTTCTATTTTCTATGTTTAAACTGACATCTGACTCGTTGGACTGCGAAACGTTAGATAATTTGAGTGTTTCAGTTTGGTTGGTATGAAGTAAGGTGTGGTGCTTCTTCTTACGTAGTGTACAAAGTTTTTTCGACACGCAGTTGAATACTGAATTATTGACGTTGACGTCGATCATCAATTGACAGAGACTTGAACTTTGTACAAAGATATAAATAACGCAGCGGTTTTGGCCCTTGTTTATACGCTGATATGTTTTTAGGTCCTCTAAAGAGTCAAGTCTTTTCTGAAGAAACTCCAAAAATTGTTGTATGGTGGGAAATTCCTCATCCCTGGAGCCATTTGCCCATTTTTCTCTTGTGCTGTTGTCTAGTTTATTTAATAACAACCTAATGATCCAATGGTCTCGTACTTCAGCCTTTGATCCCAAAGCCTTTAAACCCCCCTCAGAGGTATCAAGCAACTGTTTCAACGAAGTAGGATTAGATGAAAGCACTGGTGGCTGGTCCAAGAACGTTGTGATGAATGAGTTGATGATCTACTTCTTCCGACTATAGCGCTCTCGCAGTTTGCCAATGGCCTCAAAATAATGGGCATCGATAAGTGGTAGGTGTTTTATTAAACTAATGGCTTCACCCTTCAAATATCCCCACAAAAATTGAAATTTTTGGCTGGGAGTTAAATTTGTGAGATAATATTTGCGCAGAATAAATCATAAAAACTCTACCATTCCATGTAGTGGCCTTCGAAATTGGCACGCTCGTTTTAGGTAGCTGCAGTTCTTGACTACAGTGGTTGAGCGTGCCTTTTAAATTAATTATTGGTCGAGCTTCATCATGTGCCTTTAACCACTATCCAAATTTTGCTTCGATCTCGAAGTACGTATTTTCATTTTCGCCTGTGTCGGTCGCTTCCTCCGGTTTTAAAGCGAGTAACTCCTTATCTAGGCTTTTTATTTGAGTGGCAGTTTCTCGTGCCTCCGTCAGTCGAATGCTTACAGCTTCGGCCACTTCGTCATCTAGGAGGTTCAATGCAAAATCAAGAATTCGATTTATTTTTGCAATAAGAGCAGTCCGTTGAGGGACTTAACCTTTAATTCGCTTTTCTGTACTATCACACTATACTTGTTGATACACGACACGTAATTTATACAAAACCACGTTGTTTTATTTTAAACACTAACTGGTCTTTCCCGCTATTCAATTGTTTTTCACTAAATGTTTAACTATAGTCCGATGGTTGAATATTAACCGAAATCGGTTTTTTAAGACTCCTATAGTCCTCTCTTTAATATTGCGAGCCTTCATATGTTTATTATTAAACGTCTTCTCATTTGATTCCGAGGTACGGCTTAAGAGCATACCCAGCATCACCTAAAAATTAAAATCACTATATTATAACATTCAACTTATACCGAAACTAATTTTACCTAACAGCCACGTATTTGTGTCCCCATTATCATACGATCGTTGAAGGTGCATATCTAAGTCACTTGAATTGAGTCTAAAAGAATCATGACACGAATAAGGGTGGTTTGCATCAACATAAGTAATGGATATTTGATTATCACATACCTAAAATATAATAAGCTTGTTAACCTACACAATTATGTTACTTCAGAATAAATGAAATACTTACTATCATCACATTCAAGCTGAAGAATCCTTTCCGGTTGTAGTATAGATGCCTTTCTTTTTTGGTGGGTGCTGTAATTTTAACGTGTGCCCGAGGAAACCCCGTATTTTCGTCGTCGCTTGTTGGAAATTTTCTCATTTCTGGCCATAAATCCGTTTCCAGCATTGAAAAGGTGGGTTGCGCTACTCCCGCCAAATACTTGTTACCAGTACCAGTTTGGTAACCTCCTTCAGCAAAGAAACGCAATGCTGTAGCCAGTTTGAGTATGGGAGAAACAAACGATGACCGAACTGTTGCTTTTAACCCAAGTTCCGTCATACTCAATAAATTATTGAACGTATCCTTGCTGAGTCTAAAATTGTTGATAAAACTTAAAAGAAAGGTTAGGTTAGGAGTTACGGTACCCTACGGCAAGAAATATAGTCACAGATTTTCTGGCATTTTCAATGGATTAGATTTATCCCGCAATATTTTGTCCTGTACAGCTATTTGAGAATTTTCCTCGTCATCACTTTCACTATCGTAAAGTAATTCTATACTGCTCATCATTAAGTGCAAAATTAACGTATTTAACAAAATTGAGCCCAATTAATAAACTTCTTTAATAACTTATTAATAAATCTTTGGCAAAACATCTAAACAAATAAGATAATCTGCTGTCAAATTGGGGCAACATTTGTCAAATTTGAGCAATAATTAGTGTTTCCAGACGTATTTTTAGTTTCAGTCGAGTCCGCTTGAACGTGATGGGACTTAAGTCATGTCGCAAGAAATGAAACGACTATGGGAATTGGGGTGTGTAAGTTGTATTAGCAAAGATATAAACCAAAAATGTTGTTCCAAAAATTTCCGGTTAGCTAAACGGCGCAACCGTTATTTTTCTTTAGTCAAGACGTGAGTTAGTGATACTACATCGCTTTCCTGTACTGTAATTATACTAAAATGATAATTTTATTATAAATACTAAAATAAAACATTATTTGTTGAATTCTTGAGTTTGATGTGTCAAATAAAATAAAAGCCAAATGAATTACAATATTTTATAATAAAATTACAATCAACATAAATGAAATCTGTACAGTGTGACTGTGAAAAAATATGTGAAAAATATTTTTTTCTGTCCCGATAATAAAGCTGACTATTTCTAAACTTGTTAAGGACCGTAAACATTTTATCAACCATTTTTGTTCTAGCAATAGAGTTACTGTCTTATGGGTACCGGTTTATTATGAAGTTGAAAGTAATGATGAGAGAGAGCCGATTCCCCAGTCAAGGCTAGCTGGTGATTAACATTAATCGGTCCCGAACCAGCAGCTCCCTTATCTTTTATTAGCGGTACGAAGGCTATAAAAAACTTCGCTTTTAAAGAGCTAAGGCTAAAGTGGTGTGCTACTTCTAGTTGCCATACGGCGAAGCATTTTATTAGTGAGCCATATCGGAGGTTTACTAAGTTTTCTTAATCTTTAAAGAGGCCAGCTCAGAATACTGGTCGCAATCCTCAGTAGCCATGGCCATCATATTGACCTTGTAGGCAGTAGTCCAGCTTTCGAAAGTGTTATTAAAGCTAGGTTTGCACCATGGGCCCTAGTGCCGTTGAGCGCGGAACCTAAAGTCAGGCACGTGTTATCAACAACCAGCTATTTTTCAACCAACAATTCATACCAGCGTCGGATGGAAGGAAATTATAAACCATACGATTGAGATTTGTGCCACGTGGGATTTTGCGGAGTTTTCCAAAAGTGTCGCAGCAGTTGTGTAACCTAAAGACCCGGTTGCTATCTCCAATTTAATTTCCCTTTGTCGCCGTGATGATAAGCAATACCAAGGTCCTTTTTTTTAGTATACATTTTTATTTTTTTATTTGAGTTTATTTTTTTTATGTATACCCGATGACGGTCAATGTAACAGAGAGATATAAATTTTATTTTTTACAAAATAATTACAGTTAGTTTTCGTATTTAAATCTAGGTGGCTATTATTATAAAATTAACAGAAAAATATATACTTTACTCTAGATGTCTCTTTTTTTTTGTTATGTTTTAAAGAACTGTAATACAAATTAAATTATAGCCACAGAGTACATAATTACCCAGAGGCACATCTTTCATACTTGACCGAGGTATATAAACTAAATTAACATGAATTTATTTGAATTATTTTCAAGTATTGGGACAAAACGGGATAACGATATATACAACATAACTATGTTGATCTTTATCGATCCTATGATTTATTAACAAAGCAAATATTTTATAGCCCATCTCACTTTACATTAATATCGCAACCATGTTGTACTATGAAACAAAAAATGTATCATTGATTAATTTAAATGATTGCGCAGAAGCAAAATACATATGTACAAGATATATACAATTTGTAAGCAAGATCACCACTCGATATACAAAATTATATAAAATAAATGCACGTGTTTATCTATGTGTGTGTCGATCGGAAAAAAGAATATGAAATAATAAAAGGAAAAAATTAAAAAATCCTCTAGTGTACAAGGTGTATTAAAATAAACCATTTTTTTGTATAATAATAGACAAAAACGATTGTCGATTTCCGAAATTAACGTGCAACCTGTAGCAATACATTTTTTGTAAATATGAATGTCTCGACTGGATATGCGAAAATGTATATGTTTTTATTCTTACAGAATAGCAATATGTACTTACATACTCATACTCGTAAATATTATTTTGATCCAATTTTGTTTACATTTTGAATCCATAAATGCAATAATCATGTAATAATAAATATTTTTAGTTCTATCGATTCTAATTCTATTCTGTTATGTAGGTACTTTAATATTTATGTCAATAGCATAGAGTTAGAGGAGATTCTTACTCAATTTCAATGTTTCAAAATGTTAAATTTGTTAAAACAAACTTTTGAAAAAGGAATAGAAATAGTTAGGTGATTGATTGTTTTGATTTTTTAACCGGTCATTATCCTTTATATTTTATTGTTTTGATACTTATGTTTTTCATATTCTGCTCCTCATTTTCATAAAATTTTTTAATAATTACAATTTAATATGGTAGGAGGGAGGAAATGTAATCTTTTAATCGCAATTTAGGATTTGATAACAATTATGTAAGCATAAGTATTCATATAATTAATTGGTACAGAGACGATTAAATACGATGCCCCACATTCGAAACTTTTCCATTAATTCCGCCATATAAGGCATACATTTATCTGACTCCTACTAGGCCTGTGATAAAGGGGCAGTGCTTGTAGTTATAGGCCAGTATGATATATAGGAGGCAATGATAATATATGCAATAATATACATACATAGATTTATATATTATACGATTGTGATAGTAGTATGTGTGTATTACAGTTATGAAATCACTCACGTTTGATGTTCATAATAAATTTAGTTTGGATGTTTTCTTCGAACTAGAAACTGATTCTATTTGTGGACATATTGAAGATTATTAATATTATATTAATAAATAATTAGTATTAAAGAAGTTAAATTTGTCGTAAATCACCGGATCAGTCTCCGTTATTCTTACGTATGTATCAAACTATAGGGTCTATAATATCTAAAATATACAACAAACTTTATTTTATGAAAATATTTTATAAACATTTAGGTTATAAATAAAATATGGCATCTTCAAAAAGAATAAATACATGTGTAGTGCCCTGTTGTAAAGCATCATCATCCAAATCCACCTCGCAATTTTTTAAATTTCCAAGCGGCCCAAAGAGAAGTTTGGTCTGGATGACTTCAATTGGTTTATCAAAACAAACTTTGACAAACAAACATAACTATGTCTGTGAACGACATTTTTTGAGTGGATGTATCACTGCAAATCGTCGCTTAACTAAAAATGCGGTACCGTTTTTGAATTTAACAAATAATTCTGATATTGAACTATCTGATAACATACAAACACCAGTTGATGAGAGAATCGATATTGATAGTTTTGATAATTTATCAATTAGTAATTTAAACAAATTTACATCACAAATAACACAAACTGATCCTTTGGATGAGGATGTGGAATTCTTAAACATCATTAATAAACTCAACTGCGGTCATTGTGAAATAAAAAACGACAAAGATTATATTTGTCGGAAGTGTAAGCAAAATAAAAAAGATAGCTTTATATACAGAAAAAAATTAATTCTAGCGCAAAAGAAAATCAAAGAATTCCGAGTTAAATTTATTAATTTGAAAAGAAAATTTAATAATTTAACTAAGAAATATAAACAAATTCGAAATAATAGTGTGGATGAAATGATTGATCAAGTTAAATCGGCAAACGAGCCTACAAGAAATGTGTGTAAACTTCTCTTAAAGGAAGATTACTATTATAAAGAAAGCGACAAAACATTTGCACAATGTTTATACTATAAATCTGCGACGACCTATAAATATTTAAAATCAACGTTTCAACTTAAATTACCCTCCATTTCGTCAATATATTCATGGTCACCAATAAAATTCATTTCACCGGGAACAAACTATGTTTTGTTAGATCAATTAAAACATTTGTTTTTAAATATGTCAACAACATCGCGGATATGTGTTTTATCTTTCGACGAAATTGCCATAAGAAAAAATTTAGTAGTAAATCCTTTAACTAATAAAGTTGAAGGTTACTGTGATAATGGTAATAATAGGTCGAATCAGTTAGCCACTTCAGCAATTTTTTTTATGCTACGTGGTTTAGTGGGGAATTGGAAACACGTACTAAATTATACTCTAATTAATAATTATATCAGTGTTAGTGAACTTTCAGAGCTTATTTTAAGTAACATAAAATTGTGTAGTGACATCCTAAACTTAGAAGTGGTTATGTTAACCTGTGATCAGGCCCCAACTAACGTTGCGATATATAAAAATTTTGGTGTTTCACCGGAAAAACCATACATTTTAGTAAATAACAAACCAATTTTTGTGCAATATGACCCACCACATTTGCTTAAATCAGCAAGAAATGCCATTATAAAACATCAGTTTCATCATTCAGACTACGGTATCACAGACTTCAACGTAGTAAAATTAATTTACGATCAAGAAAAAAATCAAAAGGTTAAAATGTTGCACAAAATAACAAAGAATCATATGGATCCCAATAGTTTCCACTTTCCAGAAAATGAGTGTAAAACTAGCTGCCCAAATTTTAAGCAACACTGTTTCTTGTGCTATTCGGACTACTTTAAAAACTTCACCAGAAACGTTTGAAAACTATTTGGACCATGCTATACCTACGGCAATTATTATAGAACGATTCAATAATATATTTGATTGCCTTAACTGCCGCAACTTTTTTTCGAAGAATCCATATGAACAGCCACTCAAAGTTAATAATAAAATATACGCTTATCTAAAGGAAAGCTTGGAATTTCTAGGAAACTTAAAAATTTTGTCAAGTAGCCAAAATTATTTTAAGTTTATAAAGGGTTTTCAACTAACCGTATCTGCTCAATTAGAATTGGTGCAATATTTAAATTCTAAGCATTCAGTTGATTTTATATTAACGGGTAAGACTAACCAAGATGCATTAGAAAATTTCTTTTCTGCATTGAGGGGCAAAGGCGGATATAATTTCACACCGTCGTGTTATGAAATTGGAGTGCACTACGCAAATATTGTAGTAATGAAAATTTTATTTAATTCGCTACATTCTAATTGTTTACCAGACGATTCAGAAAATTTAAAACTAAACTGGAAACAATTTAAAGACGAATACAATAAAAGTTTAAAATTACAAGCTCCGGAAGAAAATGAAGGATCGAATTCTATTGAAATGTTGCTGAATTTGGAAGAATTTAGTACGTTGACAACAAATGCTATTGCTTACTAAGCTGGGTACTGTGTTTATAAAAAAATTGACTGTGATCGATGCACAGAAAAACTTTTAAAAACCGATGAACATATTAATGTTAACGATATATTTACACATGAAAAAAATTATAAAAAAAATCTTCATAATTCCAATTTTGGATCTTTAAAGGCTCCATCAGAACAATTGTTTGCAGTTTCCCAATTTTTAGTTAAAGTTTTTGAAATATTTTTTAATCAAAAAAGCTACATAAACAATATTTGTGATGAACTGACTAATTTCTGTTTAGCAAAATTAAAAAGTGAATTTCCATCATTTTTACCCAGTGAATCTGAACCATGCTTTGGCCACATTACGGTCTTATTAAAATTTTTTTTACTAGTTTTGCTTCGCAAAAATTGCAAGTGGGTAATAAAAGACCAAAGTAAAAATAAAAAACCAAATCCAACAACTAAAAATACTCAGGCATCCAAAAAATTGAAAGTTTTAAGCCATTAAAATGAATTTTTGATATTTGATTAATTATTACTTTTGTTTTAATTGGAAAAATCGCATCATTATTTTAAAATTAATCAATGCAGTTCCTCAATGGAAATTTTCATTGATTGAATGATTGATTAGACTTGTAGGACCAAGCGCTGGGCAAGTATCCCGGTTTGCCAGGCCACATCCTACAGCCGTTTACATATAACAATAGGTAAGGATAGGAAAGGTGTTTTTTTAGGAGAGAAGGACGTGTATGTGGCGTTTCGTAGTCCAAATCGAAAATATCACTAAATTCGAAGAGGCCAAATGACGACGGAATCAGATTATATCTTGTTTCCATGTAAATTAATGGAAAAGTTTTGAATGCGGGGATTGGGTAGCGGTCTGGTATAATAATTGTATTAAATCGTCGCTAATCCGCACACTATTAAATTTGTAGCGGCGCGATTCGTCATCACAACAATGCGAATCGTCGTCACTACAAATTTAACAATTGAAAATAATATAATCTGAAAATTCGCTAGAACTGGTGTGTACAAATAGTAGGACCTTCAGACCGCCTACAAATTTAAACTATTAAAATAATTTTAAATAATTCGGTCTTAATAATTAGAACTAAAAATATTTATTATTACATGATTATTGCATTTATGGCGGAATTAATGGAAAAGTTTCGAATGTGGGGCATCGGATAGCGATCTGGTATTATATCTGTATTTAATCGTCTCTGTACCAATTAATTATATGAATACTTACGCTTACATAATTGTTATCAAATCCTAAACTGCGATTAAAAGATTACATTTCCTCCATCCTACCATATTAAATTGTAATTATTAAAAAATTTTATGAAAATGAGGAGCAGAATATGAAAAACATAAGTATCAAAACAATAAAATATAAAGGTTAATGACCGGTTAAAAAATCAAAACAATCAATCACCTAACTATTTCTATTCCTTTTTCAAAAGTTTGTTTTAACAAATTTAACATTTTGAAACATTGAAATTGAGTAAGAATCTCCTCTAACTCTATGCTATTGACATAAATATTAAAGTACCTACATAACAGAATAGAATTAGAATCGATAGAACTAAAAATATTTATTATTACATGATTATTGCATTTATGGATTCAAAATGTAAACAAAATTGGATCAAAATAATATTTACGAGTATGAGTATGTAAGTACATATTGCTATTCTGTAAGAATAAAAACATATACATTTTCGCATATCCAGTCGAGACATTCATATTTACAAAAAATGTATTGCTACAGGTTGCACGTTAATTTCGGAAATCGACAATCGTTTTTGTCTATTATTATACAAAAAAATGGTTTATTTTAATACACCTTGTACACTAGAGGATTTTTTAATTTTTTCCTTTTATTATTTCATATTCTTTTTTCCGATCGACACACACATAGATAAACACGTGCATTTATTTTATATAATTTTGTATATCGAGTGGTGATCTTGCTTACAAATTGTATATATCTTGTACATATGTATTTTGCTTCTGCGCAATCATTTAAATTAATCAATGATACATTTTTTGTTTCATAGTACAACATGGTTGCGATATTAATGTAAAGTGAGATGGGCTATAAAATATTTGCTTTGTTAATAAATCATAGGATCGATAAAGATCAACATAGTTATGTTGTATATATCGTTATCCCGTTTTGTCCCAATACTTGAAAATAATTCAAATAAATTCATGTTAATTTAGTTTATATACCTCGGTCAAGTATGAAAGATGTGCCTCTGGGTAATTATGTACTCTGTGTTATAACACTTTGAATAAACGTCAAAGTTTTAAGTAAACAAATGAATAAGTTTTATTTGTTTACTTTCGCAATTATTTAATCAGGTATTGAATATAGTTAATAAAATATATAATTATGGACATTTGGATACCTCAAAGAAAAGTATTTTGATATAATATTACATAGCATATGGTGATAAATTTAATACAAAATTTAATTTATTTTCAGGTTAGAATTCCTATAGGAAACTATCAATATGTTACTGGAGTTGAAAATTGAATAAAAATGTTAAGTTACAATTATATAATATAAATTTTGCATTAAATATACTGATTCTAATTTTTACAGGCAAACAACAAAGATCATATAATAAATCAGCCACTATTGGAATTACAAATTAGATAAGTACAAAAATTATAATTACTTGCTAAAATGATTCTTTTCGTTTCTTTATTTTTATTTCCAGATCGTCGTGAACAGCAGTCATCGCGATCCAGATTGTTAAATATCGATTTGATTATATAAGTGAATAGGGTACAGCGTAGAAAATTAGCGAAACGAAAGTTAAATAAATAGTAATGAATTATTATACGATGATCTAAAAACTAGGTTAGACAACGTGCATAAATTATACAAGGAGTTTGTAGAAGTGAAAGATAAAATTTTGGATCTTGATGCGACAACTCCTTCTGAAATGGATGTCATCAATTATAGTTATTTTACAATCGTAGCCAAGATACAGGCGTCCATCCGTAATATCGTTGATCCTAATCCAAAGATGAATCACTTAATACCAAGCTTGTTTACGCTACACCAGATTTTAATCTGCTTACTCGTTTTTTCAAAAAGAGTTTTTTGACTTTTTATTAAGAAGCAGGTGTGCCTTAACCGTAGTTACCGTCAGTAAAAGTTTGTCTACTGAATGAAATATTTATTCAAAGTCTCAATCGTCTACCAAATCATTTTATATACACGCACCCTTTTGTTGTCGACTTGTCAAGGAGAAACCCACCGTCTCTTCGAGTGTTCAAAACTCATTGCACTTACCGTTATTTAGCATCGAGAGTAACTAAAGACAAAGTCGAGGTGTTTTAAATGTTTATCCGAAACAACGAAAATGTCCAATCTGTAATAAGTAGCACAATACTTTAGTACAAATGGATTAGAAACCAGTTAGCAATACTATATCGTCTGAAGCCAGCATTGATTTAAAGGCTACCACCGCACAAGTCTGCTGTTCTGATGATGCTAATACCGAAGTAGTACTAAAGTCATGCGCTAGAAGTAAAAACGCAATATTACCTACCGTGGTGTTACAAATTAAAGATGGATTCAATAGTTGGCAAGAAATCCGAGGTTTATTAGACTACTGCTTTTACTCGTTACGACTTAGCAGCTTTGTACTAACCATAACATAAAACTTACCACCCACCAATTTGAATAAAGCGCGTTTCTTTGCTGAAACAATGAATAAAACTGGTAGAGATTTTAAGGCTTCTAAGTTCTTTACATTGTATGTCAACTTTCCATTTTCTATTATGTTCAAAAAATGATCACATGCGCTGTCTCAAGAGTATCCAGAATGTTTCAGGAAACTGGTACCTTAAATTGGTGACCACATACCAGCCGGTATCGGTGTACATCTGAGAGGGACGATCGATTTATCCTCCTAACTTCGCGTCGATGTTCAGCAGGAGCTAAGACAATGATATGTAGCTATTAGCCCATGGACAGTAAGAAGACGCTAGAAGGAAGCCAATCTCACTCGAAGATAACCCGCTAGAGATCTAAAATTGAGAGAGCGCCACCGCAAAGAACAACTCGAATTTGCTCGCGAGCAATGGAGGCTCGTTCTATTCAGTGACGAGTGCAGAATATGGAGACATGGCAGTGATACGAGAGACCGGGTCTACCGGCATCCAGGAAAGTGATTTTCGCAGTGTTGTTTTGCTGAAATAGTCTCGTATGGTCGCGGTTGGTGCATAGCGTGGGCTGGCATATCGCTTGAGGGCAAAACAGAACTTGTTTTCATACCTGGTGGAGGCCGTAGAGCTGTTCTGAAGAGAACCAGTTCAAACATTAGACAAAACATTCTGTAGTGTATTTATATAGTAGCTGCTCGGAAGAAAGGCGGGAGAAAAAATAAAACTGTTACAGTTTAATATGTGCCAAAACGTACCCGAGCCCCAACGGCACGTGCACGTTCCTGCTCCAAAAAAGGCTCAGCATATCCTATATTCTAGACATATTAGGGAGTAACTTAAGCAACAGAAAAAAGGACCTGTTTTGACCTTAAAATAAATATATAAATAGAATAAAGCAATTTCGCTAAAAATGTAGTTATGTAAAATATGTTTAGCACGGCATTAAATCTATCTTCAATGTATCACCATCATAAATTTTATGTTTGTTTTACGAAATTTAAAATTTAATAGTTTTTATTTTATGTAAATATACTATATTTATATCTTTCGAATTTTTATTTATGTATTTATAAAATTTTTTATTATATTCAAACAGCAATTTGTTAATGTTACAAACCCATTGAACTGAATAAAAAATCTAACAAATTTAACTTTCAATGCTTGAAAATTTAATTCATACGAGACAATATACCATTATTGGAATATTTGATTATGCAAATCTGGTTTTCTATTTCATGTCACATACAAGTATTACGAGATGTAGTATCTATTCTATACACTAAACATATTAAAATTACACTATGCAATATTTTCTATCTACATAAATTTATGTACAATATAATATATTGTTTAGACTATATTAGAAATCTATTACATTATAGATTCTAGTTAGCTTTTGAACTTTATAGAAAATTACAAAAATGTAGAAACGAAATATTGATGACATCCAGCGTTTTGACCCAGTTTCTAAATTGACAATAAAATAATCTAATATGTACAGTATTCAAATGAACACGTAAACAATATTTGCTATAAAGCAATCTCTTAAACATTAATATTTTATTACCATACATACATATGAGCGACATTTTTGAATTTTTGTCAGGCGTATATTCGTGCAGTGTGGTTCCCTTTACTCTTTTATTTCCGTAGGGTTGGATCGAATAATAAAAATCGAAATCGGTTTTCTAAATTGGAAATTAGAGTTTATTTTAGGGGTAGGCTTTATTATACGCAAATAAAATCAACTTTTGATTAAAACGTAAAATTCTTTCTACAAAGTTGGCATTTTTCAAACGCTGCTTACGGCATCACTCATAATCAAAAATGTCTTGAAAAAAGAACTAGATAGTTCGTAAACATCGCACGTAAAATTGATAAATAAAAATCTCAAACATCATAGAAACGGGTGATGTCGTTACATTAAAAATAATTTTGTCCTTTGATGCCATTGGTATATAAATATATATATATATATATATATATATATATATATATATATATATATATATATATATATATCTGTGGCAACAACTAAAAACCACTTATGTAAGAAATACTCGATTTTCAGTAGAGCAAACACAAGCTGTTTTGTAGTTTTTTAAAAAATATTTAAAACTTAAAGAAATGGTCAATATTATCAAAATATTGGAATTTTTTTACACTTTTTAAAACTATTTTAAAATTTTCAAAGTATTTTCTAATTTTATAGGAATTTTCATTTGTTTTACTTAAGTGGTTTTACTAAACTTAAAATAAATGAAAAAGTTTACTTAAGTCAACATAATTGATTTTTCCAAAATGTATCAAAGTGAATAAAGAGTTTTAAGTTGAGTTAAGTTTATTTATTAAAATAAAAATATACAAAAGCGGACATTACACGGTCAGTAATAATGTCATTAATTACTGGTTAAGGTACTGAATCAATACTTCAGTTATGTTTATTTCCTTAGACGGTCAATACATTTCGTCAGTTATTATATCAGTACATGGAAAGACACAAGTGTGTTAACTGTTAACTTAAAAATATGGACAAAGCGTGCGTAGCAATTGTGTTAGCTTTAGCAGTGAATAAAAAAACAAACCGTAGTCAACGAAAGAGTAGAGTTTGGGTGAAAGAATGGTTTAGAAGTAGAGATGTATACTCCCATATAAATCTTTTGGATAAAATACAGATTACTGACCAAGGTGATTATCGGAACTATTTTCGTATGAGCGAAGATTTATTTAATAAGCTATTGGTAATGGTTGCTCCCTATATAAAACGAGAAGATACAAACATGAGGCAATCGATTTCAGTGAAACAGAGGCTAGCACCAACATTACGGTTCTTGGCTACTGGAAGAAGCTTTGAGGATCTAAAGTTTTCTGTTCTTATATCGCCAGCGTGCATAAGCCAAATTGTTATTGAAACATGTAGTGCGCTTGTTCATGTTTTACAAGATTATATAAAGGTAAGATAAATAAAACTTCAAAGTATTTTTGTAATTCTTTATTGACAAAAAACAATAAAACAAAAGCTAGTAAATTTAATAGGCATGAAAATGAAAATTGATTTCAAAAATTGTTCGTTTAAAGAAGGTCGTTATAAAATAAAAATTTTCAATTTAAATGTATTACTTAAAATTACTTAAAAATGTTGAAACTGACTGATTTTCGCTTTGATGGTCAACAGAAAATTGAAATGTATCACTCGATGGTACATTGGATAAAATTGTTTCATTTGTGTAATCCGAATCTGAGTACAACAAAACTTCAATAGGACTAGATTCTGAAAATCTAGTATCATGAGTTGGTGTTGGCGTTGTATATGGGGTGTCACGAGATGTATGATCTTCATTTATTCGCACAGAAGATTTATTTAATGTTCCCAATTGTGCTTCAAATAGAACATCGTTTATGGCTTTCTCTGCGAATAGTTTTTGCTCGGAAGGCAATGACTTGAGTTTCTTACTCCAGACCTTTGCAGTGTCTAGATCCGAATCGTTTTGAGATAAATAATCGCAAGCTAAATTCATTAACTTATTTTGTTTTGTCATATGATCTTTTTTGCGTTTGGTTTCTGATCGGAAACGATGATGTGACGAGTCAATTGAAGACTGGCCTGGACCTGAATTTTTATTTACATTTCTATTAGAACACGATGATTCAGATGTATTTTCTACCTGTAACATAAAAAAAAACATTTCAATTTCAGTTTCCAACAACCTGTGAAGAGTGGAAAATAATCGCAAGACAATTTGGAGAGAAGTGTAACTTTAGCACATGTCTAGGAGCACTTGATGGGAAGCACATCGCCATACGGAGACCTAACAATACGGCATCGTTGTACTATAATTATAAAGGGTATTACAGAATCGTATTAATGGCATTAGTTAATGCGGATCGGCAGTTTATAATGGTGGATGTAGGTGCAAATGGCAGAGTTTCCGATGGCGGTGTGTTATTTTATACAAAATTTTGGGAACTATTTCAACAAAATGAATTAAAAATTCCAGATCCCACCCAGCTTCCAAATTCAACAAAATGTTTTCCTTACGTTTTTGTTGCGGATGAAGCATTTGCACTTAATGTAAATTTACTGAAGCCGTATTCTCAGAAAAATTGCACAGCGGAGCAAGAAAAATTTAATAAACATTTTTCTGCTACACGTTGTGTAGTTGAAAATGTTTTTGGGATATTAGCTGCTAGATTTGGAGTATTCCAAAAGCCTATTTGTCTTGCACCAGAAAAGACGACAATAATTACTTTGGCTTGTTGTTATTTACAGAACTTTTTAATGAAAGAATCACCGCAATTTTACACATCCACGATTAACATGGAATCAAACAATTTGGGAGAACGCATACAAGCAAATTCACATCGTAATTCAGAATTCAGTGCAAAAGAAGTTAGAGATCAGTATTGCAATTATTTCAACAATGAAGGCAAAATTTAAAAATTCTATTAAATATGATTGGAATTTGGATTATATTTTTTGTATAATGTCTTAAAAAAACAAATTTTGAAACTAAATTATAATTAATAAATATTTTTCTTTTTGTTAAATAAACAAATTTAATACTCACTTCCAGTCTTGTTTCATTTTCTACTATAGATGATTGACTTTTTATTAGCTTTTCAGCAGTGTCTAAAAACTGTAAAGCATAAAAGACCCAAGACGAAGGCTTGTATATCTCGTGCACTCCAATGCCAGATCTTTTTGATTCTTCAATTTTTTTCGTCTCTTTTCTGTAATTTGAACGCAACGTGTTTATTTTTTTCCTGACGTCGTCAATTGTGGCATCAGATTTAATTTTTATAAAAATTTCCAGCAACTGTTTTAAAGCTGAAATTCGTTTATCTTTTCGCATATACAACGGATTTCTCGAATTCCACAATTCCGATAACTCTTCTAATTTTTCAATAAAATGGACTAATATGTCTTTATTATCACTAACTTTTTCTTCAACATTATTTTCGACGCTTTCCTCATCCATTTTGTATTTATTTATATCCGTTTTCAAAATAAATTATTAAATTGATACTATTAATATGTATTCTCTTTTTGCTCTTCAACAACACACGAAAACCAACTAAAAATACTGAGAACTGATTTACCGTTTAAATTACACGATCATTAATACTGTCAGTATCGTATACCGTACTGACGGAATTATGGAATTATCGGTCATTCTTCAATACCGCCTTTCAGTACTTCAGTATCACCATTACACGTTCAGTAATTTTGTCAATATTTCAAATAATGACATTATTACTGACCGTGTAATGTCCGCTAAAGAATTCACTTAAGTTAAACATACCATAATAACTAAAATATATCATAATTAAATGAACTAAAATTCATTATACGTAATCATTTTTTACTGCAATAACTCTTAATCTGCATCGCTTTCTGAATCAACATCAGAGTCTGCAGATGGTCCTATATTGCATACGTTGTCGTCGAGTATATTCAAATAAAAATTATGAAGCGTTGGATCTATAAATTGCAATAAATCCAAGAGGTCCTTCTTCTTCTCTTTACTTATTTTTAATGGAGCTGAATAACATCTAGATAGGATCCGAAATTGATACATTGTTCACTCCACGACGTCCTATGTTTAGAGTTTTAAATGGTTCATCCTCAGTTAAGGAATTCTTATATAAAACTGTTCCAAAATTTTTCGTGTATCGCAGCCATTGGACGTTTCACCAAACAAATTTATTTTTTTCCTTGTCGACCTTACGCAACATAAATTTAGTTGGAAGAATCTTTGCAAAGTCATAAAATTTATCCTGAGTCATTTCAGTTACTAAAAAGTTATGCTTTGTGCCCACTTTTCGGATGTATTGATACCAATCGTGTGGTATATGCATGTTTATTGACGTTCTTTTATTTTCCTTTCTATAAGCGCATGATCTGAATCACACACCACATGTGAGTGTGGCCTGATATTAAAAACTTATGGTCTATTATTTCTATGTGTTCTGAATTGGACATAAATAGAGAAAACATCGCCAAAACCATGAAATTCTTATTTTGTCCAGTACAGTTGTCGCTGTATAATACAACCTGCTTTGTATTGGCACCAACCGAATTCATATGTTGCAATAAACATGAAGCCATCTCGTTGCCTCCGCGACGCGCATCAACTTCATTCCACGTGTAACAATAGGGTTGATTGGTGGCGAGATCATGAACTGTAAAGATAAACGTCCAAAGTTGACGTTTGTAAAAGGATAGTGAATTCTCCAAGTAGGGTGTTGGCAAGCATTGTTGCAAATCAAACGCAAAAACTTTAATCGATGAATTAGTTTGCGCAATACGTTTGTCATTGATTTTACATTTATACGCCACATCCGCTTGTTCGTGATGCATTTTCTGGCGTTGAATTATATCATTTTGAATGGCATCATCAGTACAAATTGCGATCTGAATTTTAAATTTTTCACAAGTACTACATACGTAAGATTGTGGTTGTTTGAATTTTATATCCATTCCTAAAAAAATATAAGGAATAAGAAATGATTTTTGAATTTTACAATGCAAATAGTACAAACCTTTAAATATTTGAGAGTATTTTGTCAATGAAACTGGATTACTATATTGTTCTCTATACATCTTGTACATTTTTGCAACGCTTAAATCAGATAGAAAGTATCGTTTTTTGGTGTGACGTCTGGAATAATGACTTTCGTAGCTAGGAAAACTGTTTACGTGACATTTTACTTCATTAATTTTTTTATCAGAAAGCTTTGAATGTGACGAATCGGCACCTCGTAAATCAGATAGAGATCTAGTTTCACCTAGACTCATTTTCTTTTTTAATATAGTTTTTAGAACATTATCCGTTTCATCAAATGTTGTTCGAAAGCATTTTTGGCATACATCGATATTTTCAACGCCTATCTTAAGGTGATAAATACAAGAATATTTTCTGATTTTTGGGCGAACGGTACTTTTAATCTGTCTTCGCGTTTTTGGTTCTTCAATAGAAATTAATCCTGCCAAGTAAATAATTCTGGATGTATAGGATCCTAAATTCCAATACGTCTCAAACAATTGTTTTTGACTTTCATAGGAAATACGAGCAGCGCAATTTTTTCTACATTTATCAAGAGGCTGACACACACTTTTTCTGATGAGCCGACCTTTACCAGTTTTATATTCCTTACCCGTGTTTCGGCTATTTTGTCTCAGTCCTATAAGCTTTGATTTTGACATATCGTGTGGCGACTGATCTTGTATAATTGACGGCATTAAATTTCTTTCCAATTGTGCTCCCATTACAATTAGATTCTCCTCGTCAGACTCATTTTCATTAACTGATAACTTGGGTGAATAATTTGGATCATTGTCACTATCGTCATTGTCTTCAACTTCGCTATAATCAATTGTTTCTCTATTTTGGTCATTATAGATGATATATTTTTCCGATGCAAAATGTACTTTATTGACATATGACGACGATGTTTCGTTAAGAACAGGCGATAGAAATACTTCTGCCGAGTCCATTGACACAGGTTTTGCAGTATCTGTTGAACAGTTATATTATGTATTTATTTTAACCGGACTACTATTTAACGTATATAAGATAAATTGCTCATTTTTATTAGAGTCTTGTTCTGGTTTTTCTTTTCCATACTGAAGTGATGAGTTCGGCTCAGTAGTATTAACAGCTTCGTTCTCTCTACGCGTACTTCTGAGATTTTTTGATTTTGATGGTAACCATTTCTTTTGTTTATTAATATTATCTTGGGCCATAGACAGCATTAATTTTGTACGAAAAGACATCCTTATTATATAAAACAACTAACAATTTAGATGAAAAGAACTTAAGTAAATCAAGACATATTATAATGTTTTTAGAAAATGCACTTATTTCAACTTACCGTTAACCTTTATCAAATTGAAAATTTGAAAAAATCACTTATGTAATGATAATCACTTAATTTAATTTTCAAATGTATGAGAAAAATGTAGAACAATAACTTAAGTACACTTACAAATGATAAAAACACAAATTTGATTTTTTGAAAAAGCGCTTAGAACAATTTAAGTTTTTATTCCCAAATTTTAAAATCCAAAAACTACTAAATTTTATGTTTGTACAATCGCTTAGGTCAACTTTGTAAAATTATTTTAAATTTAATTTTTAAAAATGTGACTTAAGTGGTTTTTCGGTTTTCATTATTTCAAAAATTATACTTAAGTGATTTTTCGCTTGGTTATATCTTTGGTGTTAGAAACCCGAAATGTATGAAATTTTGACAGAAGATGGATTCAACAATAATCAGTTCAAATCTATTACAAACTCGATTTAGACGTAAGTTGACTTAAGTGGTTTTTAGTTGTTGCCACAGAATATATATATATATATATATATATATATATATATATATATATATATATATATATATATATATATATGTATATATATATATGTATATATATCGTCGTGTCCAAACAAGAGTATTACATCTGCAAACCATTAATTTTTTGAAGGGGTGTATCAAGTTTTTAATGTTAAATTTGGCTTAATTTTTTTTAAATAAAATTCTTGCCACACTTTCTGGAAAGAACTTTATCTAAAAAAAAATTTAGCTGAAATTAGCATTGACAACTTTAAAGCCTCTTCAAAAAAATATCGATTTGTAGATGTAATACTCTTATTTGGACACGACGATATATAATATACCAGGACTCATGTTGTAAAAAAGAAAGAAGTGTGTCATAGATTTTTTTTTTTAGAAAAATTAGATTGTTTTATAACAAAAATAATACATTATATTTGAAGCAGTAACAAATTCAAAAAACAACTTTTTGAAACACATAAAATAATTGTATTAATCTATTTTGTGGTAATTGTTTGTCACTTGCAAAAATCATGTGAGATCTTATAAAATGACTTTAAACGTATCTCTTCTGTGAAAGCAGGGGGAGCATGGACATCGGGAGGACCCAAAAGGTTAGGTCAACACCACTGACAAACCTGTCGGGGCTCCTCGCATGATAATGTATGGAATCGCGAAAAAGCGAAAAATTATAAGAGGCTTCTTGCTGAGGGCAAAACGTCCGGAAGTGAGACAAGGCTTCTGGCGATGCGGCCACAAAGGGGGGCTTATGGTCCCACTGAATCCGCTCGGATGAGGGTACTCCACCGGCACAAAAAAAGGCCAGGGGGAAGAATCTGTCGCGGCCGTCTCTGGTTCTGCGGTTCGGTCTGGAGTTACCTTCAGGCAGGCCGCAGAGTCGGAGTTCGTTGGGATGTTGCCCTCTGGTTTTCCTGAGGTTGTCCTCACTGGAGAGCAGCTTAGGGCTGTCCAGGAGAGCATCCTAGTTAAGGTGCTAGAGCAAGAGGCCAAGTAGCTTAAACCTAAGTTCCTTGGCAGTCAGCTTTGGCCTGGTTGGCTGGTAGTAACCTGCGCTGACCGGGCCACTGTTCAGTGGCTCAGGTAGGCTATTCAGACTATCAGCCATGGGAGGATGCACAGCTGATGGTGGCCGAAACGGAAAACCTGCCTCGAGCCACGATTGTGTTAGGCACCTTCCCAAATAGTGCTGAATTGCAAACGGAAAAGCTTTTTGGTTTTATCAAAAGCCAAAACTAGGGTATGCAGGCGATTAACTGGAGAGTGGTGAGGAAAGAGGCAAAAGGCTCTTCAGCCTGTAGCAAAGACCACTTAGGTGGCGTCCTTTTCCAGCATACAGGTGAGGAGAAGGCGGGAAAGAGAGCAGAAGGCATCAGGGGTTCCAAGGGGGAAGGCTCCGCAAGGGCTCCCCCCCCCGCGCAAGCCAGTGGTGAGGCCTGGAGGGTCTCAGGCAGCGGGGGCCAGCAGAACGGAGATGGAGGAAATTGGTCAGCCATCGGCCGGACAAAAAAAGCAAGCGGGTGGTGGCGGTGAAAAGGAGGCTGAGCAGGGCCTTCTGAAGAGACCTTCGGAAAAATGAAGGCATACATTTTCTGCCTGCAGATAAACCTGCATCATGCAAAGGCGTCTTCGGACGTCCTTTGTCGTAGGTTTATCTGCGAAAACATTAGGATGGCTCTAATCCAGGAGCCATGGGTGATAGGTAACCAGATTAGAGGTATACCAAATCAAGTGCGTAAGTTAATTTATCATAACGGAACTCAGAGTCCAAGAGCGGCTATTTTTGCCAGTTCGCAAATTAATTTTATTCCCATTTCGAAGTTAATCTCCAGGGACTTGGTGGAGGTTTTGGGTGAAAGAGGCAAACAGGAGGCATTAATGGCCTCCGTCTACTTTCCTGGAGACTCAGAGTTGATACCTCCACTGAAGTTAGTCGGCTCATAGCTCATTGCAAACACAATAGGCTGGCCTACCTGATAGGATACGATGTAAACGCGCACCACACGGTGTGAGGTACAGATGTTAATTTTTATTTTATAAAAACAAAGCGAAACAAACCACTAAACAAATTAATGAAGAAAAAAAAAAGAAAAATTATCACCGACAACTTTTTTTTCCCGATCAATTGTATACACTCCGAAATATTTCCAATAATTTTTTTTTGTTTGACCGGTGGTAATTTTAATTTAGGAATAAATAAAAGAAGGTATTAGAAGAAATTTATAGATTGGGAATACTGGAAATGAAAAAAAAGAGAGAAGGTTGAGGGGGATTGAAGCGGAAGAAATGGAAGAGGACGGACCAGTTTTTTTTTTGTGTTGAGTGTAATGATTTTTCTTTGTGAATAAAATAAAATTAAAATTAATTAAATAGATGATAAAATAAAATAAAAGTGGAAGAACAAAAAATCAAATAATTATTGTATAATAATAATAATAATAAAAAAAAATGATGAGCTTAATAAAGTTTTATTAAATCATCAAAGAATTTCTGTTATAGTGACGTTGTTAAAGACATAAAAAGAAAAAAAAAGAGGCGGATTGCTAAGCGATGGGTTGAAAAACCATGTGAAAATAAAAAAAAAGGATTAAACATAAGTTTTATTAATTAAATTTGAATTCATAAATTAAAACCATCAACATCAAAAAAAAAAAAAAAATAACGAAAACAATAAATAATTTTAAACTAAAAATAAAAAATAAAAATTTCTAAGTCGGCGTCGACGGTAGATCCCCGATTCAACGGGATCAAATTTGCAACGCGGCGAGGTTATAATTATTAAGTAAGGGGTTTTTTAGTATAAGATAAATTTATATGGGTAAAATTAAATTAAATGGTGATAAGTTTCGTTCGTTTGAATAATTAATAAAAAAATTTATTGTGAATAATAAAATATTTCAAGTGTTTTTATTTTTT
Source organism: Tipula vernalis (assembly GCA_958295665.1). Lineage (NCBI taxonomy): Eukaryota > Metazoa > Arthropoda > Insecta > Diptera > Tipulidae > Tipula > Tipula vernalis. Next base: position 275,202,852 of record OY282560.1, read on the forward strand.
TTTAAGTACATTTTCGTTCGGGAAATTTTGGTATGTTTTTTTTTTGATGATACAGTATTTGTTTTTAAAATGAGTGGTTAATTAGATTTAGTATTGGTTCTGGTGATTCATGACGCGATGTAGGTTTCAGTTATCTTTTTATTTTTATTTAATCAATGCAGCAAATTCAAGCATTTCTGAGGTCCACAAAGAACCATCCGTCACCACCACTGATTTCTAGCCGGCTGAGAAATGCTGGGTGGAACAACTTTTAGGAAAGTCTGCAACAAGTTGAATAAGCAGTAGCTTGTTACAGTAGCACGGACATCAATAACAGGGGTGAGTACCATTTTGAATTTCTGATCTCAAATAATGTCCATAGGGGAAGGAAACTTACTTTTATAAATGCGATTAGGTAAGAGGTCCTAGATTTGACACTTGCTAGTCCGCATTTCAGCGACCTGGTCAACAACTGGCATGTGTCTGAAGAGGCCTCATTATCGGATCACTTGCACATCAGATTCGATTTGACGGCCGAGACCATGCAGCGACAGGAAATTAGAATTCCAAAACTGACCGAGTGGGACTCTTATAGAGTCTCACTCGAATCAGAAATGCCCGCGGTTGTGGGGAACATAAAGTCTCCAGAGGGTTTGGAGATCTGTTCAAACCAGCTGCATAGTTCTATATACACTTGGCTTACGAGAACATCTGCCCAGTTAGGCGAAGAGAGTCCACAAAGATGGTCCCTTAGTGGAATGGGACGCTGGGTAAACTGAGAAAAAAATTGAGAAGATTCTTCAACAAGGCTAAACGCACTGGTGAAAGGGGCGAGTGAAATGGAAGATTGGCCAAGACTAGCTCTAAAAGGGCTATCTGGAGGAATTTCTGTGAGGGAATCAATGAATTGCCCCCATTGTGAGAGAATCAATGAAAGTCCTTTCCAGGGATCACTCAAATGACTTAGAACTTCTCCAAAAGCAAGATGGGAGGTTCACTGTAAACCGGAAGGAACTGTTAGAGACCCACTTTCCAGATTCAGTAGTGGTAGGAGCCCAAGAGGACCCGCATGAACCCTCAAGTGAGGCCTATGGGCCTCACAGTAGGGTATGGACCATCTCTGGAAAAAGGTTCACATCCAGCAAAATGTGATGGGCTATTGGGTCTTCAAACCTTTCAAATCCGCTGGAGGGGATGGTATCTTTCCAGCTTTACTTCAAAAAGGTATTGAGGAAATACTCCCCAGCTTGAACCAGATATTCCGAAACTGTAGAGTAAGGTTAATGTGGTTTTTAGACCAAAGCGGTAAGGGGGGCGGCCAGATATCCAGGCCAAGGCATATCGGCCAATTAGCCTCACATCGTTTCTATTGAAGACGATGGAAACAAATCCTTGACTATCAAATAAGAAGTGAGGTCCTTGGAAAAATCCGCTGCATCGGGACCAGTTTGCCTATCACACTGGTAAATCCTTAGTGATGGCCCTTAGCGGGCTAGTCACGAGGATTGAAAAAGCGGTGAGGGGGCGTTTGATAATACCTCCTGTGGATCGATAGAGAGGGCAGCAATGGAAAAAAAGGTTCCGCTTTCTACAATTAGGTGGATTCGTTCCATGCTGGAACATCGTGAGATTACTGCCAGACTAGGTGGCGAGTCAGTAACCATCAAGGCCATTAAGGGCTGTCTCCAAGAATGCGTACTATCTCCTGTTTTGTGGTCATTGATTATTGACAGACTACTGGTCCTTCTGAGTATCATAATCAGAGGCAAGTTTGATGAGGTCATTTCTGATCGCATGCAGAATGCACTCAATATAATATGGCAGTGGTGCCACCAGGAAGGACTCAGTGTCAATCCAAACAAAACTGCCATTGTTCTTTTATGGAGTCTCTTCTCGGACTGACACCGTTACACCTGCATGTTAAAAAGGATGCTGCAATTATGGCCCTGAAAATGCAGGCGGAAGGAAATATCAAATGAGGCAATACAGTGGGTCATCTGGAAATCCTTAAGGAAATTCAGATAGACCCTACCATAGGAATACCTTCTGACCGAATGCCAGATAAACTGGACTTCCACAAACCATTCTGTGTTAGGTTACCTGATTGAGATGTGTGGAGTGCAGGTGGACCATTCTCTGAGTGAGAGTCCATGGTACGGTTTACAGATGGATGAAAAACGGAAGATGGCGCGGGGATTGGAAAACAAGGGAGTGGCACTGCATTCTCGAAGTCTTACCGTTTTCCAAGCAGAATTACATGCAACAGAACTTTGCGCTAGGATAGGCATAGCAAAAGGCATAAACGATCCAAAGATTTATATTGTATCAGACAGCCAATCGGTGTTAAAGGCTCTTAGGTCTTGTACCGTTGAGTCAAGGCTAGTATGGGATTGTCTGAAGGTTATTAAACATCTGGCATCACAAATAAGGTAACACTTATGTGGGTGCCAGGTCATACTGGAATCGAAGGAAATGAGGCAGCTGATGGCCGCGCCTGTGAGGGTTCTGCCTCTCCATTTCTTGGACCAGACCCCTTCTGCGGCATCTCTAAGGGACCAAAATATCCAACACAATTCACCCACATCATCGATAACATGACTGTTGCGCAAACCAACCAGCCTAACAGGTTCCAAGTCTCTATGTACTCCAGCGAGCAAACCACTTCTATTACGATTCTCATGACGAATAAATTTACGACTTTTTTAAATACGTGGTACAAATCATTGAAAACTTCCGCAGAATTGATTGACTGATTTAACCATGTCTCGGTCAGACAGATAACATTAAAGCTGGTAGCCCGTATTGCAGTACACAACGTTTCGTCTTTAGACCCCTGGTATTTTTGTAGTAAAACTGCATAATCAACAAATTAGTTAACAAAACAATGAGATAATCTATAAAAATAGGGGAAAAAAGAAACGAAAACCAAATCTTAGCTGGGTTGTCTAAAATAGATTTTTTGGAATAAATGTTTCCGTGCGACGTATCCTTGTTTTGTAACAATTGTTTGGCTTCGTACAACGATTGTTTCTTAGTTGGTGAGAAGTGTTCCATTAAAAACTTTCGATTCAACTTGGAAGCCAACAGCAAAGGCTTTCAATTTTTTTTTTTTTTTTTTTTTTTCATTTTATAACATTTTAGGCTCACTCTACTCGAAAAACATGGCAAATAATTTAAAAATTGTTGCATGGAACTGCAATGGTATATTGCAACGACAAAATGAAATACAACTATTTCTTGATTTAGAAAAAATAGATATATGTTTATTATCTGAAACACACCTTACTACTCAAAGTCATATAAAAATCCGCGACTACGAAGTTCACTCAGCAGTTCATCCTAATAATAATGCACGAGGGGGCAGTGCCGTGATTATAAAAAAAGATATTAAATACCATCTGCAACAAAAACTTGAAAGTGATGAAATACAAGCAATTAGCGTTAGCATTAATACCCGCAACCACAAGTTAGTGGTATCCGCAATATATTGCCCACCTAGATATAACATCAAAGAGAATGCTTATACTCAGTTCTTCAAGCAGCTCGGTGAAAAATTTGTAGTCGGGGGTGACTTCAACGCTAAACATACTGACTGGGGATCAAGACTAACCACAACTAAAGGGAAAGAGCTTCATCAAGCAATAATTAAATACAACTGCAACTGGCATTCTACTGGAAAACCAACTTATTGGCCCAGTGATCAAAATAAAATACCAGACCTAATTGACTTCTTTATAACAAGAAAAATCCCGGTTGATTATATACAAGTGCAGGAAGGATTGGACTCCACATCTGACCACTCCTCTATTTTAGTGATAATAAGTGATACAATAATTACTAATGATAAACAGCCACTGTTAACAAATAAATATACTGATTGGAAAAAGTTCAGGAATGAACTAAACAATAGCATCATTTTAAACACACAACTTTCATCAGAAGAAACATTAGAACAGGAGGTGGAGAAGCTCGTCAAGGACATACAGGTAGCGGCGTGGAAAAGCACTAACACAACAAACAAAAAAATAGCTGGCAAATGCTATCCAATGGAAATTAAATCACTAGTTATAGAGAAGAGAAGTACCCGTCGGGAGTGGCAACGTACACGAGACCCAACCGTCAAAAATAGATTAAATAATTTAACACAACGAATACGTAGAGAAATAAGGGAATTTAAAAATAAATCAATAAATTCATACCTACAATCTCTCACCTATGATAAAGGTAGTGATTATTCATTGTGGAAAGTAACCAAATATTTGAAAAGGCCAGTTATGCATATACCACCAATAAGAACAAATAATGGTCACCTGGCTAAAAGCAAAGAAGAAAAAGCAGAAAAATTCGCGGATCATCTCGAGCGTACCTTTCAGCCAAATTTAACAACACTTAACCAACAGGATATATTGTTCGAAAACCAAACAACTATCCTGAGACAGGAAATTCCATTAACTAATGCTAAAGAAGTAAAACAAGTAATAAAGAACCATGTAGTACTTAAAAAATCACCTGATAACTGGAGAGATTCTAAAACAACTACCTAATAAAGCTATTAAAAAAATATCGGACATAATTAATGCTTCCTTCAGACTCCGTTATGTCCCTCTATCTTGGAAATTTGCGGAAGTGATAATGATACCTAAGCCAGGTAAACCACCAAGTGAACTGGCCTCGTACAGGCCAATATCACTTCTTCCAACTATGTCAAAACTATTTGAGAGATTGTTATTAAAACGAATTAAACCAGAAGTTGTAAAATCAGGAGCTGTTCCGTCCCATCAGTTTGGATTTAGAGAGGAACACTCCACAATCGACCAAGTCCATAGAATAACAGATATAATAGAAAAATCCTTAGAGGAAATAAAGATTTGTTCAGCCATATTTCTTGACATTATTGTAAATCTATTGATGTGTATTATATTTAGCTACTTTGGTCTACAGTGCCAATTTATTGTACTCTACCAATTTATTGTATGTTTATTGGGTGTTAATTTATTGTACTTTATTTTGGATTGTGTCAATTTATTTGTATGTATGGTTTTCTGTTTAATGTCGCTTTTGTCGAATTATGCAATAGTTTCGAGCTTACCTCTGGTAGGGGCTATTACCGAAACTATTGTTTGTTCGACTTGGTAATGGGAGAATGCAGATTTCTGCACGATGTTAGTTAAAACTATTCGGATATTCGAAGAGACAAGTAAGTCATGGGTGAGTATGTGCGTACGCACTTTTTTATCACCCTCTACGCTTTGCCGTGCGTAAATTAAGCTTAAATGTCTTTCGAACCTTTTTTGGATATGTGTTAGTAGGTTGGTTGAGATGTTGTATACTTACATAGATGATGAAATTGTGTAGCTGATCGGCTGGTTTATCTCCGTTTAAATTAGACTGCGTGTTATATTGAAATTGACTAAGACTTTATTTATAATTTAACTGTTTTATATATTTAATTAGACTGAGAATGCTTTATTTATAATTTAACTGTTTTATATATTTAATTAGACTGACTGAGAGACTTACATCAAATTTTGTTTGTTTATATACTAATTTTGTTATTACTTTACACTAACAATTTTGATGATAGAGGAAAGGTTTGCTATTTCAGTACTTTGATAGAAAATATATTTTCGCTAATTTGTTAAAAAATTCGGTTTTGGTTTTCATAATTTTGATGTGTTAGAATAATTGTTTCAGCAATTTTTATATTTTGTCGGTGTAATTCAATGCCTTGTAATTTAATGTATTATGGTTTTGTTTGTGTAATTCAGTGTGTTATGATTTTGTTTGTGTAATTTAATGTATTATGGTTTTGTTTGTGTAATTCAGCGTATTATAATGTTCTATATTTTATTTTGCTAACTTGCATATTTAAATTTTATTTTCTTTATACATTTTATATTGGAATCGCTCAACTGTAATATTCGCCTAAATGTTTGATTTTGTATTCAAGTTTAATTTATATGTATACATTTTGGTTTGTTTATTCATAATTTTTCTGTACAATTTCGTGTTGTTGTTTTAGTTTTATCGAAAGAATGTTATTACGCTAATTTGTCTTTTTTTTGTTGTTGGGGATTCTTATATGGAATGTGTAAAGAATGATTACTATTACGTTTTGTTTTTAATATGGGATAAAAATTGTGTTAATTCAAGGTCGGATATACAACAACATAGCGCAGGCATTTGACAAAGTCTGGCTAGATGGTTTAATATTTAAATTGGAGAAAACTCTGCCATTTGAGTATTGCGAACTGCTAAAGTCATACCTGAAAAGGAGATATTTTAGAGTTAAACAGGAAGGAGTTTACTCCAGTATTAAAGAAGCTAAAGCAGGAGTCCCGCAGGGGAGTGTCTTAGGGCCTTTCCTTTTCGTGCTGTTTACAAGCGACATACCGCAGACGAGCAATACAACTATCGCCACGTTTGCAGATGACACTGCAATTCTAGCTGTTGGTGACACAATCGGTGAAGTCACATTCAAACTACAAATAGCCGTAAATAATATACAAGATTGGCTAGCTAAGTGGAGAATTAAAGTGAATGAATCGAAGTCTACTCATATTAACTTCACTAATAGATCAATAGAACCACTACCTGTGACTCTCAATAATATCTCTGTACCATATGCCAATCAAGCAAAATACCTTGGTATGAACCTTGATGCAAAGTTAAAGTGGAAAGTACACGTGAAAAAGAAAGCAGAAGAGCTTCAGTTAAAATATAGAAAAATGTACTGGTTAATTGGAAGAAACTCTCAGTTATCCATTCATAATAAACTTATGCTTTATAAACAAGTACTCAAGCCGGTCTGGACATATGGTATTCAACTATGGGGATGCACCAAAATCAGCAATCAACAGATAGTTCAACGATTTCAAAATAAAGTCCTCAGAGGAATTGTAAATGCCCCTTGGTACACTCGTAATAGTGACCTTCATAGAGATCTCGGAATAGACACAGTCGCAAGTGAAATAAAGAAATGTGCTCAAAAACAGCAGGAGAGGCTCCATCATCACCCTAACATCGAAGCTGCAAGACTACTTCATCAAGAGGGTATAATAAGAAGACTCAAAAGACTAAAACCTTTTGAGTTGCCTGAATAGTCCGCACAATGCAACATCAACCAAAACAACACTTTATGTAAAGAACACATATGAGTGCTTTATTATTATATTGTCAGAGTCAAACGCTGTTAGTCAAAAATGACTAATTACTTTGTAAAAAAATTTTATTGTTATCATAAATAAAATTATAAAAAAAAAAAAAAAAAAAAAAAAAAAAAATTTTATAACATTTAAAAGCATAATCATTTTTAAACTCATATGAATTGGAGTCTCGACGATTGGAAATACGTTTTGTTCACAGACGAGTCGATATTCTTCTGTATTCAGCACGCATCATGACATCGATCGTTACGCGCATTACATGTGACGCATCGTGACATCGATCGTTACGCGCAGTACATTATTCGTGAAATGACGTTAATCTGTGACGGATTTGTAATGGTACGTTCATTGATGGCATCTACGGAGCTTCATTCAGTAACTGGCGTTTTTTAAACTCTTCGTGGTACATTACGGATATTTTAGAACCATATTTCGTATCTTCTGCTCCATTTATTGACGGCAATTTCTTTCTGGTGCATGACAATGCAAGATCTTACACTTCCGGTATATTCAGGGAGTATTTAGAAAATGGTGATATTCACGCTCTGATGTGGCCATTTCGCAACCCGGACGCGATTCCAGTCAAGCATATGTGCATTAATCCATTTAGACATTGAGTTTCGAGCTGTCGCTGTCAAGCTGTAATTCGTGGCATAAGTGGTAATGCGCATTATTGATGGATTGATTAATTTTTTCCCTAAATACGACTCTTCTTTAAAAAGGTCAAAGATAATTTGTTTCTTCAATGTAACGGTATTGTGGTCCAACATAATACCTAAATATGTAATTACTGTTTGAATGTATCTTTCTATTTTAAAAGTTGTCGTGAAAACAACTTCGGTGCTTTAATTTTGTGGACCAATGTACTGTATGTTAAATAAATAAATGTGTATTTACTAATAAAGAATCATTTTATTACGAGATTACTTAAGTGTACTAAAATCTGTTGTGATTAGTCAGTATCTATGGAGGCGCCTGAAAGTTAAATATTTCAGTCTTAGAGCCAGCCAAATCACGAAGAGACAAACATATTTTGTTTTTCAATTAGCTACTATGGATTTCAATTAGCTTATATTATGGTTAATAACGACAAGGAGTGATAAAACAAATTAAGTACTGCAACTTGACATAAATAAGCAAACAAAAAAAAAAAAGTTTTAAAAGCCGCACAATAAATCAAAAATGAAAAAAACGCGGCCAACCCGCAAATTAAAATTATAATGAAAAATTTGACACATTAAATGACAAACAGAACAGACTAATTTTTTGAGCCAAATATTTTATTTCTTTTTATTTTAACCTTAAATGTACCTTCATCAATCAATTTCTGTAACCGAAGATACAAACGATACAAAAATATCAAGTAATTTGTGATTAAAAGTTCTTATTTACCAAAAAGAAAAGGAACAGCATGATAAGATTATTTAATCAAAAGTTTATCTTTCCAACCAATTTTAATTCCACCTCATTTTTGTTTATCATGGTTATTCTGAAACTAAGGCGAAAATAAAATCGTACACTTTTGTTCTGATAATTTTTCTATTTTTTTTTTTTGGCATTCAAGTTTGTACATGTGTACATGTATGAGTATGTATTTGCGTATATCATGCGTTGTTAAAATTTTTCTGTGACTGAAAATTGTGGTTTTTAGAAATGGTGAGGGAACAGGGAAGTTTACAACAATTGATAATGACGCACATTTAAAGAAAAAATATTTTAAAATTATTTTCGTCTAGACAGAAAGATAATATATTTATATTTGGTATTATATTGACATATGTATGTACCTATGTGAATGTGTATATTATAGTGTTTTATTGTGTTGACATGGTATCAACCAGTGGTAAATAAATGTAATTCGTGACTACTTAATCAACTCGAGAGTAACAAATTAATCGTGAGTTTGTTTTATGTTCTCCACGAACATAAGCATACTAAATAAACTAGGATACTAAATAAATAGGAAGTAGGAAATAGTATTTTATTCAACGAACGTGAAATGATATTTATTAGGTACTTACAGGCGACAGCGAGTGTCGTAGCTATTCGAATGTTAAACCATTACACGCATTCCTGAAGACGATACTTTTTTTTTAAATTTATTGGGAATATACCTTTATTGTAATTAAAATTCGTCAACATTGGTTATTATTAACATCGAAGATATGTCGTAACAATCAAGTTACGGTCAATAAAACCGGAAACGTTGAAATTATTGTAAAATGATTGACTTGCTACTTTAGAATGTAAAAATAAGAAATATCTGTATTTTTTTTTTTTTTTTTTTTTGTGTTTTAATTTATTTGTTTGGCTTGAACGTTGCCATTCACATCACCAAGAATTTTTACATTATTTGACGTTTTGTTTATAATTTAGGGTTCGTTCCGAAATGTAAATCTTCTTTGTGTTGTTGCTTTTTTTTTTTTTATTTTTTTAAACTTGATTTTAAATATATTTTCTTTTACTTCCGAGTTTTTATAAGTTTTAGTTATTGCTCTTTCTCCCAATTTGTGATGTTCAGTGGAATTGTGTATCCTTTTCTATATGTCCGCTTTAATTTCTCTCAAATATTCGTTTAATTCCTTATACTGGTCTATTTGATTGTCCGCTAGAATATCCTGCAGTTTTTTGTTTTTTATTGTTTTATATTTTTCTATGATGCTGTCATATTTTTTACAGTCTTCTATGATGTGTCTGGCATCCTCTCTTGTATTGCATGTTTCGCATTGATCATCTTCTATTTTTTTAACTAGTTTTAAATATTTTTTATCATACGTATGATTCGTTCTTATTCTTGTTATCCTTTTTATCATTAATGCATCTAAATTTTTTTTATGGAACCATGGTTTATTTGTGATTGTTTCATTTATATTCTTCCTATGTTGAATTCCTTTAGTGTGCGTTATTTGTATAAATTCAGTATTCCATTTCTTGTACATTTCATCTTTGAATATTTTTATGCTGTCTTCTATTGGTGTACTTGTCTCTAAAATCCTTCTTGTGATTGTTCCTTGCTTCGCCGCTTTATCAGCTTTTCGTTCCCCTCTATAGCTATGTGGCTTGGTATCCATATTATTTTGACCCTTATATTGTTTATCACTTTGTAAATTTGCGATTCTAAATGTTTTAGATTTTTGGTTTTTCATGCAGTTTTTCAATGATACACAGGTGGATAACGAATCTGTAATTATTGTTATTTCTTTGATGCTGTTTTGAATGGCTATTTTTATTGCTTCTAGTATAGCTATTGATTCTATTGATTTGATGCTGAGTGGTTCTTCTATGTTGTAACTAAAGGATTCGTTGTTGTACTCATTGTATATTCCAATTCCTCTCTTATTCTTTACGATTGACCCATCCGTATAGCTTATCATTTTTCCACCATGTTCTCTTATGTATTCCAAAGTAATTTATTTTAACATAACTTTGTTATATTGGTTCTGTTTATGTATTTTTTCGTGTAAGTTTCTCTAAATTGTTTTGATTCTTACTGTTTGGTTCTTCTATTTCCTTCGATGGTATTTTATCCAATTGAATTTTGTATTTCGTGTTTAACTCATTCAATGTTCTGATTAATTGTTCCTTATTTTTTGCCCTATTGTTGTATTATTATATATTTGTTTTGCTGCATATGAATAATTGTATATTTCTATCTTCTTATCCACTGGTAGATCTCCTGCTTCTGTTATTATTGCTGTTATTGGAGTACTGTTGGTGAGTCCTAAGCATGTTCTTAGTCCTGCGTTTATTATTTTTTGTATTACTTCTTTATTTTGTTTACTAGTTGTTAGTATCGCGCTGTATCTAATTCTGCTTTCAATAAGGCTTTTCTGGAGATTTATTAGTGTTGATGGGTGTGCTCCTCCTTTTTTCCTCGCAAAGATTTTTATAATGTTTATCGCTGAAATGCATCGATTCTTTAAGTAATTGTGATGTTGTTTAAAATTTAGTTTTTTATCTAATATATATCCCAGCGTTTTTATCTGGTTTAGTTCTTCTATTTCTATATCGTTTATTTTTATCTTAATTGGTATTTCATTTCTTTTGTTGTTAATATTTATGAATGCTGTTTTGTTTGGATTTATATTTAGGTTGATTTCTTTTAGTTGTTCGTTAAATTTATTTAGTGTTTCGCCAATTTTTCTGTTTCTTTCCTGTCCTTGGCCGCTGTTATTATTATGAAATTATCTGCGTATTGTAGAATTTTGACATTGTTATTAGTTAAATTATGTAGTTTGCTCGTGTATATATTGAACAAATCAGGGCTTAAAGGATCACCTTGAGGAATACTATTACTAGTTGTTATTTGCACTTTATGTATTCCATTTTGAAATATTATCTTTCTGTTTATTAATGATTTGTATATCCAATTTGTGTACTCGTGTGGGAATTTTAGAGATTGCATTGTATCTATTAACTTATTTATATTGACTCTGTCGAATGCCTTTTCTATATCTGTTGCTATTATTATGGAATATCTTTTACTGTCTCTATTTTCTTCGATGATATTTATTAAGTTATTTATGTAGTCCAGAGTAGATTTACCTTTTCTGAAACCATATGTCATTTCCGGGAGCAAATTTTCTTTTTCCATTATTGTGTTCATTCTTATTTTAATCAGTTTACTTGTAATTTTTGAAATGGTTGAGTATAGGTGAATCCCTCTATAGTTTTCTATTTCATTTGGGTTTTTGTTTGGTTTAACTACTGGCACTATTTTTATTTCTTTCCATATCTCCGGGTATTCTTGTCTTTCCCAATCTTTATTTATGTGTTCTGTTAATTTTTTAATGTGTGTTTCTGGGAGTTTTTTTAATATTTTGTTTGGTATTTTATTGATTCCTGGCGCCGTATTTTTACTGCTTCGGATTATTTGTTTTATTTCTTCTAAATTGAATTCATTTCTATTTGTGTGTGCTATAGGTAAGTTGATCCGATTGTTTATGTCTATTTTGGATGTTATTATATTTTTCCTTGTGAAATTTTCCATGTTGGTTATGTTATTAAAAATATTGTTCCTTTCTCCTTTTTTATTGTTGAATATTCTGATTTTTTTCCATAACTCCTTTGTATTCAGCTCTGGGTTTATATCTCCAATGAATTCGTTCCATGTTTTCTTTTTTTCCTTCTAATTTCAAGTCTTAATTTGCTCGTAGCTTTTTTTAATTCCATTTCGATATACATATGTATATATTTCTTTTATTTTGATTATACTGTTTGAGTTTTTGTCGTTTCACTTCCCAGAGTCTCCTGATTTTTTCCGTCCACCATACTTTTGGTATATACATATTTATTTTTATTTGATGTTTCTATTGAGTTATTTTGAATTATTTGTTGTATTTCCTTCTCGTAATCTATTAAGTCGAACGTATGATCCGGATTTAGCTCAATTATTTGTTCTGTTGCTCTTTTAAAATTTATTCTATTTACCGTTTGCGAATTATAGGCATTCTTGTCTTCTATATTAATTTTGATGGGGAGATGATCTGTATATCCAATTTTTGTTTTATCTATTATCCATTCTATTTTATTTATCATATCTTGAGTGGTTATACTTATATCTATGGTCGAGCTTTTGCCTTGCGGACCTATCCAGCTATGATCTCCATTATTTAGAATTGCGAAATTTGATTTTGTGATAATTTCTGCTAAGATTTTTCCTCTCTTGTCTTCTTTTCTATTATTTTCCCAAATTGAGTGGTGTGCGTTTACGTCTCCTAATATTATGGTTTTCTCGTTTTGATTATGATCACTTATTAGCATATTGAATTTGTTATATATCACTGAGTTGTTAATGTTTGGTGGAATGTAAATTCCTATTATATTTAATTTGTTATTGTTTGTATCTATTACTTGTATTTTCAGTGTTTCTATTGGTTCATATTTCTCTGAATTTTTTATTTCTTTGCAGTTAAATCTGTTGTTCACCAAGAAACCCACTCCTCCATAGTTGTCTGGTCTATGTTTAAAAAATATATTATTATTTTTGAATTTCATGCCGTGATTTTCATTTGTCTATGTTTCACTTATGTAGGTGATGTCAATTTTATTATTAATCATATATTGCTCTAGCTCATCTTTATTTTTTTTTAGACTTCTTATATTTATTTGTATTATATTTATATTATTGTATGGTTTATTCTGCATTTTTATTGTTAGGTTTTTGATGTTGTTTATTTATTAGATTTACTGCTTTGTCCATATCTAGCAATTGCTGTAGAATTTCCGTTAGTATAATGTCCGATTTAGGTTCTGAAGTTCCTGTTGCTGTGTTTAGATAACTTTGTGTTGTGACTTGTATTTTTCTGTTAATTCTTATTATTTCAATCATTTTATCTTCTACCTCAATGATTTCGTCCTTTAATTGTTTATTTTCTTCTTGCAGTTTGACTCCTATTTCTTTTAATTCTTGTTTTATTTTCTCGATCCCATAGCTATTATTGTTGTTTTGTCTACTATAGTTTGATGTAATGCTTGGAAAATTTTCCATATCTAAGTTGAATTCTCTTTGTTTTGGGGTTATTATCATATTCCGAGCTTCTCTGTATGCAATCCTTTTAGTTATCATCATATATTTTATTTTATTTTGGTTCTTAAACTCCTCGCATATAAAACTATTCGTTATATGACTTTCACCACAATAATAACATTTTGTCGCATTCTCGCATGTTGTATTTGTGTGTTTTTCTTCCGCACAGTTGGAACATTTCTGTTTTCCTCTACAATAATTTGGTGTATGTCCATATAATAGACATTTTTTGCACAGTATGGGTTTGGGGATAAAATAGGCCACTTTCCGTCTTACTCCATAAATGTTAATGCTGTCTGGTAGCGTTGTCGTTCTAAAAATGATTTTTATAGCTGTTGTTGGCTCTAATTTCTGCTCTTTCATATTCCATCTATTTATTCTTTCTAACTTTGTAATTTTAACCATTGTATTTATATTTTCTTTTAACTGTTCGATATTTAAATATTCTGGAATTTTATTTATGTAGCCTACTGACTCCAGCATGAAATTTGTCACATACGATGAGTAATGATGTATTTTTTGTAAGTCTACATTTTTTAGAATCTTGTTCGCAGTTTCCATATCTCTAGTCTGTGATGTCCTTGACTCTATTTTTTCCGAATTGTTTTACTGTTAATATTTTCCCGAGATTCAATGAGTTTAATTTCTCCGCTACTATTATATCCTCTATATCTTTTTTTTCTATAATTAGGAAGAAAGGGCCTTGGTCTCCTGGCATATATTTGTTCACTTTTTCCTCATCCTTTTTGGTTAATATAATTTTTTGTGTAGAGATTTCCGTTTTATTTTGTATTGTCTTAGGGTCGAATCCCTTAAATTCGTCACTCTCACTAGATGTTTCCATTTTGTTTTCCTCCGCGTCTATTATATCTTTCTTGTTCGTCGCCATTTTTTTCTTTATTTTTGTTGTTGGATCTTTACTTTTATTTGTATTTTGTTGACTTTTTTTTGTTATGAAATTTTTTTTTATATTCAGTTTACTTTTATTGAGTTTTAATTCTTTTAAATCATTTTTGTCTTTTTTAGTTATTTTTTTGTAAATTGTTTCTTCAACATTTTTTGACGCTCGCGCGTCCTCCATTAATGGTTAAAACCACTCACTCACTATTTAATTTTTATGAATTCACTTTTATTTATTTGTCTATATATTTTAAAATTGTATTTACTAATTTAAATATAAATTATATTTAAATGTATTTATTAATATCTGTGATTTTTAATTTTTTTTTAATATTACTTTTATATCGCTAAAACACGTCTATTTCACTTAACTGTCGCCAAGGGAATGAAATATCTGTATAATTTGTTAGTTATTCACCCCGATTATACAACTCGCAGGATTGACTGCGGAGGGAATTTTATTCGGATTTGACGTTTGACGTATTATTGAATACGTCGAATGAAAAGTGAATGAATGACGGTAATGCAGTGCGAAAAATTGGTATTACTGAATTCGCGGTTGAAACGCGCTCTATACAAAAAATGTCATTGTAAATACGCACCATATTTAATGCTGATTTCAAGCTGTGTGGTGGTGGAAGATTTTTTTTATCACGGATAAAGCGTTAGTTGTAAATTTTAATTACCAAAAAATTAAGTATTTAGAGGATTTTGGTACGTTTTGATAAATTGTAACCAGAGCCCAAGTCTTTTTTATAGAATGAAGTGTACCTAATTTGAATGGTAATTATATTACCTTTCAAGCTAATATAGTCACTACCTGAGAACATCTCTGAGATTCGTGTGATTTGGCTTAGTGTAGTAGCACCTCCATACAGATATTGAAAAATTTGGTACGTTTTGATAAATTGTAACCAGAGCCCAACTCATTTTTATCGATATTTGATGCTTCGAAGTCCCCTTTCTAGGTAACTTAATCATTCTTTATTTTTGGCTTAATATACTGTGTCATGTCCTGTCCATGTATACTTATGTTATATGAATTTTTCCCTGTTTATTAATTTTTAGAACATATTTTTAAATTGAGCTTAATTCAATATATTAATTTATCTGAAATTAATTGTGAATATACCCAATTTTTATTGTTACGTGGATCCATAATTAGAATGATTACATATATTTTATTTTAATTACTGCTTTAAAAATAATGTACAAGTTTACTTATATTTAATTGCGATATATACATATAACGATACACCTATGTATATATGTTTATATCCTGGGATGACTAAAAATATATACTAGCATTTCAATGATTTCTTGGGATGGTACAAAATAATAGAATGATAATGATTTCCTGGGATAGTATCGCGACAGTTTAAGTGTTAACAATTTCGTTTTCCTGGGATGAAAATCCTGGGCTAACTTTTTATACATCCAAGAAGGCTGAAATTTAGTGATATAACCAACCATGAATTCTGATTATTTTTTATTATTTGTTTATTATATTTATAAGTTTAAGCATTTAATCAGTGATAATAGCCAAGAAGGTTGAAAAACTTTGTGATTTACCCAACCTATGACTGATAATTTTGATATAAATATATGTATACATCTTGTTATATTTAATAAATAAATGAAACATTTAAAATTAATTTTTTTTTTTATTTTAAAAATTCATTATTATTTGGTTTCTAAATTCATTAGCCTCCCTGGAGTAGGTTTCGTCTTCATGTGAGTTTGATTCATACTCCCTTGAATTGGTAGCTTTTCGAGTTCGGGGTCTGGCACATTAAAATGGATCCGAATATTGTGCAATGCTGCTGCTACATTAATTATTCTCACAGCTTTTTCTGAAGTGTAATATAAATGACGGGCTACACCAAGAAGACATCTACACCAGTTTTTCCATACGCCTATTGTGCGCTCTATGATATTACGACCGGAACTATGGCCCTTACTGAACCGGCTTTCTGATGTGTTGACTCCAGCACTTCTAAAAGGAGTAATAAGCCAAGGCAACAGTGGGTATCCAGCGTCGCCTTTTAAGGTTAATTAATTTTTAGGAACGAAAATCAATTTATAAGGTTCAAATGCATCGCCTTACCAAGCAATCTATGGTTCCTATCGCCATTGTTGTATACAGACTGGAAATACTTTGAAGCATCGCTGTTGCCCCAAATAAATGAATCGTGACTCGCGCCTGCATAAGTAGCGTCTACACATCGTATCCGTTGTTTATGGTCACAAATCTATAAACAAAAATATATAAAATAACAGAAAAATGTAATAAAGTTTGATTCATACTATCATCGCATTCAAACTAAAAAAACCCTTTCCGATTACAAAAAAGGTGTGCGTTGTCTCCTGCTGGCTTTGCAATTTTGATGTGTGTTCCATCTATACACATTATAATACCCGGAATTTTACATTTCGAGTAAAAATACAGCCTAGCTTCTGGTTTCTCGGCTTCGCTCCCAACGAACATCCGTTGGGACATCCCAACAAAACAGTATTGACCGACACCATTCTGGTACTCGCCTTCAGCCAGAAATCGCAAATCAGCGGCCAATTTAAATTCTGGTGTTATGGTCGATGATTTTACTACTTTTGGTAATTGTCTTTTTACCTCTTTTAAAACATACCTAAAGGCAGATTTATTTAGCCTAAAATTTTTAATAAATCTAGAAAAGCAACATTTATTAGCAATCACAACAATCACAAATCAAAAATATTCGTTACTTACTGGACGTTTGACAACTGGAATATGTCTTTGTGCATGTTTCGTACGGCTTTCCTCATTTATTTTCAATTAATCGACGGTTCTTCATTGTTTAAATTTTAAAACAGATTTTTTTATTATAATTACTTTATTATTAAATTAAAGATGATATTTTATAAAATTCAAAATATTAAATTCAAGCAAAATTTTGACAGCTAAGGAAATGCAGTTTTACTGCGAATCGATATTGCAGTTATCCGTCGGATTCAATAATGGAAAAAATTTCAAATGCGGATCGAATGCGAATCGGATGTCTTCTCGCCGCGGTCAATCCGGCGAGTTGTATAATCGGAGTGATTAAATATCGTGCTCACAACAACAAACAACGAACGAAAATACAAAACGAATTATATTTGTATCGCGCATGGATGCGGGTCGCATGCTGCAAGATATAATAGCTTTAACGGTGACCTTCATACACATTCCAGTGTGCTAAATTTTGTGGTCCTTGACACATAAATAATTACCGCGTTGCCCAGCTGATTTTTGTTTTGTTTCGAAGTTTAATTACTCTCTTTATTATTAAAGTTTCGTAAAGATACTTATTTGGGTTGGACACCATGCAAAGTGGGCAAGAAACGACTTTTTGTTGACAAAAATCTTTCTTAAATCACTCTGAAAAGAGTAGGCTACAACAAGTCACTGCTAATTTTCCATTAAATTGTGATTTACCCTAAAAAACGCAAAGGATTACTGTTTGGAAATTATTAATGATAGAAATGTAACTAAAGACATAGATGTTTGTTGTTTATTATTTCAAAGATCTATTCGAAATATTAAAGCATAAGACCATATATCGAAAAATTATTAAGAAAGATAACATTGATCTTGTTCCTGCGGCCTCTCAAAGCTAAAAATGTATTTTTATCGGCTGAGAGCAAAACTAAGACTTGCAAGTTCTTTTGTTTTGATAGTAGTAAGTAATTTTTTGCCTATTCTACTTTTGTGTATTCGCGGAAACTTTGTCCTAAATCTGTCCTAAAAATCGTAAATAAAAATTATTATTTACATGAAACTCTTGTTATAACGAATTTCTTTAATAAGAATAATAAAAATTATTTAAAAATTGTATGTAATACACAAATACGATGGAAGTAAGATGTTACCTTTTATATTTTCTTTACAAATTAGTATAGCTAATAATATGAAAAAATGATTTTCCCAATTTCCTTGAGAAAATCCTAGGAAGCTGACACCAAAGTGGCCTATATATAAAGTTGGCGTAGTAGCTAGGCTATCCGAAACAAGTTTCAGTTTTGAAAAAAATAGCGGATTAGGGTGTTTAGGACAACGATGTTTAATACGATCTCTCCCAATAAATACATAAAACCGTTCACGTTTATTTACATTTAACCGATCAGCAATTTTTATTTTTTATTTTTTCTATTTATGACAGATGAAAATATAAATTTTGAGGATGTTGCTCAAGTGGCGGAATTACTATGTGATGTGAAATACGAAGTCGGATTCCAGTAATGTGATGAACGAGTGGAAGCGGATTGCGCAAGTGTTTTATATTTTAATATCAGGGGTTTGAAGACGAAACTTCGTGAGTTGGAAATTTTTCTTTCATTTTTTAATTATGAGATCGAAATTATTGTTCTTGTTGACTCATGTTTGCAATCTAATGAGGTATTTTTAATAAATATACCAAATTATGATGTATTCCATAGCCGTCGTGATGGTAGGGGTGGTGGTATATGCGTTTTGATTAAGAAAAATATTGATTGTTAGTTCTGAAATTATTTAAAACAAATATGCATTTAATTAGTATATATAGAAGCCCAGGATCGCAAATTGACAAATTTCTAAACGAGTTTGAAGGGATTATGGAAAGGTTTCCGAGAGCAATGGTGTTAGGGGACTTTAACTTAAATATTTTGGAATCAACAAACTCTAAAGTGGATCAATATTTGGATATTTTATCTTCAAATGGTTTCTTAGTAGTAAATAAAATGGATCCCAAATATGCCACTAGGATATGTAATAAAACTTCAACCGTAATCGACCATGTTTTAACAGATCAAATTGGGATAATACGTAGCTTTTCATTGGAGGGTGTATCATTTTCAGACCACAGAGCAATTCAGATCAAAATAAGCTTACACGTTGACAAAAATGAGCAAGTTCACAATTTAAAACTTTTTAATTATAATTTAGCTGAAATTAGTCATTTGTGGGAAAACATAGACAAGTGTCGTAGTCTGGACGAACTCATCTACGATCTTGAGAGAATGGTTAAAGCATATACACAAAACAAGCCAGTTACTCGATGATCACGCTTCAAACAACCTTGGATGACTCAAGATTTGTACCAAGATATTAGGATGAGAGAGAAATTATTTAGGCTTAAAATCAAGTATCCAGATTGCAAGTATCTGAGTGAAAAGTTTAATTATCTGAAAACCACTATTGTAACCAGAACTCGAAAAGCTAAACGAGAGTATTTTTCATCTTAATTAAGTGGTAACCAAAAAGATCTCCCTTAATATAGATGGTTTGATAGTTGATGAACCTGTGGCAGTGGCAAATGAGATGAATTCGTGTTTCATACATGCGTGTGATTTTCCCTGGCCACCTGTTAATTTAGTTATTCCAGAACAGAATGTGGATGTTGAATTGAATCTGGGTAATGTGAGCGAAGAAGAGGTAACTCATATCATTAAACATTTGAAGACGGCAGCAGCTTTTGGACGGGATGGGATATCAAGTAAGTTCCTTAAATTTTTCCAAGAAAAGTTGAAGAGAGCATTAACCCACTTGATCAATAATTCAATCGCACCAGGATATTTTCGAGATAAACTGAAAATGGCAAGGGTTGTACCAGTGTACAAAGATGGGGATGTGTTGTTGCCGACTAATTATAGACCTAATTCTATTTTAAATTCCATATCCAAAGTATACGAAAAAATTTTGAAAGTTCGCCTTACACATTTTCTAAATACTAATAACATTATTGCTAAAGAACAGTATGGTTTTACTATAGCATCTAGTACACAAGCGGCATGTCTCGAACTAACACATTTTATTTCGGAGAATATTGATAAAAACAGATTGTAGCTTGTCTTTTTCTAGACCTAAGAAAGGCGTTTGACTCGGTAGATCACGACATATTGCTCCTCAAGCTTCAGGCTTTGAAGCTTGAGCTGATGCAGTTGTCTTGGTTCCGGTCTTATCTTACTTCCCGTCCTCAAGTTGTAGCTGTAAACCAGATAGAAAGTGATTCGTTGCATATCACAAAAGGTGTACCACAAGGGTCCATACTTGGTCCGGTTCTTTTTAACATCTACATTAATGATATCTGTAAACTAAATTTCAACGGAACAATTCAATTATATGCTGACGATGCGGTTCTCAAGTATAGTAACACAAATCAAGGAAATCTTTTTCATGAATTGCAAACGGATCTGAACTTGCTAAACCTGTGGCTCAACGAAAACAGACTTCAACTAAACGCTAAAAAGACTACATTTATGATTTTCACAAATAAAAAAATCTCAGAATCTGCTAATGAATACAATATCTTTTATGATGGTGTTGTAATACAACGTGTTGAGGTTTTCAAATATTTGGGTTAATTCTTGGATACCAAACTAAAATGGAATCACCATATTATGAGATGATCAAATCCAAGATTCGTCCGTATATATTTTCGATCAAAAAACTTAAGCAAATTTTGCCCAGAGCTTCTCTGTTACTTATCTATAACTCGTTCATCTTAACTCAATTAACATACCTTAACCCCGTATGGGGTAGTTGCGCTGGATTCCGGCGAGAAGAACTAGAGGTACTGCAAAAAAAAATCACTAAAACACATATACCATCTGCCACTGAACTTTTCCAAAAAATACCACAACTAAGATTCACGAAGATAGTAGAATACGAACTCTTAATAATAATATTTAAAATTCTTAAAGTGTTAATTAAGTTTAATCGACCTCTTCTTCACACCTCTGATATGCATTCATATGGGACAAGACGGCGATCGCATTTCCATCTCGACTTCTTCAATACGAATTCAAGAGAGAATAATATTCTATATAAAGGACTTAAAGCGTATAACGTATTGCCTCGAGAAATAAAAGGAATTGAGAATATTAAGTTATTTAAGAAATGTCTTAGAAACTATACCTTAAAGGTTAATAAGAGTAATGTAATGATTTGCTGATCTGATTATGGTATTCCAAATTTTATCTTCTTTTTTAATGCACTATTTTACTATTGTCATATAAATTTCAACTTAAAGTTAGATTATATTTTATTCGTTTTTCATTGTTCAGTGCGCTTATTGTAAAAAACCGATAGTTACTTACAACAATATGTGTTATGTAACAAAATATTTTGTAACCAACTAGTGTTGTTAAAATAAATAATAATAATAAAGTAAAAAAAAAAAAATATAACAAATATTATGAAAAAATAATTTTCCCAATTTTCTTGAGGAAATCCTAGGAAGCTGACACCAAAATGGCCTATACATTAAGCTGGCGTAGTAGCTAGGCTATCCGATAATAGTTTCAATTTTGAAAGAAATTGGGGATTGTAGTGTTTAGGACAACGATGTTTGATACGATCTCAACCAATAAATATAACAAATATTATGAAAAAATGATATTCCCAATTTTCTTGAGAAAATCCTAGTAAGCTGACACCAAAGTGACCGATATGCAAAGTTGGCATAGGATCTAGGCTATCCAAAAACAGTTTGGGTTTTGAAAAAATAGGGGATTAGGGTGTTTTTTACAACGATGTTTGATACGATCGAAAGAAGAAATCGTTGAACTATTCGAAATATTTTGTGTGTTAAGCGTGTCTAGGTGCCAAAATAATAAATTTTTAAAAGCGCAAAAAAGGTATAAGGAAGTATATAAAGGAGGTTATATTCAAAAGATAAAGGAGGATATAATCAAAACAAAATCAAGTTATTCTAATCCTTTGCTGGCAAAAATAGCCGTTAAAACTAAATCGAACTAGTCAGACGATATAGAAGTTCACAGTGATCTTAGTTTAAGTGAAAAACATTCAGAAGATACACTGTTTTTCCTAAGATATAATAATATATTAAACAAAGTTATTTTTGAACTGTCTCAATGCGACTATGGTCTTCCTAATAATTTGTATTGCGCGGAATTTATTTATTTTTGTGTTAGCAAATATATGAAGTTTCTGCCATTATGGAGTACAATATTTTTACGGAAATTTGAATTAATAAATAGAGTCTCTAATGCGGTTGTTGAGACTTGGTTCAACCTACTCAAAAACATTTTGATTGGAGAGTTGCATTTAAAACTGGACAGATTTGTGGACAAACTTCAAGAAACCACCATGCTCCGCATCTGAACTTCAGGAAAAGGAACACAAATAAAATTTGAAAAAAGCGGCATGAACCATCAAATGAATCACTAACACCATTAAAAGTAACAGCTGATGAGGAAAACCCCTATGATCCACATTTAGAAGAAATATGGTGTAAAACAAGAAGTAAGGGTACACCAAGATATGCCGGAAAGTTAGCGCAGCGCTATAACGTCTATTTCCACCAAAAAAAAAAAATATATTTTCAAAGAACGATTGAAATGAGAGAGAAATATTACGAAAAATGTGTGAAATGAACTTGAACATTGTAATATTTCAGTATCATTTCAATAATTTGTGGTGCTGTTTTTATATCGAATGTTATAATTCATTAAACCACCAAAATTTTTTAACTACAGAGATTGTTTATGTGGCAATAAGCCTTATTATAAAAGGGCCCAATTCTATATGTTTGGATCCCTACCAAGTATCTAAAATATTAGAACAAGGCTATAAAATCGTAAACCCAAAATATCAGAAGGAGGTCGAGTTATGTAATAAAAGCTGATATGTAACTGTTCCAATTCGCAAAGCGAGTCATTGGATATTAGCGGTAATAGACTTTGATAAGTTTAAAATAATGTTCTAATTCATTGGAACCTGTTAAACGTTCATTGGAACCTGTTAAACGCATTTTTGAAATTGGTAAAAAATAAATCATTTTGCAAATGAAATTATCAAATATTTTGGAAAACATATACAGAAATTTGAGATAATTTCAACAAGTTCCTTGCCTCATCAGAACGACTGTTTTAATTGCGGACCACTAATAATTTATGCCACCGAATTTTTAATTAATGGTACACACATTGAAGAACTACATTCAGAAGATCCAGAGACTAATAGAGTTGTACTAATTACACTGAAAAAAAAGAGTATTTGGAGATTATTTACGAGAACCGTTCTTGTATTTGTAATAAACAATTTTAATTTATTTCAAACTATCAATTTTTAATGCAACTATTAAGAAATTCGCTGAAATATTTGTCATAAATAAGCATTTATAATAAATAATTCAATATTTTAGTATTTACAAGAAACGTTTAATTATTTTAGTTACATACTATAAATGTTAGTGAGAAACATTTATTGTTTCTCATTTAAGTATTTTATCTAAACACGAAAATTCTTTCTCTCAAACAATTTGTGTTTGTGGAAAATAATTAATGCTTGTGAAATAAAAATTCCGTTAGAACACATTTCTAGCATCATTTATATTAAAGCGGTATTTTGTGTTGTAGTGAAAATTTCAAATAAAATTACTTTTTGTTAAGAAAAGATTAATTTTAAAGTGTTTAAAGTGTTTTACATAAAATATAGTTTTGGTAAGTTATTAATATTTTAAAACGGTTATATTTGTGTTATGAATTCATACAAAATCTCGACGATTGTATATATAAGAGATTAAAGTTATTGTTGATACGTACGTAACATGTGATTTTTCTAATGCTTCCAGTGAATAAAGTTTTAAGTGAAGTTTGAATTATTTAAGTACAATTTGTTACAGTCATACTATTAGCAAAATGAATAAGTATTTTAAAGCCCTACCTGTTAAATATATGAATTTAACCGAAATTGTTCCAGTGATGGGGGTGAGGGAATTTTCACATATGAAATATTTCATCAAGCTGGTACAGTATTTATTTTATTAATTTGTTAAATTTCAATATATTTTCTACAATCTTCTCCTAAATATTTTTCCTTAGAGGCATCACATTTTTCTATAAAAAATAATTTTAAGTTTCTTCATGAGCAAAGTGGAGCTGAAATTAAAAAGGATTTTTTTTACCGTATGTAGAAACATACGGCCACAATTTGATTTTAGTTGTCGAAGAGTTGTTTGAAGCGCTCAATTATATAGATATTGTTTCTGAAACTCTTGATCAAGAGGCCGATTTTAATGAATCTGTGAAATCAGTAACACCAACGCATAATAAAAATATGATCTGCACTAGTGGAGCTGGGAATGAGAATGTTATGTCATGTAATATCGACAATACAGATATCCCACAAAATATTACTCCTAACATTTTTCAGTTCGAAATAATTGATCACCAAAATCAAACTGATGGAAATATCATCGATCTGAATAATCAAACAGCTCAAAATAATAGTAGTAATGGTTTAGACGACGAATCTCATCCTCGTTCGAGTAAACTGAGACGAACAATATCGTGCTTAGGTGAAGAAGAATTTCAACATTTTGATCAGCGAAACGAAAACCATCATTCCATTTTTCAAATCAATATTAATGTACGAGTATTCAACTAAATTTTATCCTTTTTAAAATAGTGTATTTTCAAACGTTATAGGCCAGCAATGGCCTGTAAGACCGTTTAATATTATTATTATTATTATTTAAATTATCAATGGTCGTAAATTTTGATTTTATATGAATGGCCTTTCACATATCTATCTTACTGTATCAGTGAACATCTTTAAATGTTTATTATAATTAATTATTTTTTTGTATTATTTATAGAACATTCGAAAACTTCTTTGTAAGTCTACCAAAGAAATTCTATCAAAATATCAAACGAATCCGGCGTCTTTAACAAATACAGATAGAATCAATATTTCGAAAACCATAATTAATGGAATCTTGGATAGATGTCCTGAATTGGTGTAAGTATTTGTTATATTAAAACCAAATCGCAAGTTTGTTTATGTTCTCTTTGTATTTTCTTATTGCAGATTGAAAAGAGCTGATTTCATAAAATTATCTGAAATAATCATAAAAATTTTCAATAAAGATACCGAATTTGCCAGTGTCTACTACTCTCCAGCAGAGTTCGGCCACCCAGCGAAAGGCAAACTATTTAACGCGTACTTCAATCAAAAAACTAGTTTATCACAGGCTGGTGTTATCACACGACGAAAACTGTCGAGTAACATTACAAAAATCCACGTAGCTAACAAGCAATTGCCGGATGAACATGATTTAGATATTCAGTCACATATAGATTTTTTAACCAAAAATATAGTACCTTGGGAAAAAGTCGTCGAAAGCTGGGAAAAAACCTTCCATAAGCGAAAGCAGATCTTGGAAACAGATATCAGCACGAAAGATTATTTGGAAAAATTTGCTTGTTTAACTGAGCCCAACAGTTTTGAACTTGTAAGTATACATATTATGTACAATTTCATACAAGGAATCATATTATATAAGGAATCTGTTAGCTAAGTAAAATTTACATTTGAATTTAGGTCGCTATAGACACAAAATATCGATATCCATCCATACAAAATATATCGCCAGAGGAAGTAGTTACAGTGTGCAATACGCTTATCCAGAGGGCCAAACAATTTAAAAGCTCAACAGTACTTAAATTTTTTAAGATTGCGTCAGACAATGATTAGGTTTATCAACAGCACAAACCTACAGCAACTTGTGTAAATTTAAAACAAACAACTTATTTTTATATGATTTAGATTCATGCCAGGAAACAAAAAATATCGTAGGTTTATTGCTGTTGCCGCATATTCTACCAACCACTTTCATTACCGGAAAGGTAAAGCCGAGTAAACTTGAAGTCCAGGAGAGCTTTTTGGATCATTTTCAGGTAGATATAAAATTAAATAATGGTTTCTATAGAGTTTATCACCGCCTTTCCTTTTTTCGGACTGAAGCAGAAGCTGATATAACCATTCCAAATTTTAAGCAGCCGAGAATCATATTAGTCGGAGATACATATATGCCGTGCAAAAGTTTTTATTACCGTTGCTGATAAAAAAATTTATTTTGACGACCCAATTAAAGCATTGGAATATTGCTTTCATTATTTTTGTGGGCTTAATATTAAGTATCCCGAAAAATGTAAACACGTATGGGTTTTTATCGAATTATTTTTTTTTTAATTGAATATCACTCAAAACAAGTTTCCTTCAGTAGATTTATTGATTAAATCTTTAGCTGTATTTTTTTTTAAATAAATTTGGATTGAATTTTCATATAAATTTTTAAATCATGATTTCGTGCCGGATTTGTCAAGAAGAATTTCAAAGTACTTCTCTTTACATAAATCATTTGAATAAGCATAATCTAGATAGTTACTTGTGTAGTGTGTTAGATTGTGCAAGAAAGTTCAGTTACCTGGAATCTTATAAAAGCCATTTACTCAGACATCACTCGGAGATGTCGGTTGTTTCAAGTTCACAAACTTTAGACTTTGTTACAACCAATTTTTCAGTCACGGATTTATCAATATCAAACAGTTGCAATACTAATATTGAACATTCAGTAGAAAATACCGATGATTTTGAAAAAATTGTTAAAAACGACATTCTTAAACTTATAGTTAACGTGTATAACGAAAATTCTATATCAAGGAAAAAGATTTTAGAAATATTAAATCTCAATTTCTCTACTTTCAAATCTCATATAAACTATATTTTTCTTAAAACAAATAGTTCTAACTATGAAATTTCACAATATTTACAAATATTGCATGACAGTTGTACAATTGGTTCAGAATATGTTCTATTCAAAGAATTACATGACGCTGGTTACCTAACGTATCCCGTAACGCATGTAATAAAATCTAATATTCAATTGTCGAACAAAAATTGTGAAATAATCACCAAACATAAGTAAATCACCATAGAAATAATAGATCTAATCGATTTATTTAGCAAGCTTTTTAATAGCACAAAATAATATGCTCAATGATATTATTAATAACATCGAAGAACTCAAAAGCACGACAGATAAATTTATTATTAATTACATACAAAGTAATAGTTGGAATACGAAATTAAAACAAATCAGTCCCGATGACAAAACTTTAGTTTTACCCCTTTTCCTCTATTTTGACGAATTTGAACCCAACAATCCTTTAGGATCAAGCAGTAATAAAAAAAAAATTGGTGCTGTTTATGTTATGTTACCTTGTATGCCAGATTATTTGCAATCACAGCTTTGTCAAATTTATTTGGCAATGTTATTTTTTACTGCAGATAAAAAAAAGTTATACCCAAATTGTAACAGCAGAATTGGGTGGCCCACTATGATCTTATGAGAATTTTAAAACAATTTATTTACATTGATAAATTTTTCGATATAAATTTTTTGAATAGCAGAATTAATTCTTTGGACCTTACAACTTCATCTAACAAACCACCCGCAATTAAAGAAGAAACTTCAAAGAACTTATAAATAAAAAAGTTTATAATTTAACTAATTTTAATAATAATTTATCTGTAAACAATATATAAAATAAAAATTGAGTTACGAAAATGAAAATTTTATTTTTATTCGAAAAATATTCAAAGCTTCTGTTAAATTTCATTATTGGCGCGCCTACCTGGAAAATTGTGTTGATTAGTATAAGAATTAATAGAAAGACCAGTAGGAATATGAATAATCCTAAGTCAGAAAAAAAAATTGTAAGAGCAAGGTTTCTCGAAAGTGTTAGAATATTTTTTCTGATTGTAAAAGTATTGATTTTCCCACAGGTTTCCCAATTAATTCCACAAATAAATATCATTTTCCGAAACACGCACAGTTATTTGATATAAACATATGTTTTGTTTGTAAATAACACGTCAGTTGTTTGTAGTAAATAATTGAAAAATTTGAGTTAAACGATTCTTGTTTGGTCATACCATTATTATTATTTGGTTTAAACTGAAAAGGCTTGATGCAAACAGATTTCGTGATTCGATCAAATAATCTATTGTTTGTCAAAAACACATGCGGTTTGGTACAAACATAAAAGTATTTGTTGCCAGTAAACAAATTGTTTATTCCAAATATATTTTAGAATTTCACCCAAACCCGATATGGAAGATTTAAGTGTTAGCTGTAAAAATTGTTTGTGGTAACGAATAAATTTTTTTGAGTATAAGTATCGCCTTTACATAAAAAATATTATTTATGAAAATTCTGAATCCATGGCTTATATGAGTTATTTTGGGGAACAAACGGGTGCAACGCCGACGGTTGAGTGTAGGACATGTCGCCGATTTATTCATGTTGAATGCGAAGACAAAATAAAAATTATAAATAAAGAATGTGTAATTTGTTTAAATTCAAATAGAAATTTGTAAAAGAGAAACTTGTGATAGTAAATTTAATTTAATTAATATTTCGGATAAAATGAAAATGTTTTGTCTTATTTATTTCAAAGTTTTTTAATTCAATGTTTCAATCGTAAAAAGTTAAACTAAGTATTTCTTATAAATAGATCTAGGTGCCACCCTAAATTAAACAAAGGTATACCATAATTAGTTAGCTTAATGGATCATTTAAAAATTTTCAAAAGACAATTTTTATCGGATTATTGAATTACTAAAAATTTGGAGAATTAATTAAATCAACTAATTAAAAATTTGTATGATATTACATAAAATTTATAAATTATATTGTTCAGGTATAATCCCATATTAGTTTCATGTCTCATTCTCGATACAAATTATTGACACAAAAGAAAATAATATTAATTAATTTTAATCTGCTTAATAAAGAAAAAATTATATTATTGAAAAGAAAACGTAAAAAGTATCGGTGTACGGTTCAAACTTTTACTTGAATTTGTCCAAAAAATTCTCGCCTAGCTAATGCATCATTGGTTTCGGCACCTTTTATTGGTACAATCTAGCGTCTAGTAGAATCCAATCGAAAAAAGGCTATTTTAAAAAAATCGATTTTACAAAACCAATTTACCATTTAACAGGGCATTCACAATGAAAAACTTTCTACTGTTGCCTTCCAGGTTTCCACCACCAACATAACGAGCAAAAACATTTTTTTTTCTCAAAATTTATTTTAAGAAAAAAAAATGTTTTTGCTCGTTATGTTGGTGGTTGCCTTAAAGAAAAAGTTAACAAACTTTTATATTTTGCCTCATGGACAAAAAAAATGAAGTTAACTACATTTCAACCAAAATTGTTTTGTTTATTTTTATCGTTTATGTTTACGTTTAGTCTAAATTGGAACAGCGTAGAATTTATTTGTGACAGGTATTTTTTATTTGTGTTCTTTAATTTTTGTTTTTATTGTGTCATCAATTTATTTGTAATTTGGTTTAGGTATTACCAAAAAATATTTATATAATGGAGGCGACATTGATAGAATGCGTAAAGCATTTTATTTTTATATATGATAAAAGCTATAAGCTGTACAAAAATAAGTTAGCCATCGCCAATGCGTGGGAGGAGGTTGCCAAAACGGTTGGAGTTTCACCCGAAGAATGGGAGGTCAAATGGCGCCAACTAAGAAACTCATTTTCGAAGGCCATAAAAGCTGAAAAAAATATTCCAAGTGGCTCAGCGAGAGTTAAAACAAAAAAATTTAAATTCGCCGAGGAGATGATTTTTTAAGGGGCCTTATATCCAAACAAGAAGGCAGCTTATTAATTTAAATTAATTTAATACATATATATATATATATATATATATATATATATATATATATATATATATATATATATATATATATATATATATATAAGACGCATGCACAAATGGCAAATCGGAATTTTAAACCGTCCAATCCAATTTTTGACAAAATTATTCAGTTTACATCATCAAAATTATTGTTACATTTTTGCCTTGTCACTAAAGGTTCGTATCACTGGATTGTGAATAATACAAAATCAATTTAATTTATCTCCAACGAATTTATTTATTTCACAAAATTTATTACAACACAGTTTATTAATAAAAAATTCACAAAATCACTTTATATAAATTATTCTCAAATTTTACTGATCACTTTTACTTTTTATTTTACATTAAAACACTTTTTAATTCCTTTTAATCTTTACAATATCGCTTACAAAATATAACTGATAATCTTACAACTTTACTATATCGCATTCCAAATACTAATAATCCAATTCGATCTTGTTCGCCTTTTTATATACACAAACCAAGCTTCTTGATAATTCATGACTTTTATAGTTAGAATAGTGTAGAAACATTTAGAACTGTTTTATCATGGAAAATTCCATTTAGTACAGTAAAACATTGAGCTATTAATTTAACTTATTCTATCACACGCTAGGTGTCACCGTCACATTATTCACAAATTGTTTAAATCTATAAGTATACTTTTATCTTAGAATATTTTATTACAATTTGTTTAATTTCATCCAAAAACCACTATTTTATGTTCTGATGGACGGATTTTTCCTTGACGTATGGCAAAATATAAAACGGAGTTTTGAATGGATTAATTTTTAATAAAATTTTTTAGATTAAGGTTGTGTTTCGAGATTTGAACTTTTTGTTAATAATTTTGATGTTGTAAAGTGAACAGTTTTGGCCTGTTTAATGCCTTTTGCATGAGGAAATTCCTTTATAAATAGCGTCTGTATGTTGAATTTTTCAGAACGTTCGGTAATGTTGATGAACCAGATCAAGCTGAAACAACGTTCCAAGCGGAACATTTATAGGATTCTGATAAAGAAAATAGCTTGAGATATAACGAAGAATTCAGCACCAACAGAATGTTTCCCGACGAATCATCATTAGAAAGCGTTGAAGAGCTTTTCCAGCACGTCAGTTGACTTACTTATTGAATTACTTTGTATTTTTCAATCTTATTTATACTAAACTTTTTTGGAATTTCAATGGTTGCGCCGTACAATTTTTTGATTCAGGAACGAGTTTCTGGTTACGTTGATTGCATGTGGGTCAAAATGCACATACAACATCCTGAATAAAATAAAATAATAAATTCGTTTAGGTAAAATTACATAGCATAAGCATATCTGTTATCCGAATTCATATAAAATTTAGAATAGTAAATTTAATTTTAAGATCTAACTCGATGTAATAAGACAAAAAAATATCAAATTATGGAAAATAAATGTTATAACTAAATAATAAATAAAAATAAATAATTTTTTTTAGTTTTTCGTATGTCTTAAATCCATAATTGGCGCAGCCGAACAGTTTAGTGACAGTTAAGTGAAGTGATAAACAGTGCTGTGTTAATAAATAAAAATTAACGCGAAGTTAATCCGTCACGAAATAGCTAAGTGTAATTTTCGAAAAAGTGACATCTGCAGCTTAAGGTGATAGCCGCTGTAAAGATTTGTGATTACGCCGCTCTTCACATAACCAAACTAAGAACCAGTGTTCTCGAACGACAGCAAAAATCAGGTAAAATTTTTTTTTCTCAAATTTTATTTTACCTAATTTCATCGTGTACTACTAGATAGGCACGGGAATAGGAATTTTTCTTATAAGTGTATACTACAAGATAGGTCCATATTAAGTGTTAAAATTCCAAAAATAGTTTACCAACGCGCACTACAAGATAGACGCGTAAAGATAATAATAAATAAAACCTTCCATAAATAAAGTAAATAAGTCAAATTAGACAAAATTTTCCGAAACGGGAAAGAGTGTACGCGGGAGAAGAAATCTATTGAATCCTTTTTAGCTAGAGATTTAAAGGCAATAGAAGAAGAAATGCAAGCAGAACAAATAAATGAAATGAATACTCAACTGGCTGCAATTGCTACCCAGTTGAACAATTTGGTCTTACAACAGACTGAACACGATCAAGTGTTGAATTACTTGAGACAAACAGTCGAGGAACCAACCCCTGTTCATAAACAAGAGGTCATAGACAAACAAAACCAAGCTGTCGACCTATTTAGAAATCTATCCCTTCTTTTGACGGGAACAAAAAACAAGTAGCGGCTTGGCTAAAAACAGCCGAAGAAACGCTGCGGATGTTTGAATCCTTAGTACCCCAACCACTGTTCCGTATGTATGTACAGGCTGTAAAAAATAAAATAGAAGGGAAGGCGAGGGATATAATTTGCCTCGCTGGAGACCCTGAAACATTTCAAGAAATTAATCAAATTCTACTTGAAGCACTTGACGATAAGCAGGAGTTAGCTTATTATAAGTCCCAGCTTTGGGCAAATAAGCAGAATAACTCGATGACGGTGCACTGTTTCTACAACAAAACGAAGGAAATTGTGCAGAACATCAAAGCATTAGCAAAGCAAAAAGAAATGTATAATAATTCGTGGCAGGCAATCTGCACGTTTTTAGAAGAAGATGCTCTTGCAGCATTCATATCAGGCCTAAGGCCTTATTTCGAGTACACCCAAGCAGCGAAACCGAAAAATATAGAGGAAGCATACGCTTTCCTCTGCAAATTTAATAGTAATGAAACATTTTCAAATAATTCAAAAAAATCGAATCAAATTCAAAACCCAACCAAATGGAATCAAACTAACAGTGCACAATCCAAATTCAACCAATATCAAAACAAACATAATCAGTTTAGTATACCTAATTAAAAAAAACCAAATGGGACAACTCCTGAGCCAATGGATGTAGATGCATCAATGAGAACAAGAAATTCGTTTGTTAGAGAAGTGGTTAACAATCACGAAATTTTACAAGAAAAAAGTCCTGAATTCGAAATTTCAAACGCAGAAAATTTACACGAAAGTGAAGACCAAAAATAGTAGGAAATTTTCAAGCGGACTCAGAATCAGACACGGAGGATTAAATTTTCTGCCCTATCTGAAGTGCCGAATTAAAGAAGCAAACCAAAATATTACCCTATTAATAGATACGGGCGCTAATAAAAATATTATTAAGCCCAATTTAATACCTAATAATCTCTTAGAATCAAACGACACTACGGTGAAGAATATTTTAGGAACCAAAAAATCGACAAAAAAAGGCAAATTTAATTTCTTAAGCAAAAATTTGCCTCCACAAATCTTTTATGAATTAAATTTTCACAATTTCTTTGATGGTATATTGGGATCTGAGTCAATGGCGAAAATGAACGCAAATATTGACTACTGATCAAATACAATTTCCTTAAATAAAAATGTATTTAAATTTTACCGTGATTACCCAGCGATAAACTTTTATCATCATTCAGTTACATTTAAAACATCAGAGAATGGTGACTGGGTAATACCAGAATATAGCAAATTAAATGATAAAATTACCATGCAACCCGGTTTGTACAAAGCCACAAATCTAAAAACTACTGTTAGAATTTTAACTAATGAACCAGTACCACCAAAAGAATTGCCGAAACTGAAGCTAAAAGTTAATAAATTCGAGGCAATAAAACCAATTCGCATACTTGGTGATGAACCAATCAATAAAGAAGACATATATAAAATAGTCAGAACAAATCATCTCAATGAAGCTGAAACGAAAGCTCTCATTGACACAATTTATAATAATCAGACAGTGTTATTAAAACAAAACAAGAAACTTTCAGCAACACCGGCAATTAAGCATACAATTCTTACTCGGGATGAAACACCCGTGTATACGAGAACATATAGATACCCACACCATTTTAAAAAAGATGTGGAAGAACAAGTTCAGGAAATGCTAAGCAATGGAATTATCCAACAATCCAGTAGCCCATATTCTTCTCCAATCTGGGTAGTCCCAAAAAAAGCGGACGCATCAGGAATTCGAAAAGTTCGAGTCGTAATCGACTATCGCAAACTTAATGAAAAGACGATAGACGATAAATTCCCGATTCCCCACATAGAAGAAATATTGGACAACCTGGGAAAGTCTGTCTATTTCTCAAAAGAGGGCATTTCAACAGATAAAGGGCACTACGAATTTTCACGAATGCCCTTTGGCTTAAAAAACGGTCCCGCTACGTGTCACGAGCTATGAAAAACGTTTTACAAGGCTTAATAGGCTTAATAACTGGCTGCCACGTATACTTGGATGATATAATTGTTGTCGGGTATAATCTAGAAAATCATTTAAGAAATCTCAGTAAAGTACTCACGAGACTTGCGCATTTTAATTTAAAAATACAAGTAGACAAGTGCGAATTTCTCAAAAGAGAAACGGAGTTTCTTGGACACGTTATAATACACGATGGCTTTAAGGCAAACCCTGATAAAGTAAAAGAAATCCTCGATTGGCCTTTACCAAAGGAACCCTAAATAAATTAAACAATTTCTTGGGTTAGCTGGATATTATCGTCGGTTCATTAAAGACTATTCCGCAATAACGAAACTTATGACTAAATATCTAAAAAAAGATATGTCAATGGATTTAACAGGGCCCTATTGCACCAACTACTTATCACTTATTACTTATCAACTTATCATAATTTTTGATAATTTTCTGTTGTACCAAATTGAATTTTGAGAAGTATTTAATAGAGTTATAATAAGTGATAAACACTCACTTATCAAAATTAAGTTGCACCAATTTGCGAAATGATAAGTGATAAGTAATATTTTGATAAGCGATAAGTTTGAGGTTTTTGATAATTTTTTCGTAGTTCTGTTGCACCAAAAGTTTTAACTTATCAATAATCGACTACTTTAATGATAACTTATCAAAAATATCAATAAGAAAAATTTCACTACTCAAAAAAATTGATAAGAGCTACAAATTGTAGTGGTATGACGAAAGTCTGTTTCAAACGTTTTTTTTTTTTTGCTGTTATTGGTAAGATGAGAACTTTTGTTCAATTTTAAAAGAGTACAAATACATTTTTCAATAAAACTATTTATTATTCAAATGTTTATAAATGATTATGACAATACATGTAACAATGTGTTTTCAAGTGTATAATAACTTTAATTTCAAAATTTATACCGCTATTTTATTGTATTCTAATAAGTTATAATATTAAGTCAAAGTAAGAGGTAAGACAGTTGTTTTTCGATATTTTAAAATTAATATAAAACTATCAAATATAGGCATTATATCAACTTTAGTGAACAAAAACTGAAATTTATTAAACGAAAAAATAATTTTTATAAATAAATGCGTCGGTTCGAAAGATTATTCGAGGATGAAAACGAAAGAAGAAATCGTATAGTGAAAGCCAGAACCAAATATTCTCTGGACTCGCGAGTGATAAAATATTTTCGTTTGTCACATGAACAAATTAAGCACGTATTATTAAAAATCGGAGCAAATTTGCACCATGGAAGCGACCGAAACTGCGCATTGAGTCCTCTATAGCAGCTACTAACAACACTGCATTGGTTAGGAATATCCAGGATAGAAGTTTCTTGGGTTGGGTGGTTACCCTCAGGTAGCTGGTTGCTTCGATGGAACTATGATTAATATAGATGCACCTACGGTCAATGAAGAACACTTTGGGAATTGACATGGAAAATATTCACTGAATGCAATGAGGGTGTGTGGCTCAGACCGCAGCTTTTATGCATTAAATTCAAATTGGCCAGGTAATGTCCATGACTCATTGCCATATACAAGGGCATTTAGGAGTTTTGAGTCTGGTTTTTGCCCGTTCCCCGGTGCTGTGATTTTGGGTGATAGTGCTTCCCCTTAAAGATTGGCTTATCCCACCAATGCGAAGAAATCCGGATGATGCAATAGAGCAAAGATTTAATCGTGCTCATAAGCGGACGAGACGAATAGTGGAAAATCATTTTGATTTGTATATGACGATTACAATTTTTGTATAATGTAGTTAAATTCAATTTATTGACAGGAATCCTATTAACAGGAATTCTCCTAATTCATTTGTTATGAAAATAAATTGTTTACGTTTAAGTACTGCTGAAAAATTATTTACAGTTAGAAAAGAGAATTTATTTTAAAAGCAACAAAAGAAAAGTTTTACAATTGATTCTTTACACTGAAATAAGAACTCCCAATTGAGAAAGGTTTCTCTTCATGTATTATTATATACATGCAAAATTGTTGTTGTTATTAAATTACAGAATAACAATTTTTTAATTGTTTTGCTTTATAGGTACAAAACCATTGTTTAACATATAAAATGTACGGAAAGCATACTATTTTGCAAACACTATCACATTTATAGTATTTTTGTATAGATCATTACAACTTATCATAAAAATTTGATAATTCGGCAATTGATAAGTTATAGACAATCTGATGTGCAACGCTTATCACTTATCATTATCAAAATTTGATAAGTTTTCAAATTGATAAGTGAGTGAGATTTTGTTATTTTTGGTGAAACACTTATCACTTATCATTATCAAAAAAACTAACTTATGATAAGTTGATAAGTAATAAGTGATAAGTAGTTGGTGCAATAGGGCCCATATCCAGGATATACCACAGCATTTGAAACACTAAAGAAAATAATAGCCACGGATCAGATCCTCACGTATCCTTATTTCACAAAACCTTTCATTCTAACAACAGATGCGTCAGACTACGCTTTGGGCGCAGTATTATCCCAAAAACAGGATAACGTTGAAAAACCTATCACGTTCGCGTCGCGAACACTTAATTCCACAGAAATGCGCTACGCCACTAACGAGAAAGAGGCGTTAGCCATTATTTGGGCTGTTAAAAAGTACCAGCCTTACCTATACGGTAACAAGTTCACCTTGGTCACAGACCGCAAGCCACTAACTTTTATTAAATCTTCGGAGAAAAACTCCAAAATCCTCAGATGGCGTTTAGAATTAGAAAATTATGACTATGATGTCATTTATAAAGAAGGGAAAACAAACGTCGTAGCAGATGCTCTTAGCAGAATCCCTATAATTAAAGAAATAAATGCTAATGAAACAGCAGGTAACACTTCACGTGAACCTGAACCAATTGAAGAAAATGTAAACATTGATAATAGTGACATAGAAATAATACATTCAGCCAACACATCGGATGATTATTATATCCATTTTTCAGATCGTCCCATAAATTATTACAGAAACCAAATAATATTCAAAGTTTCCAATTTGAACACAATAATTTTGGAAGACGTGTTTCCCGACTTCAAAAGGTGTATAATTTCCCAAAACTCGTACGAAAAAGATGAAGTTACCAAATACTTAAAACGGTATCATAACGGAAAACAATCCGCGATCTTAGCACCTGAAATCAAACACTACAGGAATCTTTCCGTGAAAACTTTTCCCAATCCGGTCATTTTGTTTTTGTTACAAAAATGATCGAAGATGTCACAAACCAGGACCGTCAAAATGTAATCATCATAAAAGAACATGAAAGGGCACATCGTGGTATTAAAGAGGTAGAAAGTCAAATTAAGCGGTCGTACTTTTTCCCAAACATGTTAAATAAAATCAAAACACATGTCAATGCATATAATAATTGTAATATACATAAGTACGACAGGAAACCTTATAATATTAAGATTTCCCCCAGGCCCATTACACAAAAACCGTTGGAAAGATTGCATATAGATATTTTTATTATTAACAAAACCAATTTCCTGTCTATTATTGATTCCTTTTCAAAGCATCTTCAGATGATTCACATCAACACCAAAAATTTAATAGATGTTATTAACGTTTTAACTAAATATTTCTCACTATTCGGGATCCCTAACGAAATTGTTTCAGATCATGAAACCACCTTTCAATCAACACAATTTAAAGAATACTTAAATAAATTAAATACAAGAATAAATTATGCATCATCTTCAGAATCCAATGGACAAATTGAAAAAACACATGCAACAATAATTGAAATTTTAAACACAAACAAGGATAAATTTCCTAATTCTAATACCCTAACTGCAGTAGAATTATCAGTCGCCCTATATAATAATACTGTACATTCAGCCACTGGCTTCACGCCAAATGAAATAGTCTTTAATCAAAATAACTTCAAAAATCCCGAAGAAATCCAAACGCAAGCGAACAATATTTTTGGGAATGTAAGTACTAACCTAGAATTGGCGAGAAAAAAAAAATAGAAAACCAAAATAAAAAAAAAGAAGACCCTCCAGAATTGAAGAATGGCCAATTTGTTTTTCTAAAGCCAAATATAAGAACTAAAACTCAAGCTAGAGGAGTGGTGACGCAAGTAGAAGAAGTAACAGATAAAACTTTCAAAACGATCAAGAATGTAAAAAGGAATAAGAATAAAATTAAGAGAATAAAGGAACAATAAAATTTAATCATATTTTTTTTTCTATTCATATTTCGTTTCAGAATAATGTTATTAAAACTAAAATCATTAATTTTAATATCTTAATTTAATTTTGTGAAAACCAAAAATTATTAGAAATTTACACAAAGATGCAATATTTTTAACAGTAACGAATAAATGTCGAATACAGACAGATGTGATAAAAATAATCCACCCTATAAATTTAACAAATTTAGAAAATACGATAGAGTCAATTGATAAATTTATTGTTAAAAAAGTAGATGATAAGTTAGAATTATATAATATAATTAGGCAAAAGCTAGTAAAATTACATAATAATTTCAATCAAATAAAACCTTCGAAACGATTCAGAATGAACCGATGGGATACATTGGGTACAGCGTGGAAATGGTTGGCAGGCAACCCAGATGCCACAGATCTACGCATCATAGACAGCAAAATTAATGAGCTGGTCGATGGGAACAATCAACAATTCAAAGTCAACAAATAAATTAATGACAGAATACAATTAAGTACGGAGACAGTAAATAGAGCAGTAACTGATAGTAATATGGTCAACAAAATACTCCTCACCGAAATTGAAATGATGGCTACAATAATCAACATCGACTCCATTAATACCATACTAGAAGATATACAAGATGCCATAATTCGAACAAAAGTTAAACTGCCTAGTAATAAAATGTTATCACTCAAAGAGATAATCTCGATAAAAGAATTGCTAGTAAATCAGGGAGTTAGTATCACACTTCCGGATGAAGCACTACAGTACGTTATACCTAAATTAGCGATCAATGATGAAACCCTCTTATACATATTAGAAATACCAAAACTCGAGAACACAAACTCATCAGCCATAATGGTAGTCCCGTTAACAGTGGATAATACAATAATAAAAGATTATCCACAGCATCTAATCATGTCCAAGCAGAAATTATTCAAATCATCGAATTTCAAAAACTTTGTACAAAAGCACTCTGATATCAATGAATTTAAAGATAACTGCATCCAACCACTAGTAATGGGAACCAAGAGCCACTGCGACGTAATACCGAAGCCGGAAACAACGATGCATCTCATAGCAGAAGATAAGCTTTTGATAGACAATGCTAAGAATGAAGTAATATCATCCGATTGCGGACCCAGCAATCGTACATTAACTGGAAACTTGTAACGAAACAAAGTGGAGCTATGACTCAACTATCTACGTTAAGTTCAGGATTGAAACACAACTACCAAATCACCTCAGTTAGCAGATATCCGCGTCATTTTATTGTCTCTGGGCGGTCGTTTTGCCGGCTAAAGCTCAGGGGAAATGCGTGGGTTTTCCAGAGACATGACGCGGATCTAGTACGACCGCAGGATGGGAAAGAAAGGGTAGGAAACAACAGCTGATTCTTTTACTCACCTATAACTATGCATACCTTGAACTCATCTCGGAAAATTTCCTCTACTCGGTCATCTCAATCTTTAACAATATGGTGAATAACGAACGAAACCGATTTTTTTTTTTTAAATGACAAGAACAAAATTTAGAAAGTAAAAATCTTTATTGAAATACGCAAAAATTAAGCGAAAAGCAAAAAAAATATAAAAACAAAAGAAGAAAAAAAATTCTTAACATCTAAGATAAGACCCTGTACCCTAAGCTAACTAGCTATTCTTAAAAAAAGGAGATGTAAATTTGCAAGAAAGTAAATTTTATATAAACATAATTCAAAAAAATTATAATTAAATAAACCATAATAGTAAAAAAAATAATAAAAAAAATGAAAATACAAATTTAGTAAAAGAAATTAACTTGCGCTTGACCAACTGTACACGTGATGCGGCTGCCGATAATTTATAGATGCTGACGTCATTAACATGATGAAGGCGATGCACTTATTATTTTTTTTTTTTTTAAGTTTGTTTAGTTGGCCGAATGAACTATATTTGTAACTTATTCAGTTTTTAATTAGTTCCGAGTTCCGCCATGGATGTTTATATGTTCCTTAGGATGTGGATAATAGTTCGTTAAGAAAACATATAAACTTTTACAGAACACTATCAAAAATTGAACTGGATGATAGTTCCCGTTATTTCACTGACACCATTTATTATTGTTTTGGGTTAAATCTTTTTCTTTTTCGTTGAATGAAACACTTTCCACAATAATAGGCATATAAGTACTTTGATTTAGTCGTAATTATAGTTTTCATTGTACTTTACTAATTCATTTTTTTATCACATAATTTTAGTCCATTCACTATCAACTGAAACTATACACACGTAAACAATTATAATAAGTAGTGACTATTTTATATATTTAGTTTATTATATCGTCGACCGAATATTGGTTTGTCGTAAACACCATTTGCTAAAGTGTGGGAAATTGATGTTTAAAGTTTGGACGTTAATAAAAAAATAACTAGCCGATCAATGTTTTTCATTTAAATGTTAAACTGTTTTTTAATTTATTCTCAACTTAATTACATTGGAACAATGCTTCCGAATAAATAAATTAACAAACTATATCTAAATTAACCCAAAATGAGATTGTCGTATACGCCAAATTACGAAGAATTTTTTTCTCGCATATACGTACGACAAAAAAAGCGCACGTACGACATACCAATTTGTACGAGTATAATACTGATCTAAGTTAAAAAAAGAATAAAATATTATTTTTTTTTTGCAATTCTGCTTCATTTTATTAAAAAAATAAAATACTTAAACTCAATAATTTTTTGTTCTTCAGTCCTTCTAGGACAATCAAAATTTAAAAATTATTTTATTATTATAATATTTTAGAATTCCCCGCTATTATGAATTTTTGGTATCCACATTATTTTATCTTTAGTAGAGCTTTATAATATTCCTGGTCATTTTGCGGCATAAAAACAAACAAGCTTTGAATGTCAGCAATTTTTTCTTTTGAAATTTACTTTACCTTACTGTGAACCGAATTAATATTTTGACTGAATAAGTCTTTCGGTGTTGCTGTCGTTTTTCTCTTGGCTGCTTTCATCAAAGATATGCTCTTATATTCAATATGCCGTGCGTTGGTTTTAAATTGTAGTTTAAACAAATTGCTTCCTTCAAATTTCAGCATTTTTGTTTTTGTAAATGGAACTTGCGAATAATCTAAGTTAAAAGCTTTACTAGAATATTCCTTAAAATCAGATTCTTTCATTTCCATAATTTTAAGCATAACATTTTTATATGACATATTCTTAAGGTGATGTAAAAGTGATAATGGGCTGTAGATTTCAAGTCGTTTTAAATGCCGATCAATGACACTATGAACGCAATCTACTTCTTGAATCAGTAAATGTCCTGGTGTTGAAAATTTTTGTACAATAACTTTAACAGTTGGATTTCTGTATAAAAAATACAATAATGCCGTTGACAACACTTTGTTTTTATTTTGGGCCACGCAGTAGTCACTCCAAAGTGTAATATATTTTAAATCAGGATTATCAACAATAGTTCGGTTTAAAATTTTTATAATCGAGCTTGCTATATCATCTCCTGTACGACCACTGTCAACTTCGCTCCACATTGCACAGTAAGTTATTTTAGGCTTATTAATCAAAATGCAAGTGGCAGTCATATTAAATAAGCTTAGCTTTCGTTTATAATAAAAAGCGGCGCGTTTCCTTTAGGTAGTGCAAAGACACTTTGTAGATCAAAACAAATAATTGCATGTTTCGGTTCCCCATTTTGCCTATCTACCTCCCTTTCAGCTCTCATGGCTATTTTGTCATCTTTATGAGCATTCTGTTGCGATATTTGCTCCTCAGTCGGATTGCGATTGCTTTTGAAAAGAACGCATCTATCGCATTGGTCCTTTATTGGTCGATGAAACGACAAATTAAATGCCTGAAATTGTTTGCGATAGACGGATTCTTTTACAGGACTGCTTCTGCTTTCTCTGTACAAAGTGTACATTTTTGCAACAGTTAAATGAGCGTCTAAATATTTTTTTGTTGAGCTTGATCTACAGTAATGTGAATCGACGATGGGGAAACTGCCAATATGATTATTAACATCTCTGATCTGTTCGGGCGGAGTAGCTCTTTTTGTATTCTTTCCTTTTTTGGATGGTATCGGACTACCAGTTGAATGGTCGTTCAAATTTTGAAAATAATAATATATTCTCCGTTCACTAATATTTAGAGTATTTATGAAAAAGGTTTTGCATACTTTATGAATTCTTCCCTCTGATTGCAAGTAGTAATTATAACTGTATCGCTTTTTTATCGAATCGCGTATTCTTCTTCTTTTAACCACCTCTCTTTTTATGAATTTACAGTAAAATGATGTTTTTTCTTGATCCGTTAGTGCCCAAAATGCTGCATTTGTCAGTTCTCTATCATGTGAGGTAAAATTCATTGTGCATAGGTAGAAGCAACTATTTTTGCAAGGCTGTTTAACAATTCGAGCTGGCATGGTTTTACCATCAATATTGACATACTGTTGTCCGGTTTCGCGAAGCTGTTGACGAACGTGCTGCTTCCATAATCGCGGGTCACTTTTTTTTCTTTTTGGTAATGGCGAACAATTAGAAGCACTCTCTGAATATTTTAATAAAACCAAACCAATTGTAACACTTATTTAACTTCAATAACTATAATTTTGGTTTACCTGTAGACTGATAATCTGATGGAATACTTATAAGATTTTCATTCGATGGCCCACAATCTAATTCAGTTTGATCGCAATTATTTTTCTCTAAATTAGATGGAAATAAGCATTTCGATGTTGAAGCTAAGTGTTCAATTTTATTACAAGCGCTCAAGGGTTGGCGAGATGGACTCAATATAGATTTTCCTACTCTCGTTTCTACATCTGTTTCTACCTCAAAGTCAGGATCAGCGAAAGAATCATCATTATCTATTAACAAATTGTTATCTTAAATCTGTCTATTTAATTTTTTTTAATACACACCAAAATCCGATTCCCGGGAGCTTGAAGAGTTTTGATTACTCATTATTTTATAGTTTTCAAATTCTATGGCTTCGGAATTTTACAGTCTACTAAACAAAATCACGAAAATAACAGCAAAATTAAAATAAAATTACAGCAATATTCAATGAAATAGCACACTAGGGTATTTTTTGCAAATTCCAAGTTAACTATAAAACTACTTATACATTTTCAATAATTTTTTTTTATTTACGCAGTATTAAATATACTAACAATTTAATACAAAAAAAATATTTTTGATTTTTAAAAGTAATCACCAGCGCACGACAAAACAATATTATATTATAACAAAATGCAATTATTATACGATATTTTGTCGTACGTGCAAAAATTGGCGTTTACGACAAACCAATATGAGATAAATCAAAATTTGATGCATATACGACAAAAACGATACTGGTTTCCTCTGTAACGAATAAAGATACGAAAAAAATGGTTCCAGATTCAGAAAGAGCGTAACTGAAAACTTAAGGCTCCATTACTACAGCAAAATCTCCAAATTGGCGTTTACGACAAACCAATATTCGATCGACGATATGTGTTGGGT
Organism: Tipula vernalis; assembly: GCA_958295665.1. Classification (NCBI taxonomy): domain Eukaryota; kingdom Metazoa; phylum Arthropoda; class Insecta; order Diptera; family Tipulidae; genus Tipula; species Tipula vernalis. The sequence goes on from OY282560.1 coordinate 275,246,927, forward strand.
AAAAGCAAAACGTACTCTTGTCCATTTTATATAATTATGAGATAAATGAGAAAGACTTCCTGTTTCTAAAATATTAATAGATACACGACTTTTATATATTTTATTAACGGATGAAGGTAAATTGCAATATAAAAATTATGTATTAGATATTTTAAATTAATTAAATCTGCGGAAAAATTAAAAATAAAATGGATAAGAATGATTTTGCTACTCTCCTATGGATAAGGTGTGATTTGCAATAAACTGACCGGGATAAGGTCTAATTTGATTTGATTTTATTGTACGAGTATATTAAAAAAATGAAAATTTTTAAGCTTTTGAAAATAAATTTTATGTTTTCTAAATTATAAAAAATTATTCATTAGTATATCCGTAAATATAATAAAAATTTCAGTTCTGTAATAATTTATTACTACGAGTATAGTATTATCACATTTTGTTACTCAGATTAAAACTTAATTCAACTTAACATAGAATATTAGAATTCATTTCACATTTAACTTAAAACCAACTGAAAATAGTGTTTAAGACACCATTACACTTCCTTACAACGTATTATTTATTATATTCTTAATTCTACTTCTTCCTCAGGTGCCTCACATGTTTCTTCATCTAGGAGCCATAAATGTGTTCCTTCCAAAATATTTTTATAAAAGGCAAGGTCTTCGTTTGACTGCCAATTTTCACCAAAGTGTTTTTTGAGCAATTCTTCGACGTCTTTGAGTTTTTCTGGTTTTACTGGCACATTTTCAGGTAATATAGATACTACCATATTTTGTAATGATTTCCCCTTCTTTAGAACCGATTTTGCCACACCTAGATCTGAGAGATAAGCTGCCTCGCCGCGAATCACGATTGTTTTGTTTGGAAGTCGATTTAGTATAAATCTTTTCGATGCATTAAATTTAAAATGCCACTGCCCAGGTGGCTTAAATATAATAGCTGCCGCGTTTTTTCAATCTCTTACTCTACAATCCAAGTATGTGATCTCGTAGTCTAATAATTTGCCTATTTTCCTTGTATAGTTCAAAATACTCCTCTGGTTGAATTATTGTCTGGATTCGTTTAACTTTCTTTTCCAATTGGGCAAAAACTCTATCCGGGGGAATAAAGGAGTGCCCAGGGACAGGAAATATAATTTCTATTTCGTTGATGTGACTAGGAGCTTCCAAGCTTAACCAATAAGAACTCATTGCCATCATTGTGGTATTTTTGTTTTGCGCCCCACAGCCATCACAAATAAATCTAACTGTCGTAATTTGACTATTAAACGTAGTATTTTGAGCACTCGTAATGTCGTCATCAACAAATTTATTTTCTGCGTGTCCATTTCCGATTTTAGTTGCTCCTTGAAAGATTGGCAAGTACTGCAAATATCACATGATGGTGCTTTAAAACCGATATTAAAATTGCGATTAAACACATAACGAAAATAGCTCCTTTTGACTCCCAGTGCTGAATAATCAGTTGAAAACATTCTGTAGAGTCTATTAATCGAAAGCTCCCCAGACATGTATTGCCTTTGTACCCGAGATCGGCAAAAATGATTTTCTAAAACCTTTAAAATAAATTTAAAATAAGCATATCTATAAGCTAATCAATCTATAGAAAATTTAAATACCTGAAATCGTTTGATAAAATTAATTATAGCCTCGCGTTTTTCAACAAATTTCTTAGATATGCGATCGCCTCCTCTATTTTCAACAGGTGCTGATTTCTGCACAAAATGTCTTTTCGTTATTCCTTTAATTCGTACTTTAGTTATTCCCAAAATATTCGCAAAGCTGGTTTGACATATTCTAACGAGTTTTGAGTTTTGTTTTCGCATTAAATATTGCACACTGAATTTTTTGGGGGGCCCACCTTTACCTCGGTTTCGTTTTGGTAAACTTATTTTCGTGTACATTAAAATAAAAGCATCCTGTGAAATTTTATCTTTACATGCATAAAATGAATCGGAAAAGCTTAGCGCATCGAATCCTTTCATCATTTTACAGTGAAAAATGGCCGCCTTATGAGAGCATTTTGGCATTTTAGGTAACGCTTTACGAATATACCTAAAATAAATTTAATTATTTAGGGGATGAACCATATTTTTAATTAAATTGTTTGTACCTTTTTGACTTTTGCTGTTCGCTTTTCCAGTTCGATTTGTTGACCGTAGCTTTTCGTGCCTTTTCACCATTTACAACGTTTCGTGCAAAATTATTATCACTCATTTTTCAACGGTTTATTAAAAAAAATAAAAATAAAAAATAGTTACTAAAACTGCGACTGTTCACAACCATAATAATACTAACTATAACTGCATAATGTCTCACACGTGCAGTAAACAAATTTTTAGTAACGGGTTAATTTTGATGGATAAGGTTTATTTTGCTGTACAAAATACATTTAGAAAAAAGCGTATAAGGGATAAGATATATTATGCTTGTTGTACGGATAGTTTTTTTTGTGGATAAGGTAACGTTTTGCTGTAAATTCAGTGTTGGATAAGGTAAGGTTTTGATTCTAGTAGCAGTTTTCTATTTAATTTTTGAAAGGGATAAGACTGATTTTGTAACCTATATTAGATTGCATATAATAGGTTTTAACATTACAGTTCCAACGCCATCTATATCTCAAAAAATAATTTTTTGGTGGAAGAGTATGTTTTGCTTTTAACAGACACATATTATGATCACGTTTAACAACTGTTTTTATGAATTTAAATTGATTTTCATTTTTTTTTTTTTTATTAATGTTTTGTTTTTTTTTTGTTAAATAGTAACTGAGTTTTATGTATTATTATTAGAATTAAATCACTTAACAGTTCATTTGTTCTTACTAGTCATATAAGAATCTTATATTTGGTAAACTTATGCACTACTTAAAACTAATATAACAATTTGTTTCTTTAATTCTATTTATCACTCTTAGAATGTTAACAAAACTTTTTCCGTGGTTATTGCTATATGCAACAAGCTCTTAGCATTGATAACCATACACCTCAAAATTTATTTTCGAACTGCCTTGACTACCGATCAAATTAAAAAAAAAAATCATAAATTTTTATTTCTCGTAGCTCATAAAAAAAATCATCCGATCGCCACACCACAAAAGAAAACTTCGCGCCCTTTCTAGATACAGATATTTTTTCTGGTACATTCGAGAACAATAAGTTGTTGTTAGTGTATTTTCAAAACCCTCGGTTGCAACGGCGAGAAAAAAAAAATGAAATATTTTGTGTTTTTGTGTCGTTACAAACTTCATAATATCATTTTGGAATTGTACAATAACGGTTAATAATAAACAATCCCAAACATACGAGATCAGAAGCGAGACACAAGACATACAAGAAGCGCTTCATAATCTTCAAACAATCCGCAACTTAGTAACATCCTTCAATATCAGTTTAATTAATCAACAGAACATCAAAAACATGGAACAAATAGCCCATATGCACCTCAAACAAGAAGACCAGCAAAATTGGATATGGACCTTGTCGGGAGGATTGTCCTTTTCTTCTTTAGGTATTATTGTATTGTTCATCTATATTTACATACTTAAACGCAGTACAGAGGTGAAAAATAATAGGACCGAGAAGATCATGTTCAGAAACATTAAAAGAAGAAGATGTCAAACAATGTTCCAAAATATTAAGAGAAATCAGCATGGCACTTAAACCAAAGAACGAGGACGTTCATTCCTCACCCTCGGGAGGAGTTACATTACCATAAGTAATTCAAGATACA